>CM070482.1:5329264-5596764 GCA_036324585.1 Champsocephalus esox | reverse complement strand
TCTGACCTCACACACATCCTGCATTAACCTCAAGCCCTCCACTTCCTGTATCTCCCCCCAATATCCCCGTTTTATCTTTTAACCTCAAAATGAATAATTTCTCCTCTTGAGCACAAAGTGTGCCAGACCTCTTCCATCGCCATGGATACGCACAAACAAACATGAAAACAAACCTGGCTGGTATGTTCCAGGACAATAACGATAAAACTCCTCTCGTCTGGAGTTTATCTGGCTTTTATCTGCCCATCAGGACCCGGCTTCACTTTTTGTTTTCCTGGCACACGGACTCTCGCAGATAATAGATAAATCCCCACCGGGTTGTTTACAGTTTCAATATCGCCGCTTTGCAAATTTGATAGATATGGTAAATTCTTAAACTGCAATCAGCTGCAATGACATCAGTCGCCCAGCGGACCGAGAGTTTCCACAGGTTCACAATTAAATGTTACTTTCTAGGAGGGCTGCTCGATTACGGCAAAAATCATAATCTCGATTATTTGGGTCAATAATTGATATCACGATTATTAAAAACGATTATCCATTTACTTTGAAAACGTCAATTTATTGGAGAAAACTAATTTGAACAGTTGATTACCCTGAACTTTAAGTATAACCCTAACCCTTTAAGTATAACCCTAACCCTAACCATCATCTTAATTGCGATTAAAATACGATTAATTGAGCAGCCCTACTTTCTAGTTTATCCCACTGAAAAACTATACACGGGTTATCGACATTTTGTAGGAATCACAAATCAGGCTGGTGCAATATTCATATTACCAGCCAAAGTATGTGTAAATATTATTCAGAATTCACTCTTTGTTAACTTCTATGTCTATCAGTTGTGAAGAGAATAAGAAGTGACTTTCACACTGCAAAAAATATCAAAAATGTACCCTCAAAAACAATCAATATTAGTTTTGAAGTCATTTTTAGATGTATTATTCTGTTAGGGCTAAATTCAAATTGCGACATTGGCTAATGCAATTTTTGTTTACAGGAAGACGTGTGTAAATATTATTCTGAATTGTCGGGTTGCAGAGATTTCCCGTCATACTAATTGTACTCTAGCTATTTAAATATCTTTGTTTGGCACAGATCCTCTTATATCTACGTTCATATATGCATGATTGTGTGAGTTGGGAGGAAATCATATACGTGATGAAACGGTTTCTTCATCAACTATTTCTTGGTTATATATTTTATTTGCAAGTATCATTTCTGGGAAGAATGTAATATGATGTAACACACTGATATGTTAAAGGTCCGGTATTTAAACCCTTACTCACCCTAAATAAGTAACTATTAAAATATATTTTTTTAATATATTTTTTTGAATACATCTTTCAATCAGTCCAACCCCAGTTAACCATTTCTCAAAAGCAACATCAGTCAACATATTCACATTTATTTCCAAACGGTGCAGCCCTACTGAAACCTACAGAATGATGTGTGTGCAGGGGTGATATGAGCACTCACTCTGACCTCTGCAGCTGGATGCGCAGAGTGACCATGTGATAAACCTCCATCAGCATGTCGGCCACCGTGGCTTCAGGAGCGTCCGTCAGGAAGTGGATCGGCATCGGGTTCCAGTGGCCCACCTTTATGATGCCTGCACACAAAACATGGACAAATTCTGTCATTGTGAGGTTTTATGTATATTAACATTTTGACATTATATGAAAAAGCAGTAAATAAGTTAAAAAAAAATGAATTTTGTTTTATTAATCGCTGTAGGGAAATTCATTTTGTATCGTAAATGCAATTGCCAGGAGTAAAAATCTAACATTAGGCTACAAAGGAACTACAGCACGGTCACATGACTTCACGTCACCACTGCTAAGCTAAAGGAGGCTAATGTTGGGCTATAAAGGAACTACAGCACGGTCACATGACTTCACGCCACCACCGCTAAGCTAAAGGCGGCTAATGTTGGGCTATAAAGGAACTACAGCATGGTCACATGACTTCACGTCACCACCGCTAAGCTAAAGGAGGCTAATGTTGGGCTATAAAGGAACTACAGCACGGTCACATGACTTCACGTCACCACCGCTAAGCTAAAGGCGGCTAATGTTGGGTTAAAAAGGAACTACAGCACGCTCACATGACTTCACGTCACCACCGCTAAGCTAAAGGCGGCTAATGTCGGGCTATAACGGAACTACAGCACGGTCACATGACTTCACGTCACCACCGCTAAGCTAAAGGTGGCTAATGTCGGGCTATAACGGAACTACAGCACGGTCACATGACTTCACGTCACCACCGCTAAGCTAAAGGAGGCTAATGTCGGGCTATAACGGAACTACAGCACGGTCACATGACTTCACGTCACCACCGCTAAGCTAAAGGCGGCTAATGTTGGGCTATAAAGGAACTACAGCGCGGTCACAAGACTTCACGTCACCACCGCTAAGCTAAAGGCGGCTAATGTTGGGCTATAACGGAACTGCAGCACGGTCACATGACTTCACGTCACCACCGCTAAGCTAAAGGTGGCTAATGTTGGGCTATAAAGGAACTACAGCACGGTCACATGACTTCACGTCACCACCGCTAAGCTAAAGGCGGCTAATGTTGGGCTATAAAGGAACTACAGCGCGGTCACATGACTTCACATCACCACCGCTAAGCTAAAGGAGGCTAATGTCGGGCTATAACGGAACTACAGCACGGTCACATGACTTCACGTCACTACCGCTAAGCTAAAGGCGGCTAATGTTGGGCTATAAAGGAACTACAGCACGGTCACAAGACTTCACGTCACCACCGCAAAGCTAAAGGCGGCTAATGTTGGGCTATAAAGGAACTACAGCACGGTCACATGACTTCACGTCACCACCGCTAAGCTAAAGGCGGCTAATGTTGGGCTATAAAGGAACTACAGCGCGGTCACATGACTTCACGTCACCACCGCTAAGCTAAAGGCGGCTAATGTTGGGCTATAAAGGAACTACAGCGCGGTCACATGACTTCACGTCACCACCGCTAAGCTAAAGGAGGCTAATGTCGGGCTATAACGGAACTACAGCACGGTCACATGACTTCACGTCACCACCGCTAAGCTAAAGGCGGCTAATGTTGGGCTATAAAGGAACTACAGCACGGTCACATGACTTCACGTCACCACCGCTAAGCTAAAGGCGGCTAATGTTGGGCTATAACGGAACTACAGAACGGTCACATGACTTCACGTTAAGCACTTTTTCGCTAAGCTAAAGAAAGGATTTCAGGAGGATATAAAACTGAATCCTAGCATACAGAAAGCTGAAACATAAGTGAGTCAGAATGGAAGGTGCTGTCTTTGTTTAGTGTTTGTCAAATAAGGACTGAATAAATAACATGATACACACAAACACACTTCATCTCCACGTTCACACACTCAGAGGTTTTTCATGGGGACTGGCTGGAGCTGTGAAAACTAAACAAAGCTAATCGCATTACGATCCTCCAAATGAGATCCAGACGGGTCCTGAGAAGTCTCCCCTCTGGTTCCCCCATCCCATCATATCTTCCTCCTCTCTCCCCCCTTTAGACTCCCCTTTCTCTCTTTGTCCTGCTTCCCTGTGTTTACTGTATATCTCCGTTATATCTTTGAGTCCCGTCAGGCCGAGCTGTGTTCTCCATTATCTGGCCGTACAGGGGGAGCATCATTTAATCCACTCTGACCAGAAAGGGGGACCCCAACTTATTGTGACACCACCGTCATAACGTTACAAAATAAATAAAATAGAATCAGGTCATCTGGGCTGCAAAAAAACCTCGAAATAAAAGCTCAGTTTTCCGTCGTCATTAAATAAGAAATGTCAGAGTTGTGTGAGAAAAGATATCCGAATTAGAATTAAAGCCCGTTTAATGTTACATTTGTATATTTACATTGTTTTTGAGACATTTCCTAACCGGCATGGAACAGGCAAATGTGATTTTTATAAATACTTTTGTAATACTTTGTAAATAGTACATAGGTAAAACTACCTTCAAATTATATTTGTATATACTATTAGAGTTTTGTAAAAAAGGACGTGATGAAATGCATTTTAAAGCGATAGAGGAAAATACTCAGATCCTTTTATGACGGGGAGAGTAAAGCACATCCTCCTCTTGTGTTTCTTTAACACACACACACACACACACAGATCCAAACACACACACACACACACACACACACACACACACACAAAGAAACTGGATCACCGTCTGAAAATAAGCCATACCAATTCCGCTAATGCCAAGTTGGGTGGAAGCAAACACGCGAATAAGCAGACGAACACAAACTCACCGAGGACAGCACACAGAGAAGTGGACATGTACATGTTCCCGCTCGCATGCAGACACACACTCTCACACACACACACACACACGCTCGCAATGGGATGGTAAATGCATTAATAATTGATCCATCATTTTTTGGTCTGCTGTTCAGTGGGCTCTGCTTCATGTCCACATTTAAAAGTAGAAATCATTGTTCCCATTTCTACATTTCTACATTCAAACTCCACCGAAGACACGCTTTCATGTGGCCGGGCCGGCGGCTTGGCTCATGTCTGAGTGTGCCCATCCACACACACACACACACACACACACACACACACACACACACACACACACACACACACACACACACACACACACACACACACACACACACACACACACACACACAGATACAAGTGGACACACAGTAATCTCATTGTCCTGTGCTGGAATAAGTCTTAATGGCAGCAGCAGCCCGCTCGCTCGTCCGCCCGCACGCACGCACACGCACACACACACACACACACACACTGATACAAGTGTACACATCTCATTGTCCTGTGCTGGAATAAGTCTTACGGCCCGTCCACACGGCGGGCGTGTCTGAAACTCGACCAACACCCAATCACATAAATCTCCCGCCCCGGACACACAAGCAGCGGTTTGATTGGCTAGAGCTTGCACTGGCATATGATTCGATTGGCTGACTTTTCTGCCGAGGCGTCAAAAGTTGAACATTGCTCAACTTTTGCAGCGAGACACGCCAGCAACGCTCCCTGTCGCTTCCCACGATGCAGTTCGGCTAAAAGTGACGCTTCCCCATTCAAAGTGAACGGGCAGAAGCGCTGGAAGCTTCAACGCACGCCGCTGTGTGGACGGGCCGTTACACACACACACACACCATGTATACATCACTTCAGGGGACATTACATTGACTTACATGCATTTCCTGGAGACTTATCCTAACCGTAACCATACCCAACACATGCCTAACCCTAACCAAGTCTTCACCCTAAAATTAATGATCCCCTTATGGGGACCTCCATTTTGTCCCCATAAGGGAGGAGAGTCCCCACACGTGACTATGTAAACAAACAGATTTAGGTCCCCACAAGTATAGTAATGCTAGGCCACACACACACACACACACACACACGCACACACACACACACACACACGAAAAGGCTTCCCTTCCAAAAATGGTTCCAGCTCCAGCCCCTGGCACAAATTGAGGGAAACCCCACACGTCAGACGCCCCATCACCCGCACCCTGAGGAACCCCTCTTGATGAAAATCTGTTATGCTGTTATTTTAATCTGTAAAATAATACGGAGGAGGTCGGGACCACCTCGTAGGGAACAACAGTTAAGGCTTAATATGAGTCACGGTGCATTTTGATTGGGAAATACTTAAAAAACTAGTCTGCGTCTTTCTTTAAGGGAACATCTTTATTACAGATGAGTAAGTCTGTTTTATTTCATTGAGCATTACTGAGCCATAATTAGAAGACATTTGTTATCGTAAGATTTATGTTTTTATCTCATTGTTTCTTTAAGATGAAGACTATTAACTATTTATAGCTACATCCATTTATTCAAGTAAACATGTCATGCGAAATGTAAGGTTAATACATCTTGTTTTAAAAGTACGTCTTGCCCCCTTTTTCTTAAAGGCTCATCGTAGCGTTTACCCTGATAAATATGGATTGGCTATCACTTCAAAATATTTGTTTATAAACCAGAATTATCCTCGAAGACAGCTTCTGCATGAGGAGGATGTACACTAGTCAAACACGGAAGGACCCTTTCATTTTGGAGTGGATCCGATTTAACATTGCATTTACGGAAATGCACGCCAACGCCCCTTAAGAGACACAACAATAACTCTGAAACTCATGTGTCACTTAAACACGAGAATACAACACAGCTTCTTATAGCGGCCATGTTGTTTCCACACTATGACTTAAAGCTCACACACACATCAAAGTGAGAGGAACAACTTCCCAATTGTGGAAATGGACACATCCCAGGGGCATTTGAATGCGCTTTGTCGTCGGTCTTTGCTATTAAAGTGCAGTCTGACTTTACGAAACGTGTAAACAAAAATGGAAACAGGAAGAATGTGGGAAGATACAGGAAGTGGTGGGTTTGACGCTCATGCAGCATGTTCATAAGATCAGTGCGGATAGGGTTAGTAACTAATTAGGGGCTTGATTTAGGATCAAACGTAAAGTTAGATGACAAGATTAACATCGGTCATGTCTGTAATGTTACCAATCTACACCCAGTTAGCTTAGCTTAGCATACACAATGCAAACAGGGGGGACAGCTAGCCTGGCTCTTTTCTAAGCAACAGAATAATAATAATAATAATACATTTATTTTGGGGGGAGCCTTTCAAAACACCCAAGGACACCTTACAGGGTTACAGATTTACAATTTACATTTACAATTATACCTTACAAATTAAAACAGTGGATTTAGTGAAGTATCAGCCGGGGTAAGACGAGACAAACAACAGGAAGTGGACTACAGAAGGACACAAAAGGACTACAAAAGGACACAGAAGGACACAAAAGGACACAGAAGGACACAAAAGGACACAGGGTACAGATTATAGGGGAAATGCCGTTTGAACAGGTGGGTTTTGAGTTGGGTTTGAATGTTGTTATGGAATCAGACTGTCGGATGCGTCGTGGCAGGGTGCTCCAGAGTCTGGGAGCCGAGCAGCTGAAAGCTCGAGCACCCATGGTTTTGAGGCGAGAGCTTGGGACGGTGAGAAGTCCTACGGACGAAGAGCGGAGGGTGCGGGAGGGGGTGTACTCGTGGAGGAGGTCAGAGATGTAGATGGGGGCAAGGTTATGGACACGTGTCTGCGAGCACCTCTAAAGACAGATGCATGGAGAAGTAAAGCATGCCTTGACTAAATAAGACGGCTGTTTGAGTCCAATGTTACCCTGGAAACAGCTCAGAAGCCCATTGGACGTCGGACATGTGACGCTTTCAGACGTGGCACTGCAACAATGCTCCTCGCTGACCACTGTTAAAGTACAGGTCTGCTGCCATCCATTCTATAAAAGCCTTCAGACCCTTATAATTGAAATAAACAATATCTCCCAGTTAATGACTGGGCTCAGCTAATTAAAGAAAGGCCGTGGTCCTTTAAATACACCGCTGGGACGCAAGAATGCGGGACACAATTCAAACAGGGAGAAAATAGCAGGGACTCTGTGCAATTTTGGTCGTGGACCGCGGGGGAAGAAATGTATAATTTAAGCTAGAAATTATTCATTTAACATGAAACGCTTGTTTTAAAAAACAAAAAGTATTCATTTGGGAGAAGCCAGGGGCAGGTGTGTGCGTGTTCTGTCTGTGATACTGCACGAATACACGGCATTAGTGCGAGCCAAGGCTTCGGTGCGCGGGTTGGATGGAGTTTACACGAGTGTGTCCTGTCCACGCGCCGTACGCGTCTCAGAGCGCCGTCCCGGTTCGCCTCTGAAGCCCCTGCTGCGGCGCTTTAGAGGGAGTGCGTTGATGTGGACGCGGGACGACGACTGTGGCTCTATGTTTTCCACACACACACACACACACACACACACACACACACTGAGGAGACAGACAGAGACCTCCCCTGATACTTGGCGAAACACATTGAGGCGTAAAGTGTTTCTAATGGCATTCATCCGCAAACCGTAGCCGTGGATATTGTCGGCCATCGCTGTCGGATAATGTGCATCTGTGTTTTATTTATTTGTCGAACTCCTTTTAACGGGCTGTCAATCGCAGCTCAGATGTTCTCATAGAGCCAAAAGAAGACGTGAAGGGAAAGGACCGGTTAGAGCGAGGACATCTGCCGAGATGAAGCAGAGAGGAGTCACCTCGAAGGTTCCTATTTATGTCCAGGAGTTTAGCATCCCAATGTGTGTGTGTGTGCGTGCGTGCGTGCGTCTGTGTGTGTGTGTGTGTGGTCTAGCATTACTATACTTGTGGGGACCTACATCTGTTTACATAGTCACGTGTGGGGACTCGCCTCCCTTATGGGGACAAATTGGAGGTCCCCATAAGGGGAGATCGTTAATTTTAGGGTGAAGACTTGGTTAGGGTTAGGCATGTGTTGTTATGGTTACGGTTAGGGATAAGTCTCCAGGAAATGCATGTAAGTCAATGTAATGTCCCCTGAAGTGATGTATACATGGTGTGTGTGTGTGTGTGTGTGTGTGTGTGTGTGTGTGCGCATGTGTGTGTGTGTGTGCGCATGTGTGTGTGCGTGCGTGTGTGCTGTGTGTGTGCATGTGTGTGTGTGCAGTGTGTGTGTGTGTGTGTGTGTGCATGTGTGTGTGTGTGTGTGTGTGTGTGTGTGTGTGTGTAGGGATGCTACAGGCTTGAAACGTTCAATCAAAAAGGCACCCAAACAGCCTTGTTCAATTAAATGTATTTTTAGCGCCGTTGCGTTCGTGACACCTAAATCTCCAACTATTAAAGTTGCATTGACAGATTTGACTTCACCCTTAAATCAATGGCTGCAGAATAAAGACACCATGAGGGCTCGGCTTTGTAGCCGACAATCCTTGCTTTCACTTTGCCATCCTGCTCGTCACTGGGTGTGATCGCCCAGGGAAACAAAGTTTACGACCCAAAGAAGGGAAACATCTACATGCAGTTTGTGTCGTGCAGTTAAGCCAATGACGGAAGCTAGCTCCAAACAATGCTACGCGTTGCTAGGTGACGACATGTGTTCATTTGAATCAACCTAAATGGATGTGTTGTCGAGGAAGAGAGTGCCAACAGGAGAGGGAGAGTTAATATTCTAATATTTTGGAATATATTTATCGCTTTTTCCCGCTGCTTTGAATGAGGTGCCTCGTTTCTTTGCCAGTATCGAGCCTGAAGAAAAATATGTTTCTAGGAAAAGTAACATGGCGTCTTGCCTTCCAAATTAATCAAAATTAATTAATTTAATAATCCGAGCAGCGGAGCTCAGACTCCAGGTTTAAGTTTGGGATATGTTCACCACATCTCAACCTGAGGTCGAGAGTTCACGCTGTGTCTCAGGTGGGCTGCAGCCCGAGAAGAGCTGCTGGCCTTCAGGCAGTAAAGGGATTACCTGCAGCAGTGTGTGTATGAGGAGAAGGAGAACACACACACACACACACACACACACAGCGAGATGCCAAACAGATGGGGATCTCGCACCCTTCCTCAGTGTGGTGCTGAAGCCTCGTTGCCCCGTGTCGCCCTGTTGTTACCGTTTAATATCGATGTGAGGCAACTTCCCCAGATGGCATTTTCTGCACACTTGAGAAAAGACAGCAGCACACGGCTGTGTCCTTCTGCAGATCACTACCATGTGTGCGACAATGAACTACAGAGATGTTATTTTCCTCTGCTTCATAAACATTCTCACACACACTGCACACACACATCATGTATTTGTGTCTTGCGGGGACATTCCTGGCCGGCTCTTTGTTGTGTCTTTAATGTCTTCTGCAGGCTCTGTCTGCG
Organism: Champsocephalus esox; assembly: GCA_036324585.1. Classification (NCBI taxonomy): domain Eukaryota; kingdom Metazoa; phylum Chordata; class Actinopteri; order Perciformes; family Channichthyidae; genus Champsocephalus; species Champsocephalus esox. The sequence continues at coordinate 5,587,003 of CM070482.1, read as the reverse complement.
TCTCAGTTGTGTCTTGGAAGCGTTCTTGTCTTATTGCCAGTGTCTGCTGCAAGTAGACGACCTCACATCCAGTGTTCTCCTCAGCCGATGATTAGAGGCTGCGGGATCCTTCTCGCCCTGACCCCCGAGCTGCACGGTATTTAATTCTGAGTCAGGAGCGCCAGAGTTTACACAGCGAGAGACACTGAGGTTGGAAAATGAGGACTATTAATAATAGCCTTGATGGAATCCTTCTCAAGCTCACTAAAGGAAGCAGCTTGACCTCAGACATTTAGCCGTTTCTAACCGGGACTTTAGTTTGTTATCTTTGCTATTTCCCACCTGTTCAAATCTGCTTAGTCACTGTAGTGCCCCCATTATATGTCCCATGGGTATTTTTTTTTATTAAATGGTACGGTGTCCTTGGGTGTCGTGAAAGGCGCCTACAAATAAAATGTATTATTATTATTATTTCTACTACTATTACTTCTGCAGCTAAAGTCTTTGTTTCTCACCGCTTGCTTTGCCCCGAGCGAAGATCCACCGGACGAAGCCTTCGATGTGACGCTATGAGCTGGTGTCATGCTACATGTCACGGTGCTTAATCCACGACAAAGCTAATGAGTGAGCACTGACACACATGTAAAGGTCATAAGTCTTGTTAGAGGTCGATGTCGGTTTCTGGTGTCGTAATAGTTGGTGTCGCAGGATCCTGCTGACCCACATCTATGAGGCTGATACCCAAACGCACATTTAGTCATTAAGGTTAAGACCCTCAAATGTATTGTGTATTGTGTATATATATATATATATATATATATATATATATATAACGGGGGCAATGTATATGTGGGGGTCTGATTTAGATCATCCATTTCTTCAGGTGTGTGTGTGTGTGTGTGTGTGGTGTGTGGTGTGTGTGTGTGTGTTGTGTTCTGACTTTCTTCAGGTGTGTGCAGTGTGAGTGTGTGTCTGACTTTCCTCAGGTGTGTGTGTGTGTGCGTGTGTGTGTGTGTGTGTGACTTTCTTCAGGTGTGTGGGTGTGTGTGCACGCATGCGTATATGTGGGTGTGTGTGTGTGTCTGATTTTCTTCAGGTGTGTGTGTGTGTGTGTGTGTGTGTGTGTGTGTCAGACTGACCGTGTGCCTGTGCAGCCGAACTGTGTGAGTATCCGAGGGCGAGCAGAGCCGTCTCCACCAGCTGAGAGAAAAGGATGTCCTTCCTCACCAACACGAACTCTGAGTGCTCGTCCCTCCCCTCCCCCGCCTCCGTCTGCACCCCCCCCATCAGACTCCACCACGCAGAACACAGGGATCATCAGACCTGTGGAGGAAGACAAGTGCATGTTAGTGTCCGGGCAGAGGTGGAGGAAGGGTTCAGAGGCTTCACTCGAAGAAAAGTACCGATACCTTATTGTCAAAGTACTTCATTCAAAAGCGTACTTAAAGGTGGGGTCGGTACGTTTGAGAAACCGGCTCGATATACACTTGTTGTTATATTCCATGGAATGCTCTTAACATCCCGATAGCAATGAATATCTGAAGTGCTTTGACAACAAATCCATAAAAAATGTCATCTGTAGAAGCCGTGGCGCTGTAAAAAGTACAACCAATCGGATTGGATGGCCTACCTGCCTGTCAGCCTTCCATCGGGGCACAGACTGATCTCTGCCCTCATTGGTCATTGGTTCGTGTGTGTTGGAGGAGGGGCTCTGTGAGGAAGTGGCAGATTTTCTCCGGCTGTGTATTTTCAAATTCTAGCGATCTCGAGCCAGTTTCTCAAACGTACCTACCCCACCTTTAAGTACAAGTACAAAAGTATGATGAGCTCAATGTTATAAAAGTATAAAAAGTCATAATTGTGCCGAAAAATGTACTATATATATATATATATATATATATATATATAGTACATATATATATATATATATATATATATATGTGACATTTCTAGATAATATTGTTGCATCACATTTTACTGTTGGAGACAAACAAAGTATTGATGGACTTTTTGTAAAATATTTAAGACTCCTTTGAGCTTAAAGAGTAAGTCGACTAGTTACATTTTTAGAGATGGATTTTGTTAAAAGTATCTAAGGCTAATAAATAGTGGAGTAGAAGTATACAGACAGACATAGCATAAAACGGAAATACTCAAGTACTTAGGTACAGTACCTGAGTAAATGTACTTAGTTACTTCCCACCTCTGGATCTTATTTACCGCGGATCAACCTTTGAAATCACTTCCTTTTTCTCACACACTCTTCAAAGTGCATCGCCTGAAGTCCTGGGAGTGTTCGATCCACGGAGGATGCGACACCAAGGGGGCGTGAGGAGCCAGTGACAGGCTGTTCACTGGCTCTGTGTCTAACGGCTACTAGATAGCAGGCCCTTATAATGGCTGCACCAGCAGATATGCAAACGCTATACAAAGGACGGGCTGACACCATGTGGGACTTCCATTAGAGCGTTAGCAACGGGACCGTCTATAGCAACGGGACCGTCTATAGCAACGGGACCGTCTATAGTAACGGGACCGTCTATAGCAACGGGACCGTCTATAGTAACGGGACCGTCTATAGTAACGGGACCGTCTATAGCAACGGGACCGTCTATAGCACGGGACCGTCTAGCAACGGGACCGTCTATAGCAACGCTGAGGCTGAATATTAACGTTATCCAGAAAGATGCACCAACAGGACTTCGGATAAACACCGCTTCAGGACAGGTGACAGCACACCAAGTGCTCAAGAAGAGTTTGCATGAATCACACACACACAGAGACACACACACACCCACACAGAGACACACACGTACGTACACACATACACACACACACACAGAGACACACACACACGTACACACACAGAGACACACACGTACGTACACACATACACACACGTACACACACAGAGACACACATACACACAACACACACACACACATGTGTGTACACACACACACACACACACACACACAGAGACACACACTACACACACACACACAAGTACACACACAGACACACACACGTACACAAGCATACAGACGTACACACACAGACAAACACGGACACACACACACACAAGCACACAGACAGACAGACACAGACCCACACGTAGGTACGCACAGACACACACACACACACACACACACAGCACACAGACAGACAGACAACACACACAGACACACACACACACACAGACAGACACACACTGTGTTTTGCTTTGGAAGTGAAACTATTCGACAGTTGTGTGCGGAAACCATCATTTGGGAAAAGCCAGAATCCAGTAAAACGTTTGATGAATCCAAAATAAAGCTGTTTGAACATTAGAGCATGGAAACACGTCACGGACGACGCACTCAATACAAACCCTGAACATAAGCAGAATAAGGCCCCGTTAAAATAACATGTGCTTGACGACACCGGGTCTTCTTTTGTTCCATAATTAGACTATTGTATTTCAGCGAGTGCTGTCCGCGAGACCTTGGCACGCAAAGGTGTTAGCTGGCCCGCTGGTATGGAACTGAACTTGAGCATTACGAATGAGGAACTTAAAAACAGTGTTGTCTCCATATTGAGACACATCCAGTGATATTGGACGTTCCCCCGGCGACGTGAGAGTGCGCGTCAGACCCCAGCCTCGTGCCTCTTGGCTCGCGGCTCTAATATCGCTCCGTTCTCCTGAAAGGCTTTCGGGCCGCCCGTCAGCCGCCAATTCATTAGAGCTCTCAGAAGGAATGATGGAGCGAGAGCATTAGGCAGCGTCCCAGCACTAATAATAATACAGTGCCACACAATGACACACACACACACACACACACACGCTGGCGCACGCAGCATCACATCCAGCCGTTGTTTTAATCAGTCAATTCCTATATTTCTATTTCCTCCTCATTAATCACTCGCCCAGTCCTCCAGGCTCTCGCGGAGTGAATTACACACCGGAGCCCGCTGCCAATCCAAGTAAGTGAATTTCCCCCAACAGGGAAATATAACTGTCAACACGGAGCAGCTCCCACTCCTCTCTCTCGCCCTCTGCTTCTCCACCTCCTCTCCCATTCCCAGTGTCCTGCGATCTGGGTCGGGTGATGCCTCAAACCTCTAACCCCTCGAACATGTACGGGGATGAGAGAACGGGGGTATGCAGATAAGATATGTGTGTGTCCTAGTATTACTATACTTGTGGGGACCTAAATCTGTTTACATAGTCACGTGTGGGGACTCACCTCCCTTATGGGGACAAATTGGAGGTCCTCATAAGGGGGATCATTAATTGTAGGGTGAAGACTTGGTTAGGGTTAGGCATGTGTTGTTATGGTTACGGTTAGGATAAGTCTCCAGGAAATGCATGTAAGTCAATGTAATGTCCCCTGAAGTGATGTATACATGGTGTGTGTGTGTGTGTGTGTGTGTGTGTGTGTGTGTGTGTGGTTTGGAGGAGACGCGTCGAGTTCCCCGTCTTCATCGACACCCCGTCATTATGTCAGACCAACCGTCCTCCTTTTTTCTCACACAGAAATATTTTTTTACTACAACTCTGGTTCCCAGCGTTTGATATTGGGCTGAAGAAACGTGGAGCTGCGTTGCACCCAGACAGAACTACACTCTGCAGAAGAGACACGCACTTCAAGTGTCTGACGGGGCAACTAGGTTCTGTGTAGGACTCTTGGTGTTCCATGTTTTTAGTTTTAGCATTTCGTTGTGTGTTTTTTCCACAAGTATATCTCCTCCTCCTTCTTCTCCTCCTTCTTCTCCTCCTCCTTCTTCCCCTCCTTCTTCTCCTCCTTCTTCTCCTCCTTCTTCACCTCCTTCTTCTCCTCCTTCTTCCCCTCCTTCTTCACCTCCTTCTTCCCCTCCTTCTTCTCCTTCTTCACCTCCTTATTCACCTCCTTCTTCCTCTCCTTCTTCCCCTCCTTCTTCCCCTCCTTCTTCACCTCCTTCTTCTCGTCCTTCTTCCCCTCCTTCTTCTCCTCCTTCTTCCCCTCCTTCTTCTCCTCCTTCTTCCCCTCCTTATTCACCTCCTTCTTCCTCTCCTTCTTCCCCTCCTTCTTCACCTCCTTCTTCCCCTCCTTATTCCCCTCCTTCTTCTCCTCCTTCTTCCCCTCCTTCTTCTCCTCCTTCTTCCCCTCCTTATTCACCTCCTTCTTCCTCTCCTTCTTCCCCTCCTTCTTCACCTCCTTCCCCTCCTTCTTCCCCTCCTTCTTCACCTCCTTCTTCCTCTCCTTCTTCACCTCCTTCTCCCCCCCTTACTGTGGTCAAGTTGTTGATGTTTCTAACTTCTAACTCTTTCCAAGCCTCAGACAGATGCAAAACTTTGTTCGCAGTCGTGTTTGTACTTTCTCATTGTAGCAAAGATCCCAAATGTCAGCTGGAATATGCAAGAAGGAACACTGAGAAGTATGTGTGTGAAAGTACGCACGTAATATCGATAATATCTCTTTTCGGCGAGCGGTTTATCTTTTTGAAACGGTCGAGACGTCTTCAGATATTCACTTTAAATAAGACGTAGAGGTGAGAGCCTGAACGCAACATCACTGACTCGTTGACGCACGAAATATTCAAGCATTTGGAATCGAAAAGAGCTGTCGGTGATTGTTCACGCCAATAGACGGTAAGGACAATAAATAATAATAATAATAGATTTAATTTGTTCGCGCTTTTGCAGGTGCTCAAAGACGCGTTCCAGATATAGGGAAGAGACAAGAAAAGGAAGGAACAACAAATACATATATAGTTATTGTGTAGAAAGTATATTTTAGTAAATACAAGGGCAGTTTAAGATTACCATGACGACTTTGAGACATTTCTGCTAACACATGGCGACACAAACACACACACACACACACACTCAAGAACCAACCACTACGACGAATGCGTGGATCGATGGAGCGCAGTGAGTTGTATAAATCTCGTTTATGTGGAGCAATCTCGTTGACTTGGTAGCATGTATGATGCACTTCCCTCCAGCCCTCAGCGCCGCTCGACTCAACAGAGAGAGACTGCTGAGGGACGTCAACGACCGTGTGAGGGTGCTGCCAATCCACGTTCTCCATTTCAGCATCGAGTGTGCTCACATGGACTAAGGATACTAGCCTGCTGCGAAACCATTCTCTTTTCGCCCTGAACCACAGCCAGCGGGGCTGATCGCCTGTATACCACTGTAGAGTTGTTGTTGTTGTTGTTGTTGTTTAATATTGTACTACAATGTTCACACTCTTACTTTAACTTCTTGCTGTTATATAAATATATTCTATTTTCATTTATTAAATATTTGTTCAATGTAATATTAGTAAGATATTTGTATTCCTAATGTATCTTTTTATATTTGTATTTTATTCTATTATTGTTAGAATAGATATTATTATTCCATTTTCTGTAACTTTTTATTTTTTATTTAATCTTTTTTTGAATACATTTTTTGAAACAGATATGTTTCTTCCATCGGTGTTATTGATATTAAATAAGAGGCCAAACAAAACATCCTGAAGGCAGGCAACCGGTCACTCGAGTCCGCTGAGACGATGTGTGATATTAATATACTTTATAAATACACTTTGATTGATTGAGCTTCTCGAGACGGGCACAGTCTCCTCACCACGCTGATGTTGTTGTCTCTTCACAGCTTGTAAACAAACGTCTTCACACAGTAAACAAACGCGTGTTGATGCACATCAGCTCACCTCCGAGGGGCCTCATGGGGGCCCCGTTGTGGCGGATGCGGGGCCCGGTGGGGCTCCCGTTGAGATCCAGCCGGCTCTTCTTCCCTGGGGGGGGCAGGGCGCTGAGGTCGGGGCTGCCCCTCCGCTCAGGGCTGCCCTGGGTGAGAGGACTCTCCCCCCCGCCTCGCTCCATCCGCCTCCACAGCCCCAGAGGAGCTCCAGCCAGGGAGAAGGAGTCTGAGGGAAGGCAAGTTTTTCATTTAGACATTTTTCAAAGTGAGTTCAATTCCACTTTGAACCCTTGTGTTGTTTCCGAACGCCGTCTCAAAACACTCCAAAATAATGACTATCCTCCGATATTCTTTTAACTACATCATCACTAACTTATTATGCACTCACAACCCTGGCGTCCTTTTATTAATATTGTTATTTATCATGGGCCCAAAACACACAAGTGCACTTATGATATTCCCTATAGTGACGACAGTGGATAATTATGTTATCCACTGTAATAGAAGTATTATAATAAACCGTGTTCACAATGTTGTGTTATTAACTGTAGTTCCAAACGAATTTAGTACATATTTAAAGAATTCGATTTTTTTATTTAGTCAACACTAGATTATCGTGAAATATTGATCTTGAGGTTTTTGGTTGAAAATATCAGATTTAAGAGGAATAGAGAAAATACACGTGAGATAAGACGTTATGTATAGAGCGAGTTCTTCATCAGTGTTCGTATGGAGGCAGTGAGTATACAGAGTTTCATATGTACGAGTTCATACCCACACACTCACACACACTCACACTCACACACACACACTCACACTCACACACACACCATGTATACATCACTTCAGGGGACATTACATTGACTTACATGCATTTCCTGGAGACTTATCCTAACCTTAACCATAACCAACACATGCCTAACCCTAACCAAGTCTTCACCCTGAAACATTAATGATCCCCCTTATGGGGACCTCCAATTTGTCCCCATAAGGGATGCGGGTCCCCACATGTGACTATGTAAACAGATGTAGGTCCCCACAAGTATAGTAATGCTAGACCACACACACACACACACACACAAACACACTCTCTCACACACACACAGACTCACACACACACAGTCACACACACACACACACACACAGTCACACACACACAAACACACACACACACAGTCACACACACACACACACACACACACACACACACACACACACACACACACACACACACTCACACACACTCGTCCCCTGGTGGCGCAGTGGCAGCCAGACCTCTAATAAAGGGTAATGCATTCGACCCGCTGCCAGGCCGCGGCAGAAGCGCTCGCCAACGTTCGCACCGAGCCAAATGGACTTTCTTTTATTTACCGACGAGCCCCTGGACGATATGTGAGCATGTGTGACCCTCAGCGGGGAGGGGGAGAGGGTACTGTGGAAAGGGTGAGGGAGGAGCGGGACACGGAGGGTTCTGCACAGAGGGGCACTGAGCAGAACGCATGAGGAGGAATGCATGCTTATTGTGTGAGGGTGGCATTTTCCACAGCGCTCGATTAAAAAACTCCTCCTCTTCCTCCTCTTCCTCCTCCTCCTCCTCCTCTTCCTCCTCCTCCTCTTCCTCCTCCTCCTCCTCCTCCTCCTCCTCTTCCTCCTCCTCCTCCTCCTCTTCCTCCTCCTCCTCCTCCTCCTCCTCCTCTTCCTCCTCCTCCTCTTCCTCCTCTTCCTCATCCTCCTCCTCCTCCTCCTCTTCCTCCTCCTCCTCCTCTTCCTCCTCCTCCTCCTCCTCCTCCTCCTCTTCCTCCTCCTCCTCCTCTTCCTCCTCCTCCTCTTCCTCCTCCTCCTCCTCCTCCTCCTCCTCCTCCTCCTCTTCCTCCTCCTCCTCCTCCTCTTCCTCCTCCTCCTCCTCCTCCTCCTCCTCCTCCTCCTCCTCCTCCTCCTCTTCCTCCTCCTCCTCCTCCTCCTCCTCCTCCTCCTCCTCTTCCTCCCTCAACATTTCTGCAGCTTTTTTACTGCTGTCGCAACTCTGAGCGAGAACATCTGTGCGGTGTCCCGCCTCTTTCTCGCCTTTTCACTACCTTCCCTTTCTTACAAAAACAACAACAACAACAACAACAGACAGAAGAAGAAAACCTCAATCTGACAAGTATTAAAAGCCCGCGTAGCATTTCAAAATGTATAATACATTAAAAACATGAGCTTTGGTCGCGAGGGAAAAAGTGAGGGAGGCGAAGAGGAAGAACATTTAAGTGGCAGATTTAATTTAAAAAAGTAAAAAGTTCAAAGAGTGACACTGAGTGGAAAGCAATGGGAGCGCAGTGGGCTGTACGTCACAACGGGAGGCTCTGCAAATACATCCAACTGTTAACAATGAAGCATAACAACTATACAGCAGCACCGAGAGAGGAGCACACAGCTGCTGTTCACACTCTGCGCAGGTCCTCAGAAGACAAAGCAGCTTAAAGTGCGCCTCCATTGGACTCCTGTGTTTACTCCAGGCACATGGTGACGTCACTGTGTAAAACTCGCACTTCTAGCGCTCTGGCACATTGTAGGCTAAGGGGCGGGACATCTCTAAGAGGTTGACCAATCACAACAGAGCCGGCCAGCCGACCAATCAGAGCAGACTGGGCTCTGGTTTCAGACAGAGGGTGAAAAGAGGGGCTGCAGCACAGGCAGTGTGCTTTTTGTTAAAGCATGGAGACATGTCCCAGTAGAGACACTACATTCTGATGTTCTCACTTATTGTGCTTATATTATGATATCGTCGTGGAAACGAGGTGGTACATCTGAGGAATGTGTTCCTAAATTCCTTGGAAGAGATCAACAAGTGAAGTCAAAGTCAGACCGTGCATGTTTTTATTTTAAAATAATCCTCTTGAGAATCAGTTTTAATCGGAAGCAGGTCCTCACCTGCCGTATCTGCCCGCTGCTGACGATGCCTATCAAGACCTCGCCGACATCTCACCATCACACACACACACACACACACACACACACACCATCCTATCTCTGCACACATCCTGTTTCAATTCCGTTTCATTTGGTATTTGACCGAAGAGATAAAGGAGGAAATCGTGCTGTGCATTTTGTTTGTCGTTTCTCTCGCTCTGATAAGTCGTTTTATATATTTTATAAAACAAGTTCCACCACGTGCGGTGAACCCGAGGTCACGGACGGTCACATTTCGTGTCACACGTTAATACCTCTGAATGTGGACACCCATCGGTGTGAATAAAAACAGTTACATGACGACATGAAACATAAGAGGTTGTTTTAATGTGGGAGAGTGAAAATTGTTCGCAAATCAAAGAGAGAAAGTCTCACTGGAGCAAACACGGGGATTTTAGCCTCTGCAGACCATTTACATGCACTAAAACCACACTACAGGAAATGGGGAAATGCCTCAATATGGACCCTGCAGGTTGGTCACGTTAGCTCTCGGTCATTAGGTCATTTTCTTTTCTGACTTTTTTCAACTTCAACACTCACATGTAAACACTGCGTTGGCTGTTGTCGTGGCAACAGAGACATCCTCCTCCACAGACTGATACGTGCTAATCTATTTTATGCAATTATTACAGGCGTGTTGAGCAACAGCTCTTTTGTTCTCCACGGCGTTTTTAACTGCGTGACGTTGTTCATTCAATCAGACACATCGGCCACATCCTAAATCCATCCGCACTGCATTGCTTGATAAGGCGTCAGATAGTCAGAGTCGTTAATAAAGAGGCGATAAGACGCGTATCTGCCATGGAGACGACGGGTAACTAATGTGTTTCTGATAAGGACGGGGTCATCACACAGATCTCTGGGAAACAGTCACCTCTCAGAGGAACTCAGCGATGACTTATTAAGGAGAGGAGAGGAGCTGCGGGAACATTTGAAGGGTTTTTATTTGTGTAACATGTCATATTTGAGCCTAATAGAAAAATACACATACATACAAAGTTAGAGTTGGATAACGCCTCATTTGGTTCATAACAGTATGTAGTGTCTCTACTTTAAAGAGTCCTCTCCCGCTGATGTTCAGGTGTATATCAGTATGTAGTGTCTCTACTTTAAAGAGTCCTCTCCTGCTGATGTTCAGGTGTATATCAGTATGTAGTGTCTCTACTTTAAAGAGTCCTCTCCTGCTGATGTTCAGGTGTATATCAGTATGTAGTGTCTCTACTTCAAAGAGTCCTCTCCTGCTAATGTTCAGGTGTATATCAGTATGTAGTGTCTCTACTTTAAAGAGTCCTCTCCTGCTGATGTTCAGGTGTATATCAGTATGTAGTGTCTCTACTTTAAAGAGTCCTCTCCTGCTGATGTTCAGGTGTATATCAGTATGTAGTGTCTCTACTTTAAAGAGTCCTCTCCTGCTGATGTTCAGGTGTATATCAGTATGTAGTGTCTCTACTTTAAAGAGTCCTCTCCTGCTGATGTTCAGGTGTATATCAGTATGTAGTGTCTCTACTTTAAAGAGTCCTCTCCTGCTGATGTTCAGGTGTATATCAGTATGTAGTGTCTCTACTTTAAAGAGTCCTCTCCTGCTGATGTTCAGGTGTATATCAGTGTGTAGTGTCTCTACTTTAAAGAGTCCTCTCCTGCTGATGTTCAGTTGTATATCAGTATGTAGTGTCTCTACTTTAAAGAGTCCTCTCCTGCTGATGTTCAGGTGTATATCAGTATGTAATGTCTCTACTTTAAAGAGTCCTCTCCTGCTGATGTTCAGGTGTATATCAGTATGTAGTGTCTCTACTTTAAAGAGTCCTCTCCTGCTGATGTTCAGGTGTATATCCGTATGTAGTGTCTCTACTTTAAAGAGTCCTCTCCTGCTGATGTTCAGGTGTATATCAGTATGTAGTGTCTCTACTTTAAAGAGTCCTCTCCTGCTGATGTTCAGGTGTATATCAGTACTATTTAGTGTCTCTACTTTAAAGAGTCCTCTCCTGCTGATGTTCAGGTGTATATCAGTGTGTAGTGTCTCTACTTTAAAGAGTCCTCTCCTGCTGATGTTCAGGTGTATATCAGTATGTAGTGTCTCTACTTTAAAGAGTCCTCTCCTGCTGATGTTCAGGTGTATATCAGTATGTAGTGTCTCTACTTTAAAGAGTCCTCTCCTGCTGATGTTCAGCTGTATATCAGCATGTAGTGTCTCTACTTTAAAGAGTCCTCTCCTGCTGATGTTCAGGTGTATATCAGTATGTAGTGTCTCTACTTTAAAGAGTCCTCTCCTGCTGATGTTCAGGTGTATATCAGTACTTTTAGTGTCTCTACTTTAAAGAGTCCTCTCCTGCTGATGTTCAGGTGTATATCAGTGTGTAGTGTCTCTACTTTAAAGAGTCCTCTCCTGCTGATGTTCAGGTGTATATCAGTATGTAGTGTCTCTACTTTAAAGAGTCCTCTCCTGCTGATGTTCAGGTGTATATCAGTATGTAGTGTCTCTACTTTAAAGAGTCCTCTCCTGCTGATGTTCAGCTGTATATCAGCATGTAGTGTCTCTACTTTAAAGAGTCCTCTCCTGCTGATGTTCAGGTGTATATCAGTATGTAATGTCTCTACTTTAAAGAGTCCTCTCCGTTGGTCCCGCATCGTGGACGATCCCGGGGCAACGCGGGTTTTATGATGATAAGCCTCTATCCAATTCCACATTATTACACGGTGTAGACATAACAGTACACACAGGTTGCAGAGTCGACACACCCAAAGAAATGGGAGAGTAGGACAGGACAACACACACACCTATAAACAATATGTACCACACACACACACACACACACACACACACACACACACACACTGGAGCGAACATGTAATTCAAAGCCAGTCTAACCTCTACACATCAGACGCTGTAATGACCGGCTGCAGGAACGGACATAAAATATGCTTTTTAAGTCGTGTAATCTTTTTCCAGCATCCCTCTCTCTCCGGTTCTTCTGGCATCAAAGGGATTACAAGGTTTGACATTCAGCTTTTTAATGTGCGGCCTCTGAAGAAGCAACATGTGTACAACATGTACAAGAAGTGGTCAGGAACTAAAAGTGTGACACACTTGGTGGTAAATATGACTGTTTTGCCAATTAGCTGGACAGGAGAGATAAGGAACGACGTGCTCTGAATAATATATATTCCTTCCACGTGTATAATAATATTATCCGGAGTATCTTCAGATCATGCTTTAAACTCTTGAAATGGCTTCTTAAAGAGACTGAAATCACATTGTGTATCGTGTTGTCAAGAAGTGCATCAGTGTGTATAACGTGTATATAAGTACAGAGCAACGTCAAACCGAGTCGGTTCTTTCTTCTTATAATTCCTGTACTTTCTGCTTTTTCTTATTTGAATTACTTTTCTCTCCACGATAGAAAGCTTTCTGCGATAGTATTTAATTATTATGGAAATTCACCACATGCAACGTATTATAAGTGTATTCAAACCAAGTCGCTACATCGTCCTCGCCACACACACACACACACACACACACACACACACACCACTTCACTGTCAGGAAACAGAGAGCAGCCGCTCTGATATCTCAAAACAAAGTACCAAAGTGTTTTAAAATGAAACCGACCTCTCGGGGAGCCGAGCCGCAGAGCCATGGCCTCGCTCTCACTGCCTCTCCGTATCTAAACCTGCCGTTACGATACTGCCTGCTAATGAAGGGCTGTACCTTCGACATGCAAACCACACACACACACACACACACTCACACACACACGCATTATTAGCTCTGAGAGGCGTCACCTCACGTTGGAAAATATCCAGATATGTGCTTCCCGTTTGAGATCCACTTTTATAGCAGCGTTATCAAGCTATTGGTTAATGCTCAGCTCTGAGCACAGATAACACACACACACACACACACACACACACACACGGGGGGGGGCGTGATGAGGATGTGTTACTGATGCACCAAAAAAACGGAAGAAGTTTCTATGTGCACTATAAACATGCTAATAATGCTTAGTCTGTTAATAATTATAGTTGTAAGCACTTTAAATCGTTTTATAATAGCTAATTGTAAGTTACATTTCCATACAGCGTCATATTAGTTACATGTACTGACATTGTTTGCAAGCCTTTGACTATGATGCATTAGGACGGCCTTATAATGCATTATAATCTCCTTACTGCACTTAATGTATATAGTTATAAGTTAATATTCATAATGCTTAATAAGGATACTCAACACCGTATAATATCTCATCCTTCATAGTGTTCTCTTTGCAACACATCAACCCCGCATTATAATAAAGTACTTATACATATGAGTATGCACTTTTATAAGTATGTACATTATATAACTCATATTCATTTGAAAGCATGACTTCCTGTCTGCTGCTCACTTACTGACCTTTAGCAAGCGCATGTTTACAATGCATTATTAACACGTTATGGCCGACATGGGGATTATACGCTGAGAAAACCAGCTGAATATCATTGACCAGCAATTATGAAGAATTGACTTCATGATCCTTGAAATCTGAAATATTGACTAAATGTTGATTACAAATTAATTAATTGAATATATATATATCATGTATCATATTGTTTACATATTGTCCAGCCTTGGTTTGATTAGTGTTATAACACATTATGAACATTGATGAGTGCTTATAATTATTACTATTCAGCGTTTAGACATCTTGTTAAAGTATCTATAATGCATGAACTTCAAAGAGATCAGAATGACTGAGTGAGTCAGAAACAAAATGGGGAACATCATGAGAGGTTTTGTGTGTGTGTGTGTGTGTGTGTGTGTGTGTGTGTGTGTGTGTCTGTGTGTGTGTGAGAAATGATTGCAGTTATTGAAGGTTACATTATTGTGGAATCTGCTTTTTATGACCTTCAGATGTGAGACTGATGTGGAGAGAGCTGGTGTGAGGGGAAGACAGACCTTTATGACACACACACACACACACACAGGAAAATAAGAGGGGTGAGGGGGCGAGACGTTGGCCTTCTGGCGAACATGTTTGGCTCCCTCGTAAACATCTCATTTGATAATACGGGATCAAGAGTTAACAGCAAGCATTTACAGCCTCGCCCTTCCAGCTAAAGGATGCACTCATCCACACACACACACACACACACACACACACACACACACACACACACACACACACACAAACCACAGTCAGCATCCTACACAGACTGAGTTTTAACACTTCCAGGGACCACACACTGACTCACACACTGCAGGGACATAAGGAGTTAAACACAGTTAACACACACACACACACACACACACACACACACATGTGCATGTATGTAAAGCAGTGTAGAAAGGTAGACAAAATAATAGATGCAGTCCAGTGCAGTGATGCAACTTTAGGGACGTTTAAAACTGCATTACATCACGAGGTGTTCCGGTTGTGCTTTTACACACACACACACACACACACACGCACACGCGCGCACACACACGCACACAGATGCCAAACCCATGCACCACAGCCTCACCAGAGTGGGTAACGCAGCCTCAGTGTGTATCATGCTCACTCAGAGGCTGGTGGAGATATCACAGAGGAGCATCATTAGCGCTTCTCCCACGATCTAATCTGCGCGTTAATAGCACGGACACGCCCTTAGTGCGTGTGCACAGATAGCGGGGTTCACACAGAGGCAGGGAGACTGGAGGAGACACTGAGAGGATTTAAAGTCTCCAAAGAATTCAAATGGGTTGATGTATCTGCAGCTGAAGCAGGATGGTGTTGCTGCTCTGAGTTTGCTTGTCCTGGTTTGTTGCTTGTTGTTCTGGATGGAAAAGTCGGCTACATGAAATGTAATGTAAAGTGTTGTATCTACAAGTGAATTACCTATAACATTAAATTAATGTTTCATCTAAAATCTGACACATTGTTACACTTTTGTAACTCAAATATTAATCAAATTAAAAATAATAAAAGGAGTAGAAGAAATTAAAAATGTACGACTTGTATAATAAAAACATATTGTGGCTTCAGTGAAACTGCAAACGTGAAGCTACATTAAAATGGCGGTGGTGGTCTTCGTTATAAGCATGAAATTGCAGGCCATAAATAATGTGCTCATCTTTGTGGCACAATAAGAACAACACGCACGTAAAGCGTCTGCATCGCGGCGACAGCCAGAGAAAATGTTAGTTTCCCACCATTTTCTGTATAAAACTCTTCACATTACCCCCCCCCCTCCCCCCCCTCCCCCCTCCTCTTCCTGTCAACTTTTTAGCATGTGAGCAAACTTTGGGTTGACAGGCAGGCCGGAATGAAAGCAGCGGAGTCTCCATCACTGCAGCTGAAACCAATCCGCTTCCCCGGGCCAAAAAAAAAGTCCCGGAATTTTGATTTTTCTTTTACGTATTTTATTGAATTTGACGCGATGCGGGAAAAAGGAGAACACGGGGGCGTCACGGGGCTGCCGTTAATACGGTTCGATTAATTAGCAAGCCTATTTTCATTATATTAATTCTGTATTTATTCATATGTGCAAAAACATTGAATTGAATATAAATCTGAATACAAATCCTCCTTTTACATTTTACGCAGGTGAGAAGTCCGGAGGCTGCGCGCGGCAGTGAGAACAGCACCTCGTACACATGCAGCTGTTTGTGTTTCTGGTAGCTTTGGACAATAAGAGACAATAACCCCGCTGTGGCTTTAAAGGTCAGCGAGGCCGAGAGGAGCCGCTGTCAGCGTGAGGAGGCTCTACTTTCACAAATCAAAAGCATAGAGTGGATTCCTCGTTGAAGTGGAAACACGAGACGAAGCACGAATGCGCATATGTGCTGTCTTTCTTCTTCGCGAAACCGTCAGATGCTTTTAAAAGTTTACTTTAAAACTCACAATTAATCCAAAATGTATGTTTGTGTATGTTTTTCTTTGCGTTATTGCTCCTGACATGACGGTCTGCAGGTGGGCTGGTTCTCATTGCTACGCATTTGGCTTCAGTTGGTGAGGATTACGCAGCAGCAGCCTGGAGGCCTGAACTTCCCCACTGTCCCCAAACACACTCACTCACTCTCACACACTCACACACACACACACACACACACACACACACACACACACACACACACACACACACACACACACACACCTGAGATCTGTCATATGTATATGTCTGAATCCTGCAGAGGTTACAGGCCCGTGTTGGACACCTCTCCGTCCCCTCGCTATGTTTTATTCAACAGCCCCGTCCCGTGTTACCGGTGCACGTTCAGTTAGTAGATTATATGTAAACCCTGCACGTGTTAAACAGTAACACTTGGGACAGTGATGGCTCATTAATTATTTTTTCTAAAGAGTTAAAAAGTCACAAGGTGTTATTTATTTATGATAAAAAGAGGATTTATTTCCACCCAATTAGATTTTAATGTGCACACACGCACACACACACACACACGTATTTAAATACATTGCAAATATAAATTATTCTGACCGTGTGCGATAACTCAAACCACTTATTACAGCTCTGAAAAGGCAGCAAAAACCATCTCCTTCAATATTTAACTCACAATATTCGCGAGTCCTTCAATACATTATATATGGGATTTAATAGACGTATCTACGGATGGTGCATATTTAATAAATTATATTCAATTGAACTAATAATCCGTAAAAGTAATAGGCCTACTAAAGGCAATACATTTGACTGCAGTGCGAAGAAGCTGCTGTGTATTATGCAAGCAGAATGAATAAGTGAAATATGGTTTAAGTCTTAAAAACAACTAAATGAATGTATTAATGGCCAATAACAAAACACGTGGACATTCTGATAATTCCATTATTGTATTAACATTATTAAAATAGTATGACGTTAAATATTATTATTAGATTAATAAGTGCAATTAAAGTGCTCATTATTATGAATGTTTAATATCATCATCATATGTGTTAAGGTTAGGCCGAGACAAAGACAACGGGTTCTATGCGTTATAATGAATTCTATTTTTTAGTAATTTCCCTATAATTGACATGCAGTTTAAGCGCTTTTACCTGACCAGTGGTGTGTGTGTGTGTGTGTGTGTGTGTGTGTGTGTGTGTGTGTGTGTGTGTGTGTGTGTGTGTGTGTGTGTGTGTGCGTGTGTGTGTGTGTACTCACTGTTTACGGCGTGTCTGTAGCGCTGCTGGCCGCTGAGGAGGCTCTGTCCATTGAGCAGCAGTATTGGATCCAGGGCTGGGCTGTGCTTCGGCTCCTCACGCACTACTTCTTCTCACACACTCTGCCAAATGCTCTGACTCTGGACTCGTCTGGGACCGAACCGAAGATCCACAAAGAAGAAGAAGGAGGAGGAGGAGGAATACGTTGGAGACGGTGTGGTGGAAAGGGAGAGGGAGAGGAAGGGGGAGCGATTGCGCGTAAAGCAGCCGAGGGGAGATGCTCTTCTGTCGGGGAAGCAGAGGCAAAGAGACCGTGTGAGCTCTGGAGGTCGAAAAAAACTTGATATTAACGCTTCACTTTTTCCTCTTTAAGTCAAAACGCGTTTTTGTTTTCCTTCCTCTGAACTCATGGCTTCATCCTCGGAGGTAAAGGAGCGCGAGGTACCCGGGGAAACAACCCGAAAGCTTTAACACGAAACACGGAGAAACAAACACCGACGTGAGAGTTTCAGTGAGAGCCGAATGGATCGGTGCTAAAAGGACCGGTTTCTAATCAGAGTCACTTTCAATCTTTCCTGTGCCAACGGGCGCACTGACTGATAGAGGGAGGAGAGAAGGGAGGAGAGACACAGAGAGGGAGGGAGGGAGGGAGAGAGAGAGGGAGAGGAGGAGGCGTCACAAACCTACCCATGAAAGCATGCTGTGGGCCGGATGTCACTTATGAGACGCTTAACATGATACACAAGTGACTTTCTTCTTCTCGCTGATTTAAGCCATTCTGAACCAGATGTCATTATGCATCACGCGTGGATTCTCAACTTTAATATCCTTCGGATTTGACTTTATTTGGTGTCTCCATTTTACCATAAACAGTTGGGTTTATAATCCTTAAATGTATCTGCGGAAATCTTCTTCACAGGCCAGCCTTTGTGTTCAAGTGTCTGTTGCCCTTTTTTCCTTCGAACTCCGCATTGTTAGGCCATGTTGACCCAGGTGGCATTACGCGTGGATTCTTGACTGTAATATCCTCAGGTTTGACTCGATTCGGTGTCTCCATTTAACAGACAGTTGTGCAATTATTCCTCAACTGCTGAAATCTTCTTCACAGGCCACACCGTGCAGCTGGCTATCAGAGGGACCTTGACATTAGCCAGAGATAGAGCTCTGTGTTTCCCTCTAATACTTTCTGCTTCCCGCAGCACTACTTTATCAGCTCCCGCCTAATACTTCCACACATGTCAGTATCATCCCGCAGACAATCCCCCAGGTGAAGTCCATACATGTTAATAAGTAGCCTATAATAAGTGCCTTCTGCTTATTAGATGCCCTCCTCAACACAACAGCAGGGCCTCTGTTAATGATAAACCTGCGCGCAGTGCGGACACGTCACATCCCATGTGCCATCCAATGCTAATGCTGCAAAGGCTACACACACAACACAGTTTAAAGCAAGGTACAGATTGTGGGGTTTACTGAACATGCCAATTAAAGATGTAATACTGAAACACTGCAGAGAAAATGCTCATGTGTCAGCTGTGCATATTTGGATAATCTAACACCACTGGAGAGAGAGCTCATTCTTCAGATTAGCAGAATCAAAAATGAGAAATTAGTGTTTTTACGAATATGTTATAACGCACACTGGACGGTCATGATACCCTCCTTGCGTCATGTCCTGCACACATGACCCGGTCATTAAGCACAACACACGCACACACACATGCGAAGATGCTCGCTGCGCACATGTGGACACAAACAGGAGCGGTCTCCATGGAGACACAGCAGCATTAAAGATGATCTATCAGTGCTTTATGGATACCTTTGTGACAGGTTGAACTTCCATGTGTGCCTGCACAGTGAACCCTTTGACCTGGTGTCTGATAAATACGGAAGCCGCTGGGAGTCAGGTTACACTAAAAACGTACATTTAGGATGTTTTCTGAATGCCCGTTAATACTAGAAAAAAATAAATGGATATGTTTTATAATGAAACTGGAAAAGTAGAAAGTTCCTCCCGTTTTTCCCGCAAAATTCGTGATTTTCTTAACTTGTCACGCGCTGATAAAACCCTGAAGCAAAGCCAGCGGTTAGAACTGTAAACTATTTCCAGCCGAAATAAGACCTACATTATTAACGTTAACACACATTTTGTTTTTGACTTTCCTGCAGCTCCACTCCTGTTCGGGATTCTCCCGGCCTGACTCATCCCACGCACGCTGTGTCTGTAATCCCACGGTAAACAGGGGGCAGGCTTTCATGCACATTTTAACGAGAGCATGCGTAACCGCGTTGAGCCACCGACACGGAGCCACAGGTTTGAAACATCTGCAGCAGCGAGACTGTGTGCCTGCAGTGCGTAACATGTGTCCGAGCCTCACTCCGCTGCGGGGGGGCAGGCTGCGACCGTGGAGGGGCACCAGCGAGAGGAAGAGGAAGGGGAAGAGGAAGAGGTGTTACTGGATTCGCGCTCACGGGCCTTGGGTGACCAAAACGTGAAGGGGAAGGTAACATGTCCGAGAGCAGATCCGCGTGTGTGTGTGTGTGTGCGTGTGTGTGTGTGTGCGTGCGTGTGTGTGTGTGCGCGCGCGTGTGTGTGTGTGCGTGTGCATGCGCGCGTCGTCATTTGTGCTCATTGCTTTCCAGGGACAAGACCCGAGCTGAGTCTCTAAGCTGCACGTGCCTGATTCAATAGAAGATTCTGGAAGATGTGTCCACTTGATCAATAGCAGGTAGCTCCTGGTCAAAGCTCTACAAAGGGCAATTGAGTAAATTCACCGAGACGAAAACCTGTGTATTCTTAATTAAAACCACATTCAGATCTGACTCGGCATCACTTCCGATCAGAACACACACAAGCTCCTGTTGAAACATAGGCCGGAAATGCACAAAAACACGCATCACCTATCTGGAGAAGAAGGGTGCCATGATTCTGTGATTGTTGATATTTAGTTGGAGCTCCGGTGCCGTGCAGAAAGAGAACTCGCACTTTCTTTCTTTGTTGGTTTGCAGCACTGTGACTGTGCGTGAAATGCGTCCAAGTCTGCCGGGGAGGGCACCAGCGAGAAGGACTCGAACCAGTGACCAATCCTGTTACCAAGCCAAGTTACACGGTCTGAGCAACTGCCACAACATTTAAAGCATCACATCTCATGCACGACATCATCCAGAGTGTAGCCCACCAAATCTGTCAAATATGCAACTATCAGGGTCGGCTTCACGGGGGGGCCATTCGCGGGCCATGCCCCCCCCCACGAGTCACTGCGCCCCCACAACGTAGGGCAGGCAAGCCACTTTGCCGTGTTTTTGTTTTGCTAGTGAATTGTCAAGGGGGGGGGGTGCTAGTGAACTGTTAACGGGGGGGGGTGCTAGTGAACTGTTAACGGGGGGGGTGCTAGTGAACTGTTAACGGGGGGGGTGCTAGTGAACTGTTAACGGGGGGGGGTGCTAGTGAACTGTTAACGGGGGGGGGTGCTAGTGAACTGTTAACGGGGGGGGGGTGCTAGTGAACTGTTAACGGGGGGGGGGTGCTAGTGAACTGTTAACGGGGGGGGGGTGCTAGTGAACTGTTAACGGGGGGGGGGTGCTAGTGAACTGTTAACGGGTGCTAGTGAACTGTTAACGGTGCTAGTGAACTGTTAACGGGGGGGGGGTGCTAGTGAACTGTTAACGGGGGGGGGGTGGTAGTGAACTGTTAACGGGGGAGCCTCGCTGCGGGGAAACGGTGTAGCTCTGTCGCCTGTCAGCGAACCGAGCCCGCCGGCCGCTCTTTGATTCTCCAGATGGCCAGCCCGCCCCTGGTTTAGATGGTTGACTTAAGTTATCTCAAACGGTTTGCTCACCATTTATGTAAACAATTATTTCCGAGGAGCACCTTTATCATTGTAGTTATTAGAAGATAAGAGAATATATGAAAACCAGGTGTAAAATACTAGGACAGTAAAACAAGAATACAGTTTGAAAGGGGAGTGATTTGTAAAATAAAGAAAAAGTAAATCTGTGTTCCATGTGGGTGCTGAGAGATGTTTCCACAGATCTCCTCTTGTTGCTCTCAAAGTGCACCAGATCGATGCTTTCAACTGCAGTATTTAAAAACAAATCTTCCTGCCCTCGGACCCTCCTCGAGGAGGCTAGGTCCATCACCCACTTAAATCACGTGCACATGGATAGGATACTAAATACATCTGCACACTTTCTATATGGTGGCCTATGCCCATGTTTCTGTTTTGGTCACAAGTCATAGAGCGCGAGCACTACTCCCTGACCCTGCCGTGCGTGTGGAAACAAGAGACTGTATGCATGTTTTGAAATTGAAGTTGCGTTGGTGTTTGTGTGTTTGTTGTTGACGGCATGTGTGCTTCGCAGATTGTCGCGATGCTTCTTCTTCGTGACATTTACGAGATAATTCCTGCAGCTATTTTAATCTCCTCGTAAAGGGCTCGTTAGGGGTGAGAATAAGAGCGTTTAAATCCACTTAAAGCTTTATTTCTCACCATGCAGGCCGTTAAACCCGGAGTGGCTGCGGTTTTTGGATAGGGCGATATTAAGCTGCACCCACATCACGTGACCTGTGGCATGTGCGGTTTATTTAGGCGATGTGTTTAAATTAAATGGACTGTTTAAAACGTGGAGGTGGATTTGCATAAATACTTCGTTTGCTTGTTGATATAAATGTGTAATATCATGCGAGTGGTTCATTGTTCATCATTTCTACGGATTGAAGAAACGTGTATTTCGGATTCAATATGTAATCACTGCAGCTAACGTGAATTAGAACCAGAAATCAGACACTCAAACCCGTCCTTTTTTTCTTTGTTTTTTCAATATTTAAAAAGTGTTTTTCATTTCAGGGAGGGAGAGATCAAATGGAGCCTCATATTGTCATTTTAAATTAGTTGTTGTTCCTGCACAGAAAGTGTGTGAACATCCTTTCGGAGTATTTATTCAAATACATGTTAACTAACTGCATGTCGTCTCATCGCGATGGGGCTGCAGAGCTGAATTATTGAAGCCCGGCGGACACACACACACACACACACACACACACACACTCTCTTTCCCTTTATATATCCTCCTTTTCCTAGGGAAGGGGGATCTAGGAACGAGCCCAAACAGGCGTGACGAGAAGAAGAATGAAATATTGATCCGTGAAAGAACCCGGATGGAAAACAGATCCAGGCTGCCGTTAATAATGGACGAGAGTGTGCTAATGTTAAACATAGGATATCATATGTTTCATTATTATGAAGTAGTAAATAAGTCTATATTAGTATTCGGGAATGTGTATATTGTGCATTTCTTTTCTTTTTTACTATAGGCCTATACATCTTTCTACTGTTGCTGTTGATAATGAATCAGTTGATATTTATAATGTATATTAAACTGTACCGTTGATATGTTGATATGTAATGTTTATATGTATTCGTATTATATTTGTCATTAATGTGCAATGCCTCACAGGATGCTGGGACCAAGAGAACCCCACTTCAGAATGAATAAAAACACCGTCTCGTCCCACCCTGAGAGTGTGTGTGTGCGCGTGCGTGCGTGTGTATGCCTGTGCGTGCGTGTGTGTGTGTGTGTGGCCGATCATCTCGAACCTACCTAAAAAAGTCAGCAGAAAAGAATAACACCATTTTATTTTTTTCACTTCCACGGAGCATAGTGATTTATAGAAAGTGACCCTGTTTGTGTGTGTGGTGTGTGTGTGTGTGCGCGCGCGCGTGTGCGTGCGCGTTTGATTTGAAGCAGAGCAGAACTCCGGCACAAAACTCATTTGAAATTCAAGAAGTCAGCAGAATAATTTAGAGAAGAATGCATCTGGCTTGGATCACGCAAAAAAACCAAAACATTAATAAATAACCATATTGTTTAGCCTTGAATGAACATTATGGAATGATATATTATATAGGGGAAACATGCACGTATGCATCACACACATGACATTTACGCACTTTTTGAATTGAATTATTGAGTTTGATCGGGATCGTCTCTTCGTCGTTGCTGCTCTGCTGAGGATGTCTGTTGTCGTGTTGTTGAACACAGAAGACTCGAGCATCATCTGTGCAAACAGCGCGGCTGTGTGGTGAGCAGGAAGAGACGGAAAACAAGAAACAGAACAGAACAAGGCCAGGAACCTCACCGTGTGAACTCAAAGTCAAATTAAAAGACACTTCGTGGGTTTTCTAATGACTCTAATTGCCTGGTTTGGCAGCGCAGTTTCTCTGCTCGCGGACTGCATCTGAAGCGATTACAGCTCTCAGACACACGATAATCAATTCATGTGATCAGTTTGTCCGAAATACAAGGTATCGGAATATAATTAACATGCCCGGAGGTTTTATTGGTGCGCATTATATAAGTATTTAAATAGTTCGCTATTCGCTAGAAAGCTGGGATATCTGCAGTGACGCAGCTCCACTGATAACACATCTGTCCTTTCTTATTCAATCTAAATTATTCAGGGCTGCAAAGATGTTGTGAAAGCATCGACACATGACCCAGCCTGTTGAACTCTCTTCGGTGTTTTCTGGTGAAAGACAATCGCTTACATTTCGACGTTTCACTAAACTCGTTATTAGGTCACGCGCTTAGTCCACGCTCCCAGAAATCACGATGTTTGAGAAAAACGTGTTTAAAAAGTTCTTTGTGGTCAAAATAATGAAAGACACCTAAAAACGAGATTCCGGTGAATAATGCGAACATAAATTATGAATGAAACAAAATAATCAAACAGTATTTCTGAATGTATGACAACGTGCTTGAACCGATTCGCTAGATATGTCCTACATGATAAAATAACATTATTAATATTGTTGTTAATGTTATTATAATTAATCATACATTTAGAAATAATATAGAAGATGTACAGGGGCCATTTGTTTAATGTACCCGCAGTAGATTATTAATATATTATCATCAATGTATGCTTATTAATAATATCTCATTATTATTATTATTATTATTATATTATTATTATTATTATTATTATTATTATTATATTATTATTATAAAGCATCCTGTTGTGACTGAAACTGTGTTCACATGATATCACTCCGCGCTGCTCCTCTGGACGAGACGCTGGTTCTGGGGACTCTCAGCTCGAGTTGGAAACGAAAGTAACTCACGCGAAACGCACAACAGACGTGTGACACACAACAGACTATTAAACAAAAAGTGAGCAAAAATAAATACATATTTTTCGCAGAACACCCATTTCACATTTCTGATATTTGTCTGACTATAACGAAAAGGCAGCGGGGTGGCATGCGACGTGACTTCTGTGCGCGGCATTACGCGCATTTAAAAAGGGCCTTAACGGAGTATTGTTTCTCCCGGTTGCATTAGAGGAGGTGTGTGTGAGGTGTGTGTGAGGTGTGTGTGAGGTGTGTGTGAGGTGTGTGCGAGGTGTGTTAAAGCGCTAAATGATTTGAAAGGATGTATCTCGTTTCCCTGCAGGATTAATTTGTCTCTTTCAAGACTTTCCTCCAAATTGCTTCCATGCAGAGGTCACGACTCGCGGGTCCATTATTGCTGCTTCACACCATTTATCTTCCGAGGAGACACACACACACACACACACACACACACACACACACACACCAGAGGATAACTGATTTAACACTTTATCAACCATCTTAAGCATATTAGGCCTTAAATATGTGTATAGCTAAATAATAAGAGCATTTATGGCTTTAATAGTCGAAATAATTGTTATGTCATTTATTTTGTAAAACAGGCTTAAATATTATTATTTAAATACATAGAAATAAAACCAATAACCTCAGAGACTTCAAAATAAGAGAAATCGAGCACATTTTAAATTATTTTTTAAATATTAACCTTTTTTCTGTACAAATAAGACAGTATTAATAAAACGTCTGAACGTTTTAACGTATTTGTTAATATGAAATGATGCACTAAAGATCTGCTCAAAGCCATTGATAAACCTGAAGAGGGAAACGTCTGAAAATCTATTATTGTACAACTCGTGAAGCATTTTGTGATGAGCATTCTAAACTCCATCGTAACCTCACAGAGAGGCGGAATACTTTTTTTAAACATCAAAAGTTGTTCAAATTTGTGTTTTTGATCCTATTTTAAAAAATGTACTAACATAAATAAAGTAAAGTCCTAATTTGTAAACATTTTATTAAAGAAAATGTCTTTTTAGAGAGAGAAATGTTGATGATTTCAATATTTCTTTCCTTCAAAGTGCGCACATGAGAATACAGCTTAGCAGACTTTGCATTAAAACACGGATTTTCAAAGTCTTTAAAAAAGCTTCAAAAGTTGTATTTAAAACAAAAGACAGTAAATCGTGCGCACGTGTAATCCCCATCAGCCTCTGGCCCTTTGCACACGGTGGTGTTCGCTTCGGGTGGGACCCCGCGGCCCCTTTTCTTCCTCCCAATACGTTCTTCACCTGAAATCAAACCCCCGCTCTAACGAGGGGGCGCGCGGCAGCACTCTGCGCTATGTCATTGGGAACAAGTATTTGACAGTTGGAATTATCTGTAAATACTTCATTGAAGTGCGCGCGAGCTGCGCCGCACGCTCCACCTCTGCTGCGATGTACACACGATAACATAAACACTTTGAAAAAGAAATGCAATTCTCATTTGAAAATAATTGTAAAGAGGGAGGAGGAGGTCTGTAGTGAGGTTTGGGGAGTGAGCAGGGGGTACTTCCACGTGCACACGTCTGCAGGAAGACACCGAGAACACATCTTCATAGCTTTGCATTATTACGCATTGAAATCAGACTAAAGCTTCAAGGCGAAGACAGAATGCTATTCAAACAGTTCATTCCTGATTTAAAGGTTATTTTATACTTTATAACTTAACTATAACTTCCTGTCAAATTAAATCTGCAGTTTTTTTACAAGGCACCAAAAAGGGGAGCCTGTATTATATTCCTGTCTTGGTGCTCTCCGAAATCAAATACATTAGTCAACTATTTACTCGTTGTTTCTTAAAAATACAGGTTCTTAGTATCGCCCAGCAGCAGGCTTACAGACACACAGTATTACAAATATAATCAAACATAGAAACTTAAAAGTAAAAGTACAAAGTCTTAGAAAATATACTTGAATCCCAAAACTTTGCAGAATGGACCTTTTGAAGGGTTTGTAATTAGTGATCCTTTGATGTGTAGAGGTCGAGATTACGTGTTCTAATAATTATATGTAATTCATTACTTGATTTCTTTATTGTTATTATGAAGCTGCAAAGTAAATAATGATGGGAAATAAATGTAAACAATTACGAAGTATGTACAAAATAGAAAAAAAAAGTTTTAAAAATCCAAGCAACCTCAAAAGTGTACTCGATGAAACATACTTTGACTATACACACACACACGCCCACACACACACACACACACAGTCTGTCTTAATAACTCCTTCTCACACCTGAGAGGAAACCGAGCCTCTTGTGAAGTGAAGTAGAAAAGTACATTTTCTCAAGTAGTACATTTGAGGTATTTCACAGTTTACTTAAAAGTACTTTGAGTATTTTAATACTTTCGCTCCACTACATCTCAGAAGGAGATCTTGTTATTTTGTTCTGCTCCATATTTATCCCGACAGCTTAAGTTACTTTTCAGTTTTCCACACCCTTCTTTCCTAAAAAGTCTCGTTTCCGTCGCTCCAAAATCCACAAACTTTAACATGACATTAAACTGAGTGAAGCCGAACACACACACACGCAGCGTCGGGAAGCGGCTTTATCTGAAGCGTCGACTCTTTAAACTGAGTGGTTATAAAATGGCCGGTCTGTCCGGTACTTGGTTCGTTGACTAACTGCTGGAGATGCTCGAGCGAGACCACACAACGCCTCGTACTCCACGTGATGGAGTCTGATGACGAGGACAAGGAGGACGACACGTACAATGACCCCACCCCCACCACACACACACACACACACACACTCACACACACACACACACGGTCCTACCATGAAGCCTGCTGGTCCCCAAAGTTGTCTTCGAACATTTCGTCGGCGTCACACACTTCCCAAACGTCTACGACTCGCAGACAAGCAAACAGCCTTGTGGGTAAACAAGGGTGTGTGTGATGGTGGATGGTTTCACTTTGCACCCATTCCCAGTCCACTCAAAGTGGGCGGGACCGATGCATTCAAAGTACATGTCAATCATTTACTGTCAGACACCAACGAGGAAGCTTTTGTCTCCCAAAGTAAATCCCCTTGATTTCACTAAAGTCAGTCAATGATTGAAAACATGCAGCGAGGGACACCCACACCGGCCTGTGGGGTATTTACTGTGTGTGTGTGTGTGTGCGTGCGTGTGTGTGTGTGTGTGTGCGGGGTCCTGAGTGGCTGTGTTACTGTGTGTGTGTGTGCGTGTGTGTGTGTGTTTGCGTGTGTGTGTGTGTGTGTGTGTGTGTGTGCAGGGGTCCTGAGTGGCTGTGTTACTGTGTGTGTGTGTGCGTGCGTGTGTGTGTTTGCGTGTGTGTGTGTGTGTGTGGGTCCTGAGTGGCTGTCAGAGCGATAATGATCAGGCGGGCTGCGGGGTCAGAGGTCACCTCATGCTGTGATCTCCTGTTTGTTATTGCTATGCTGCCCTTGGACGGGTTAACATAGCACACACAGCATCAGCTGCTGCGTGCACTTCCTCTGACTCACAGACTCACACACACACACACACACACACACACTTAGAGACACAGACAGTGCTTGAGAGGCGTCTGAGGGTCACTTCCACATGTTGGCGGGCTCTCAGTGAGCCATCTAACTGAAATGTGATCAGGACGGTTCTCGATGAGCACTGAACTCTTACCGCTTTGGAGGTAAAGAATAACCGTCTGCATCCGGGCTCTCTTTAGAGATATGGAGCGCTGCAACGAATGATTTACATTGTGGATTCATTCGGTGATTATTTTACGTTTTTAGGTTGTTGTGTCTTAGAAATGCCGGATAATGAAATAAATATGCTTTCTCCAAAACCCAGTATGACGTCCTCAAGATATTCAGTTCACAGTCACGGAGCAGTCAGGAAACTAGAACATATTCAGATTTAAGAATCACAGTATTTAATACTTTTTTTCTTAAAAATAAGATGATTAAAGAATTTTGAAAATCGTTGACAATTAATGGAACTAATCAATTATATACATTATTCTTTGTAGCACTTGTTAAAATAACTGTAAATATATAAGCTGCACCATTGCCAGATTTAAACACGTGTCATGTTATACACATTTCCCTGATACTACAGTACATGCTTTTGTATTTACTTCTCTGAGAATAAATCCCGAGTGCTCACGTGTGACAGCTCAGCGGGAGTGCGTGCCGTCGAGTTTAAAGGTTAATAAACATTTCCTTCTTGCATCGATAAAGTCGTTGCTCTGTTGTTCTGCGGATGCCCTCGGTGTCGTGGCTCTGGAACAGAGACGTTTTAATGCTACATTTGTTAAAAGAAACCTTTGTTACAACATCGCTGGATCTGTTTTGGATTATGTTTGAGGATCTGGAATCATTCTGTCATTCAAACAATGCCTTCAGAACGGCAGAACATAAGCAGGGCGAAGACGATGGACGCCGATAACATTTACTGTAGCTCAGAGTGAGGGTATTTGTACTTTACGTGAGTATTGTGTTAGGTACTTTTACTACACTTTGCTCATATTACTCGCATACTTTTACTTTAAGGATGTACTGGAGTATTCAGGGTGAAGTATTATTCTTCAGAAACATGTTGTGTAATATTCCATGGAATGCTCTCAACATCCCGATAGCAGTGAATACATTAAAGGTGGGGTAGCTGATTCACTTCAGAAACATGTTGTGTAATATTCCATGGAATGCTCTCAACATCCCGATAGCAGTGAATACATTAAAGGTGGGGTTGGTCGTTTTGGAGAAACCAGCTCGAGTGCGCAACGATTTGAAAATACACAGCCGGAACAAATCGGCCACTTCCTTACCGAGCCTAGGGCTGCTCGATTATGGCAACAATTATAATCTCGAACATTTGGGTCAATAATTGTAATTGCGATAATTAAATGCGATTATTCATTGACTTTGAAAACATCCATTTAATGGAGAAAAAAAACTGTGAACAGAATGTTTTCAACAGTTGATTACCGTGAACTTTAAGATAATTCAACTGAAAAACCAGAAAAAAAAATCTTAAAAAAAATAAATAATAGTAAATAATAATATTTAAAGTAAAATAATAAAAAAATACTACTAATATTACGTTGTTTTCGTAATCGTTGCAAGCGATAATCGTAATCGCGATTAAAATACGATTAATTGAGCAGCCCTAAGAGAGCCCCGCCTCCAACACACACGAACGCGCACATGACCAATGAGGGCACGAGATCAGTCTGTGCCCCGATGGAAGGCTGACAGGCAGGTAGGCCGTCCAGTTATTTTAGCCGGCTCAGGTGATTGGTCGAGCTTTTTACAGCGCCACGGCTTCCACTGATGATATTTATTTATATATTTATTGTCGTTTAAATGGGAAATAATGTATCTATAAGTGACTAACTGGGGTAAAGGGTACACTTGACTCAATACAATTATATATACTTGACTTTAGGTACATGTAGCTGATAATACCTGGCCTTTTGAAATCAGGACTTTAACTTGTAATGGAGTATTTTGACATCAATGTATTGGCACTTTTACTTAATCAATAGTCTAAATATTTATTTTAAGTTATGTATTTTCTATATTAAGTTAACTGAGATTCTAAGTTTACATTCTTAAAGCGCCGCCTCTCATCTCACAGGATTGTATGCATTTAATTTTTGCGGTGCTGCCTCCACACAAATATGAGAGTGTGTGTGTGTGTGCGTGTGTGTGTGTGTGTGTGTGCGCGCAGCAGAGGTATGCTAATGGAGTCAGAGGATAGCGCTGTGTGCGTCACACGGCTCCTCTGAGGACGGTGGTCGGATGCCCACCCACCTCCATCATTTTCATACTTCAAACACTCAACAAAGAGCCTCTAATACAGAACATGCTGGGGGTGGAGGGCCAGAGCGCCGGACAGAGCACGGAGGAAGAGAGGATCGACTCAATCAGTCGATATTTATGGAGCAGGGAGGTTTCAAATCAATGTGTGCGGGACCTCATGGCTCTATAGCTGCTGTTCAAACAACCAGAAGACACGGATCACTTCCACGGCCCTCCTACAGGGAGACGTGCACAGCAATACCCGTATCGTATGGACATGGCCATGGTTGTGTTTACGTTCCTGTCTCATCGTGTGTGTGTGTGTGTGTGTGTGTGTGTGTGTGTGTTTGTTTGTGTTGTGTTGTGTTTTGCTAAAGCTGTGAAATGAAAACAAATGGGAATCCTAAGCGAGGTGAACATGACGGATGGAGCTGCTCGGAGGGAACAGAAGCATTAGTGTGTATGGAGAGTGGTCTGGTTTGGCACATGGTGTGTGTGTGTGTGTGTGTGTGTGTGTGTGTGTGTGTGTGTGTGTGTGTGTGTGTTGGGGGGCTGGCAATAGAGGAATGGGAATGACAACGCAGATGAGGGGAATGGAGGCAGTGAAGGTCTGACATTGCCAGAACCTGCCATGTGTCGTTGATTAACCGCAGAGTTGCAATGATTTAGCTGACAAAGCATCACATTAGTGCAGTGGATCCAAGTGTGTGTGTGTGTGTGTGTGTGTGTGTGTGTGTGTGTGTCTGGTGTGTCTGTGTAGATTAATGATGCCAGAAACAGCCAGATACATGTTGACATAACGTGAGGTGCCAAAGTGATACCATTACATTGTTTTATTTTTCATTTATTACCAAGAGGTTATTGAGTGAGACTGCAACACGTTTCTCGGAACTGGTACTCAGCAGCAGTAAATATTTAAAAAATGAACATTTTCTTAATGTTTCACATGAGAACTGCAAGTCCTCACTTTCAGAAACAACAATTATACACTGTGTTACATCTGGTTAATGGGATGGGATGTGAAAGTGTGAATACATTGATCATTTTTGGAGGGATAACTAAGGAAATATAAATGTAATTAAAGCTGCAAGCAGCGCTGAGCGGGTCTTCGACGTTCCGCAGGCTGTTGTCCGCACGTCGACGTGTCTAGGTGTCTCGAGGACTCGGCAAATATATTTAGCCATAATTGGCTTACAGCTGATGAGGGCCGGACCATTAATGATAGTCTGAAGTCTGGCGCAGTTTGGACCATTTTCCATTGAATTAGGACAACACCGTGTTTCGTGGCGAGGGATGCGTTACCATGGCAACGGCATACGTTGAGATTTCAGATTTCACGTAGAGCTGTTGATGGCCGGACTAGGAGCCATCATATGAACTCTGGTGGTGTTTGGACCATTTTCCATTGAATTAGGACAACACCGTGTTTCATGGCGAGGCACGCGTTGCCATGGAAACGGCATATAATGACATCCCATAATTGACATAGTGCTGTTGAGGGCCGGACCTTTAATGATAGTCTGAAGTTTGGTGCCGTTTGGACCATTTTCCATTGAATTAGGACAACGCCGTGTTTCATGGCGAGGGAAACGTTGCCATGGAAACGACAAATGGTGAGATTTCAGATTTCACGTAGAGCTGTTGAGGGCCGGACCATTAATGATAGTCTGAAGTCTGGTGGTGTTTGGATGATTTTCCATTGAATTAGGACAACACCGTGTTTCATGGCGAGGGACGCGTTGCCATGGAAACGCCAAATGATGACATCCCATAATTGGCGTAAAGCTGTTGAGGGCCGGACCTTTAATGATAGTCTGAAGTTTGGTGGTGTTTGGATGATTTTCCATTGAATTAGGACAACACCGTGTTTCATGGCGAGGGAAGCGTTGCCATGGAAACGACAAATGGTGAGATTTCAGATTTCACGTACAGCTGTTGAGGGCCGGACCAAAAGTACAAACTAACAGCAACTGTTTTGCCATTTTCCAGTTGATTTTTGCTGCAAATTAAATGGGGTGTGTGTGAGAGAGAGAGAGAGAGAGAGAGAGAGAGAGAGAGAGAGAGAGAGAGAGAGAGAGAGAGAGAGAGAGAGAGGAGAGAGAGAGAGAGAGAGAGAGAGAGAGAGAGAGAGAGAGAGAGAGAGAGAGAGAGAGAGAGAGAGAGAGAGAGAGAGAGCGAGAGAGAGAGCGAGAGAGAGAGAGAGAGAGAGAGAGAGAGAGAGAGAGAGAGAGAGAGAGAGAGAGAGAGAGAGGACATTTCCCTTCTGAGGACCGAATAAAGGATTTTTAATTTCTGAAACACCTTGAAACGACATCTTAAACATACAGTACATCTACATGTGGCTGTGTATACATGTGTCAAAGATAGGGAAGCGTGCGCATGTGTGTGTGTGTGTGTGTGTGTGTGCACGTGCGTGTGAGAGGGCCAGGTAGACTAGACAAGAGGAGTGGATAAGTGAGGGACAGGAGCAGCCGACACTTTCCTCAAACCGAAGTCGGACCTGTTTTATCTCAGAGTCAGGAGAGACAGAGACAGAGAGGTCTTTGCAGGGACAAGGCCAGGCTCGACGTGTGTGCGTGTGTGTGTGTGTGTGTGTGTGTGTGTGTGTGTGTGTGTGTGTGTGTGTGTGTGCGTGCGTGCGTGCGTGCGTGTGTGTGTGTTGAGATGAGGTTGCTGTAGGTCTGGAGGTCTGTCTGTTTGTCTGTGCCTGCTCCTGGGCCTAACTGATTAGGCTATAATTTGAGGGGGGTGTCTTGAGGGAGCAGCCCACCGCCTCCACCCATGTGAGGCTGGCGTTGGTGCAACAGGACCCCGAGATGTATCAACACACACACACACACACGCTTATGAAATGATGGATAAGCAGACGTGGGGATTGAGAACAGGAAGTGATGATTTAAACAGAGCGCCACAGACGCCAGCAACAGCACGCACGCACACACGCACACACTGGAAGAAGCAGGTACGCTTTGAGTTATGTTTCACATTCACGTCACCAGTGTAAAGTAATTTTATTTAAAGCGGCTGCAATCAATATTTCACTGGATCAACAATGGGTCACGTGACTACCGGTGTGTGAAACGTGTAGCTGGCAGCGCGCGAGAAGTCCCCCCGAGCGCTGAGGGGTTTTAACCGCTTTCAGGTTTTTGTTTTTGTTTTCTGCACCAATACTTCACTCTTTCATTCATGTTGTTTGTAACCTCAGCTGTTAAAACCCAGCCGTGGAACTAGAATATTATAAAGCCAGTTAAAATGTACCTTAAAGGTTATATTGATCTCACGCTGTACCTTTTGCTTTAATTGAAGTTACTTTGCTATAATGTTAATAGTATCCTAAGTTGACATGTTGTTGGTTGTAGGCTGGCCAATCATAATGTTGAAGTATTCTATATATATTGTTCATTGTTGATATGTATTATTTATGTTTATTTTCTATTTTAATGGTGTGTTTATTTCGGATCAATAAAGTAAATCCTACCAATGTGTTGGGTTACATAGAAAGAAAACATGGTATATCATGAGATAGGGCTGGCTACTAATAATTAAATTACAAATAACATCGGGAAATAATGTTATTATTGAGGAAGGCCTTCGCCAGAAAGCGGCAGCACCGAAGGCCATCCAGCAAGACATTTCCATAGACACGTTATAACCTGTGCCAACACTTGATGTATATGTATTTTAAATATACAGGCTACTTCCTACATGAAGCCTAATAAGAATACACCAGTAAAGGGAAATAACTCAAAATGACCCACAATAAAAAAGCAGTTATGAACAATAACAACAACAACAACATTGAGCTACGTAAATGAAATCAATTCAAGCTCCTTTATAGAATCAACAGCAGCATGGATCATAACAAAGGCACCAATGCAGAGATGTCGAAACAATATCCACACAATTCATTCAAAGAGAGATTTGCACACACACGCACTTTGCATACGCTCGCGCACACAAACACACAGCTTCGTTAGCGTGTGTGTGTTGTTGTACTCAACTGTCTGCACGTCATCCTGTGAGTCTCGTGCACCTTGCAGTCCTCCACAGTCTGCTGCACTTCTCTGCTGGTCTCTTCCCAATGCAAAGGTCCATTCTTTAACATCTTCGTTTGAATAGAAGTATATCCACAGAGATCCCGCGACACTGCGTGGAGAGGAGCGGCCATTACCCCGGCTTCACTTGTCCACACTGACCCGGCTCGTACGTGTCGCGGCCTAACTGTGTCAGTCAGAAAGTCTTTGCAGCCGGGAGTAACCGACACACACTGCCGGGAGTCCTCACACACCTCGCTGAAGGTAACAGATCCACTATTAGCATGTTAGCCACACTTAGCATTCACCTGTTCATGGGTGTGTTTGATTTGCGTCACTTAGCGTCCTGTGCATTAACACGGTGACAATACAGGGAGATTACACTTGTATTGAACTATGCAGAGGTATATCACGCGTTTACTTTAACGCTTAGTGACACACACAATCCTGCTTTGTGTTGCATTACTTTGTGTTCAGTGCAGTGAGTGCTAGCCTGGGTGAAACCATGGTCAGATTGAAGGCGAGCACCTGCTGACACTCCTGATATTTATCATTTCCGGTGTGAGCAGAGACTCTCCTCTGCCCTCACGAGGCTGCACGCACACCAGCAGCTTCTCTGCAGCAGACAAGGGTGGGACATGTGTGTTTATTTTAATAAGGAAATTGCACATGGATACACATTTCTGTAAATGTGCCAGAGGCTATTTTTCATATGTAGTCCCTGGACAGATGTTGTGAGTCACCCTCAAATAATGTCTTTTAAAATAGCAAATAAATACAATCAATAGAACATGTGAGACAGCAAGGCCCCGTATAATTGTGTACAGTAAGCAAGCATGTTAAATTATGTTTTTCCAGCTCAATAAGTTGTATTTTGTAACTAAGTGCACTTACGAATGAACTGTGCAAAGTGCAAAATTAGAGGAATTGTAAGTTTGCTGAAGTACTTTGATTTGAGGTAACTGAAGGCCAGGTTTCTACTCCACTACATCTCAGGGAGGCGTATTGCAAAATAGTGCAAGAAAGTATTCTTCAGATAAAGAATCGTTTTAGCAGAGCTCCACGCAGAGCTCCACGCAGAGCTCCACGCAGAGTGAAGATGAGGAGTACGTTCAGCCACAGACTCGTCCCTCCACCACAGCACCAAGCGCCTCGGACGGCCCTTTGTGCCTGGAGCCATCAGGCTGCTCAACAAGGGGTCAAAAAGAAATCAAATTAAATCCCTGGTCATAAATATACACTGGTTTCACAACCCATGTTAACTTGTCACTTTAACTTATTATGCACTTTATAACTTAGATGATGACGAAATATGTATCTATGCTGACAGTTATTTTACTCTTATTTTTATTTATCTCCTATTTGTATAGTCTTTTATTATTATTATCATTATTTCCTTGATCTTTATGTTATTATTTTAGATGTTATTGATCTGTGTGAATCTTTGCTGTACTGTTTATTTGTTCACGCGTACCCTGTTGCTGCTTTTGTACAACTGAGTTTCCCCTCGGGGATTAATAAAGGTTCATCTTATCTTAACAGTCAAACTTCCACCCCTGCTAAAGTCGTCTCATGCATCCAGACACATCGACACTGACCGGTATATCTATTATTTTGTCCACTCCGTTTATGTAAATGAGGGTGGGATAAACAACAGAAACTGTATAATGCGAACAGCACAAGCTGCATCCTAAACGACACATTCATCTACACCCCGAGGTAATTAATACATTTAAAAGCAGCAACGCGTGTTATCCAGTCGCCACGAACCCCTTTGAACCAATACAGATATATAATAGCTATAATTAAGCCGGTATATGATATGTATTGCCTGTGGGTTTTGAGCAAAGACGCTGATATGTATCTGGTGATTACAGGCACTAAAGCTTTGTGTCCCTGAGCTGTTTGGCCATCGCCATGACACTGAGCGGGTCTCCACGGTCAACAAGCAGCCGGCAATCTCCCATTAGATCAGACGCTATTAGAGAGGAGTCGCTGAGCAAACACCACGCTTTATCTAATCTCGTCTGCAGGGATGAGCTGGACTTTGGAGTTCACAGACAGCGAGGTTTGTCCACAAGAGTTGGGAATAAAAGGGCCACTCAAGATCAGACGGGTCCCCATTGGTGGATCGCGGTCCTTGGTAGAGCGGTGTGAGCAGATAAGAGTTTGAGGAGGGTCAGATAAGGCGTGGTGCTGAGGATCAGAGACGGGCTGCTGGGGAGCATTGGATCCGCTCCAGTGGCTCGTCTGGCCGCTTTGTCAGCAGACGGAGAAGACGAGTCGTCTCCTCGTTCCTTCTCAGATCCTAAAACAATACTGACCCGCTTACTGGGTTTTGTGGTCACGTTTGTATTGAGATTAATACACAACATGTACAACATTTTCTAAATAAAATAACTAAAGGTCCATAAGAAAAATAAAAATATATTAACAGCAAATACTTACGAAATATACAAAATGCAGAATTCATATGTGAGCTACAAATAATACCAATAATACAGACAAGCAGGAATCAAATAAAAACAAACCCAACCCTCCCTCCCAGACATATAAACACACACACACACACACACACACACACACACACATACCATGTATACATCACTTCAGGGGACATTACATTGACTTACATGCATTTCCTGGAGACTTATCCTAACCTCAACCATAACCAACACATGCCTAACCCTAACCCTTAACCTTACCCTAACCCTTACCCTAACCCTTAACCTTACCCTTAACCGTACACTTAACCCTAACCCTACCAAGTCTTCACCCTAACATGAATGGTCCCCCTTATGGGGACCTCCAATTTGTCCCCATAAGGGAGGCGAGTCCCCACACGTGACTGTGTAAACAGATTTAGGTCCCCACAAGTATAGTAATGCTAGCCACACACACACACACACACACACACACACACACACACCATGTATACATCACTTCAGGGGACATTACATTGACTTACATGCATTTCCTGGAGACTTATCCTAACCTCAACCATAACCAACACATGCCTAACCCTAACCCTTAACCTTACCCTAACCCTTACCCTAACCCTTAACCTTACCCTTAACCGTACACTTAACCCTAACCCTTACCAAGTCTTCACCCTAAAATTAATGATCCCCCTTATGGGGACCTCCAATTTGTCCCCATAAGGGAGGCAAGTCCCCACACGTGACTGTGTAAACAGATTTAGGTCCCCACAAGTATAGTAATGCTAGACCACACACACACACACACACACACACACACACACACACACACAGCAAAAGCTAATATGAGCCGTCATGCGAGATAAAGAACATATTCTTCAAATCTACAGTCTTTTAACACTAAATGTTTTTTGTTTCCAGTATGGTGTATCCCTGAGCTGCAAGGGAGAGATATTTAAGAACGAGAACACCTTTGTGATGACTTCACATGCTATTCAACTAGAATGCTTGTAAGTTGACATATAGTGTACTCAACTATATATTACTTTTTGTTTGTAACAATACAACACTGTGAGTTATGTCTGTTTTTGTAACCGTTGTTTGAAACACTGGAAAACAGATCGTGTAATCCCTTACGTATTTAAATAAAGGTTTTATATAACAAATAACTTCAGAAGAACCAACTTGATTTGGAATATGCATTGTGTCCCCTTGTAAATATGTACAGAATCACATCTTATAGACAGTTTGGACAGGAGGAACGGTTCAGATGTACATATTGACACGTGAGTACAGTTAAAAAGCCCCTCTCCTTAACCCGTTAAACCCCGAGCCTGTTCTTCAGGTTTCAGGCTCGAAAATGACATCCCCAGAACAAATGACTGTAACTTCACTTCTAAAAGGTTTATATGAATCATTGTTGTTATCAAAGCAAGGTTACATCTGTGAGTTGGATGTAGAAGTGTCAGAATCAATATAGATGTTTCTGTGAATTCAGATGGAACATGGCAAAAAAATGTTAATTCCTGTCTCCGCCTAGAGAAAACCCATTACTTATAGTGAAGACCAACCTTGAATAATAATAATAATAATATATTGGATTTATATAGCGCTTTGATAGTATGATAGAATGATGGGTTAGTAGCCTAAAAGCTTTAGGAATCCAAAGTATAACATATAATAAGTACCCTGTATCAAGATTGAGGCAAAACAAGTGACATTTGACCTTTTTAGAGAGGTTTATGAAAATAAAGTCCAGGCGGAATAAGCTTTGGGCACATTTGGTTCCATCAGTGCCATTTGACCTTTTTCAGATACCAGACTATAAAAATCATTGTATTACATTGAATCATCACTATAGGTATTCATTCCATTAAAATATAAAAAATTCTTAAAAAAATATAAAAGATATTTGTGTGAGTGTGTATACAAAAAATCAGGTTCGGGCTTAACAGGTTGATCTCTCGTTCTGCATCGAGGTGGGCTCTGAGCTCTGCAGGAGACACCTGCCTCTCTGCACAGCTGTTGGACTCTGCAGAAAGCGAGTGTTCTGCTGAAATACTCCCGTGTGCAAGGGCGTCACTTTGTGAGGGGAAGTGGCGGGACATGCAGCAGAGGATTTATAAAAGGTCTGTAACATACTCAATTTGAAGCAGTGGGGGATATCAGTATGAGTCAAATACTACTGTATGTGAAGACATGTGAAGTTCCTTATCAGTGCACGCATGTTATTTGGCCAGTAAGCTGAGGGAATTCTCATTTATCGCAATGGACTTCAATTGATTCTATATTTACGTGTAGCTTTTGAGTAGAGCCGGGACGCGATTAAAATAAAAGATTTGTGTGTACGAGCATTTTGCAGTAAAAAGGACTGAAAAACCCCTAAATAAATGCAATACATTTGTCATCTAATATATTCTTTCCATGTTAAAGAAACATTTCTGTTGTTGTTTGAAGTCCCATGCTGAAGTCATGAACGTTAGTTGGTGCTCCAGTATAATCGGTACGCCTGAAACTCATCCAGTGAGAAACGTTCCGCTGTGCAAAAATAAGTGCGATTAAAATGCGTTAATTTTTGTAACGCGTTCATTTTTGTGTAATTAATTCATCTTAATTAACGCGTTAAAGTCCCGGCCCTACTTTTGAGATGTGTGTGCGGTTGTCTAACGATGAGTTGAGCACCAAGATATTAAGTCAAAATAACAATCTGCTAGGAACCACATACGACAAGAATAAATAAAGTAAATTATAAAACACAATTGAGTTGCCAGAACCTATATACGACACACTCTTCCTGATTCCAATCCAACCCTTTAAATATGTGATGGCATTGAAACATCACAGATTAAACAGATTTAAAAAAGGGAACGTTATAGACATGTTAATACATTTTATTAAAATTGGATTATTTCAAAACAGTTTTCATAAAACAGTAACAAGTTTGAAGACCACTTTTGACCGGACTACCACAGGTGAGCCATTTTGCCGTTTTTAGCTAACTAGCTCCATATGTTTTGATGTGTGTTCTTGTTATTATCTCCGAGAGTTCGTATGATTGAGTGATAATGAGGGTACCCATCGATTCTGTGTCCCCTCACGATGTGAAACGGTGTATTGGATGTGCAGCAAAGATAAATAATAAGGTTTTGTGAGTGAATTTCGGTGCAGTCATCTGTTAGCATTTTTCGCTCGTTGCTAATTCAGAGGCTCAGCGTTAGCATTGTGGGTTTTTTAAATGATCAGTTAGATGAGTTTCTTTCCGTTACATGGATATAAAACATTCATAGTTTTTTAAATGAACATGCCCTCAGACACTGTTTTCTGCAAGATGTTGCAGGAAGCCCCCGAACTGGGGTCTCTCGGGCTTAACAGGTTAAAAGCACAACACATTAACATCGATGGAGACACCTGGTTATTACTGGTTATTCCAACTGCGTCTGGCTCGCGGGCAGCGTGTCACTTCATGGTGTGCATCGCGAGCCTCTGTTGCACTTCGACCTCTGCTGTTCCCTGTATATACAAACGAAACACTACATTGAGAACAAATCAGGACACACCACGGGTTTTCCTCGACAGAAATCACATCCGTCCGCAGAATGGAACCGGAAGTCTCACACTGCGGTATTCTCGTTTGAGGGCGTGGCATGACGAAAGCATTTTTATGAAGTTTTCCAAAACTTATTTATAAGAAAGTTCAGAAAATGCGACTATTAATTTAAATGAACGAGTTCTTCAAACATGTTCTCATTGTACGTGTTACTTATTTAAACGCACATTGACATCAAATCTATTTAGGGCAAATAAAGGACATTAGAAAATAGAGTTTTATTCACTTCACCATCGGAACCGTTTTTACAGTGCGCCTCTGGCTGTAAATGGGAGAATGCTGATTTGTGTGTACGAGCATTTTGCAGTAAAAAGGACTGAAAAATCCCTAAATAAATACAATACATTTGTCATCTAATATATTCTTTCCATGTTAAAGAAACATTTCTGAAAGTTATTTGTATCTGTTAGTTAAAGTGTCTTGGTGCAAGCTTTTTTTAAGGAATTTATTTACAACCAACATTTATAATAGGGACAGAATAAGCACATTTAAGATTAACATCTCCATCTCCAACATTTTTAACAAATTGCCCACAAAAACAGGGACAAAATCAGCAACTTTAAAGTGTTGAGGGCATCTCCTCAGTGTACATGACACCTTTGGCTGTGTGTAGTGTCTCTTCCTCTCTAAAGGAAATGTCTCTTATCTCCATGCACCTTTCTGAAAGCATTTGTTTGTTAAAATGTCTCAGTGCAAGCTTTGTTTCAGGACATTTTCAACAAATTACCCACAAAAACCCGGGACGAAATCAGCAAATGTACGAAGTGTTAAGGACACCTCTGTGTTTTGACTCTTCACC
The DNA here is from genome assembly GCA_036324585.1 of Champsocephalus esox. Taxonomy (NCBI): domain Eukaryota; kingdom Metazoa; phylum Chordata; class Actinopteri; order Perciformes; family Channichthyidae; genus Champsocephalus; species Champsocephalus esox. Next base: position 5,545,490 of record CM070482.1, on the reverse strand, counting down.
TCAAAAGTGAACATCTCCAACATCAGCATGCTTCGGTGACATTAAGCTGCCAAAATGTCCCCTCTGTGGGACGAATAAAGGTTTCAGATTCTGATTCTGATCCACATAGACTGTGAAAGCATTTTTTTGTTATTCTTTATCATTTTTTTACGAGTTCAAATGTCTCTGTTCATGCTATGTTTTACACAAACAGGGACAGAATCAGCAACCTTAGAGTGTCAGGACATCTCCCAGTGTAAGTGACACCTCTTGCTGTGTGTATTGTCTCTCGCACTCAGATGTAAACGTCTCCCTCTCCTCTCGCTGAGTGTTTTGGTCGGGGCTCAGCAGTTGGAGGCTGGTGTGTGTGTTTGGCCCGGTCTGGCCCGGCTCTGCCCAGCGTCAGGGTAAGTGGCTCTGACAGCCCACCGCACAGTTATTAACTGTGATCCGCCACACACACACACACACACACACACACACACACACTGAGGGGAGGGTCCACCAGAGGGCTCTGCTCTAAACACAAAGACCGCTTTCACCTCTCCTCTGCACTGTACCCTCCTGACCCCCCCTACACACACACACACACACACACACACACACACACACACACACACACAATCTGATACATATTTACATCATCTCATATACTGTGCATGCAGTTTTTCTAATGTGGTGATATTTAATGTTATGTCTTAAGTACATTGCATAATAACAATAATTGTATAGTCTACAAATATGCCGTTGTACATATTGACAATAAAGCTTTTTAATCCTTTTAAAAATGAAGTTGAGTACTTGAGTGTTGTTACTCCACTGCCTTCATTTGACAGATTTAGCTTCTTTCCGTATTCATATTATGAGATATAAAACTACAAATTGCATTTAAAATCTTGCTTAGGTGAAGAAGTAAAAAGTATTGGTGTCAAGTAACTAAAGATGTCAGAGAGTGGAGTAAAAAGTACAATATTGGCTGCCAAAATGTGGTGGAGTAAAGTACAAAGTAGCATGAAAATACTCAGGCAAAGTACAAGTCTCTCAATATTTAACTACGGTAAATGTACTTCATTACATTCAAACACTACAGTATATGATTCTGGGGCTATTACGCATAACAAGCACTTTTTTTACATTTGTACTTTGATTTGTACTTTTACTGAAATAATATATCTAAGTCAATCTGCCTGTGTCCCAGGAACTGCTGCTGTGACTAATGGGCAGCATATAACAAGCTGTTCCTCTTTTTTATGAAGGATTACTGCAGGGGCAGATATTTATATTTATATTCATACATATATATACACAGTCTGTTCATGTGCAGCTTTCATCCCTATAGGTGGTCTTCAGCAGTGTTTGTCAGGATGTGGGCGAGCCATCAGCCCTCAAACAACAACACAACACGGGTCATTAGATCTCACAATTGGGAGGGAAATAAATAAATGTTAGCGGGGGATGGGGGGGCGGACAGAGAGGGATCCATAATGACAGCCCCCAGAAAGACACGGGGATAAACAGCAGCTCGTCCCAGGCTAACAGGAGGGCTTTAAGTCGCCGAGACCAAAACCCCCAAAGCCTTTTTCCTGCCCACAGCGGCCATAATGAGAGCCCGGCAGTCAATTGTTGAATAGTTGAGGCTTTTTTCCTTTGAGGTGACTGGCTTTAATATAGCAACGCGACATACACAGAGGAGCAATGTCTGTCCCCAGCAGTGTTCAAAGCTGTGGACACGGCTGACATGCACAGAGGAGCAATGTCTGTCCCCAGCAGTGTTCAAAGCTGTGGACACGGCTGACGTGCATTATTCCTCACAAAAGCTGCCCATTGTTTGCTTTGTGCTCAGAGCCCACAAATTGTAGGCTTTTGTCCGTCAACATTTCTTATTTTTGGGCAGATTCCACCCCCCCTCCATCCTCGCCCCTTCTTCTGCTGTCCTCCTCTCTGGACTTGTGGGGATGCTTCATAACAACGATAACTACACACACGTTAAAACTCTCAGGTGACTTGTTGAATTCCTCTCAAAGAAAAGGACGAATCCTGATTTCACTATTATGTCCTACAGTGGGAAAAGTACTCTGATCTTTACTTGAGTAAAAGTAGAAGTACTCAGATCTTGTACTTGAGTAAAAGTAGAAGTACTCAGATCTTGTACTTGAGTAAAAGTACTCAGATCTTGTACTTGAGTAAAAGTAGAAGTACTCAGATCTTGTACTTGAGTGAAAGTAGAAGTACTCAGATCTTGTACTTGAGTAAAAGTAGAAGAACTCAGATCTTGTGCTTGAGTGAAAGTAAGGCAAGTTTATTTATACAGTACTTTTCAACACAAGGCAATTCAAAGTGCTTTACAAAAAATGAAAGACATTAAGAAAATGGCATTTAAAATCAGTCATTAAAAAGAAAAGCTAATAAAATAAATATTAAGAAAAAGTACACGGATAAAAGTTACAGTGCAGTTTAAGATGTGAATAGTTCAATTAAAAGCAGCGACAAAGAGAAAAGTCTTCTTGCTGGATCTGAAAGTAGTCAGAGTTGCAGCGGACCTGCAGGTTTCTGGGAGTTTGTTCCAGATGTCTGGAGCATAATAACTGAACGCTGCTTCTCCATGTTTAGTTCTGTCTCTGGGGACAGGAAGCTGACCAGTCCCTGAAGACCTGAGAGATCTGTCTCTGGGGACAGGAAGCTGACCAGTCCCTGAAGACCTGAGAGATCTGTCTCTGGGGACAGGAAGCTGACCAGTCCCTGAAGACCTGAGAGATCTGACTCTGGGGACAGGAAGCTGACCAGTCCCTGAAGACCTGGGAGATCTGTCTCTGGGGACAGGAAGCTGACCAGTCCCAGAAGACCTGAGAGATCTGTCTCTGGGGACAGGAAGCTGACCAGTCCCTGAAGACCTGAGAGATCTGTCTCTGGGGACAGGAAGCTGACCAGTCCCTGAAGACCTGAGAGATCTGACTCTGGGGACAGAAAGCTGACCAGTCCCTGAAGACCTGAGAGATCTGACTCTGGGGACAGAAAGCTGACCAGTCCCTGAAGACCTGAGAGATCTGTCTCTGGGGACAGGAAGCTGACCTGTCCCTGAAGACCTGAGAGATCTGGATGGTTCATAATTTAGCAGGAGGTCAGAAATGTGTTTTGGGCCTAAACCATTCAGTGCTTTATAAACCAGCAGCAGTATTTAGAAATCTATTCTTTGACACACAGGAAGCCAGTGTGAAGACTTCAGAACAGGAGTGATGTGATCCACTTTCTTAGTGTCAGTGAGGACTCGAGCAGCGGCGGCATTCTGAATCAGCTGCAGCTTCCTAATAGATGTTTTAGTGAGACCTGTGAAGACACCATTGCAGTAGTCGAATCTACTGAAGATAAAAGCATGGACACGTGTCTCCAGATCCTGCTGTGACATTAGTCTTTTAATCCTAGATATGTTCTTTAGGTGATAGTAGGCTGATTTAGTAACTGTTTTGATGTGACTGTTGAAACTCAGGTCAGAGTCCATGACTACACCTAGATTTCTGGCTTTATCTGTTGTTTTGAACATTGCAGACTGAAGCTCAGCGCTAACTTTTATACGTTCTGCCTTGGCTCCAAAAACCATTACCTCAGTTTTATCTTTGTTTAATTGGAGAAAGTTCTGACACTTCCAGTCATTGATTTGTTCAATGCACTTACTCAGTGTTTGAACTGGAGCATAGTCTCCTGGTGAAATTGTTACGTACATTTGTGTGTCATCCGCATAGCTATGGTAACTTATTTTGTTGTTCTTCATTATCTGAGCCAGTGGTAGCATGTAGACGTTAAAGAGAAGAGGCCCCAAGATGGAGCCTTGAGGAACCCCACATGTCATATTTGTCAACTCAGATGTGTATTTACCAATAGAAACAAAGTTGTTTATATCCTTTTAAGTAGGATTCAAACCAATTTAGAACTGTTTCCGAAAGTCCCACCCAGTTCTCCAGTCGGTCCAGTAATATGCTGTGGTCAACAGTGTCAAACGCAGCACTGAGATCTAATAATACTAACACTGAAGTTCTGCCACTGTCTGTGTTTAAGTGGATGTCGTTAAAGACCTTTACAAGAGCAGTCTCAGTGCTGTGGTTTGGACGAAAGCCTGACTGGAACACATCGAAACAACCATTTAAATGCAAGAAATTACTCAACTGTTGAAAAACAACTTTTTCAATGATCTTACCTAGAAATGGCAGGTTTGATATGGGCCTGTAATTGTTCATTACTGAAGCATCTAGATTATTCTTTTTTAAGAGCGGTTTAATGACTGCAGTTTTCAGGGCCTGTGGGGAAATACCTGAGTGAAGAGATTTGTTTACTATATGAAGTAGATCTGAGGCCATGCAAGGCAAAACATCTTTGAAAAACCCTGTTGGAATAATATCAAGGCAGCAGGAGGAGGACTTCAGAAGTTGTATAATGTCCTCTAGGTTTTTATCATTGATCTGATGGAATTGTGTCATGATGTCTGAATTGATGTTAAGTGGACACAGAGACAGCACATGTGCTGTTCCTGATGCAGAGGCACTGACTGCTTGTCTGATTTTCTGAATTTTGTCAGTGAAAAAGGAGGCAAAATCATTGCACGCCCTGGTGGATAGAAATTCAGAGGCTACTGACACTGGGGGGTTAGTTAGTCTGACGATGGTAGCGAACAAGGCACGTGCGTTGTTTTTGTTTTTGGTAATGATGTCAGAGAAGAACGATTGTCGTGCGTTTTGCTATTCCAAATTATAAAGGCCAAGTCTCTCTTTATAGATTTCAAAGTGAACCTGGAGATTTGTTTTTCGCCACCTGCGTTCCGCTTTTTGACATTCTCTTTTTTCTGTTTTCACGGTCATGGTCTTTCTCCATGGAGATATTTTCTTGCCAGTCACTTCCTTTACCTTAATTGGAGCAATGACATCTATAATATTTTTTATTTTTGAATTAAAATGATCTACTAGCTCATTTACTGAGATGCTAGCAGGGGCAACTGTGGAAGAAAAATTCTGAGTAAACATTTCCCTAGTATTTTCAGTTAAATATCGCTTTGTGGTTGCCTCTTTTTGAATATTTTTGTGAACAGAGTAGAAGTACTCAGATTGTGTACTTGAGTAAAAGAAGAAGTACTCAGATCTTGTACTTGAGTAAAAGTAGAAGTACTCAGATCTTGAGTAAAACTAGAAGAACTCAGATCTTGTACTTGAGTAAAACTAGAAGTACTCAGATCTTTACTTGAGTAAAAGTAGAAGTACTCAGATTGTGTACTTGAGTAAAAGTAGAAGTACTCAGATTGGGTACTTGAGTGCATGTAGAAGTACTCAGATCTTGTACTTGAGTGAAAGTAGAAGGACTCAGATCTTTACTTGAGTAAAAGTAGAAGTACTCAGATTTTTTACTTGAGTAAAAGTGGAAATACTCAGGTCTTGAGTACACGTAGAAACCCTTCTTTTGCTGTCCTCCTCTCTCCACTTGTGGGGATGCTTCAGGACAAAGATAACTACACACATTAAAAACAGTCAGGTGACTTGTAAAAGACTAATGTCACAGCAGGATCTGGAGACACGTGTCCATGCCTTTATCTTCAGTAGACTCGACTACTGCATTGGTGTCTTCACAGGTCTCACTAAAACATCTATTCGGAAGCTGCAGCTGATTCAGAACGCCGCTGCTCGAGTCCTCACTGACACTAAGAAAGTGGATCACATCACTCCTGCTCTGAAGTCTTCACACTGGCTTCCTGTGTGTCAAAGAATAGATTTCAAAATACTGCTGCTGGTTTATAAAGCACTGAATGGTTTAGGCCCAAAATACATCTCTGACCTCCTGCTAAATTATGAACCATCCAGATCTCTCAGGTCTTCAGGGACTGGTCAGCTTCCTGTCCCCAGAGTCAGATCTCTCAGGTCTTCAGGGACTGGTCAGCTTCCTGTCCCCAGAGACAGAACTCTCAGGTCTTCAGGGACTGGTCAGCTCTCTGTCCCCAGAGTCAGAACTAAACATGGAGAAGCAGCGTTCAGTTATTATGCTCCAAACATCTGGATCAAACTCCCAGAAACCTGCAGGTCCGCTGCAACTCTGACTACTTTCAAATCCAGCAAGAAGACTTTTCTCTTTGTCGCTGCTTTTAATTGAACTATTCACATCTTAGACTGCACTGTAACTTTTATCCAAGTATTTTTTCTTAATGTTTATTTGATTAGCTTTTCTTTTTAATGATTTTAAATGCCATTTTCTTAATGTCTTTCGTTTTTTGTAAAGCACTTTGAATTGCCTTGTGTTGAAAAGTACTGTATAAATAAACTGGCCTTGCCTTGTTGAATTCCTCTGAAAGAAAAGGAGGAATCCTGATCACCTGTGCCCATTCCCCCAGGTTTTTTTATATACAGTATCGTAAAGCTGACAATTCCAATTGGCTATTTCCCTAAAGGTCTCTCTTTCACGATAGTAATTCAAATGTGTTGTGATTCTGTTCCTCCACAAATATCACGGTAATCTGTGGCCCTTTTCCCCCCAGATATTTTTGTTTTTTAAATTGACAATTCCAATTTCCCATCTTCCTAAATGTCTATATTTCATTTAAAAACGTTATTCTCACTTTTTGATGTAAGTTAAAGTGTTCATCGTGTTTGTGGCCATTTCCCCCAGATCTTTGACTCTGTGAAACTGACAATTCCAATTTCCTATTTCCCTAAGGCTCTCTGTTTTATTATTGGAGTTGATTCTCACTCTTTAAAGCGTTATGATGTTGATCCTCTACAGACATTCTGGTAATCTGTGGCAATCTTTCCCAGATTGTCAATTTTGTGAAGATGACAATCCCGGTTTTCCATCTTCCTTAAGGCGAGACACCCCAGGTGAATAGGGTAATTTGTTTAACTTAAAGGTATCAGCTATACATTTCTCCAGTTAATCTACAGACGCAAATAGACAAACTATAGTCAAATAAACACGTAAATGTGGATTTTGTATGTTTTCCTTCCAAAAGCCTGAACTAAAACATGTTCTAGAATCAAAATAGCACAAAATCTCAAAATTGACCAGTACTTGAAAAACGATGTTTTTGCCTGCCGTGTCTCGCCTTAATGTCTCCATTTCATTATAGGACTTTATTCTCACTTTTTTTCTGTGACTATTTCTCAGAGATTTCTACAATTTTGCAGGTGAAATTCCTAATTTCCTATCTTCCTATTAAAGGTTTCTATTTCATTATAGTTATGGAAGTTTATTCTCACATTTATGTAGTTTAACCCTCCCGTTGTCTTCGGGTCAAATCTGACCGATCTACTACTTTCATCCATCATAAGTCGATTGCATCAAAGCTTTATGATATCCTCCACAGACATTTGGACATACACAATGGCTGATCAACACTTTCATTGCATTCTGGATGATTTAGTCAACTTTGTAACACCAGTCAAAAATGACCTCCATAAAGAAAAGGAATTAGTAACCATCCGGATCAGATAAAACACACACACACACACATACCATGTATACATCACTTCAGGGGACATTATATTGACTTACATGCATTTCCTGGAGACTAACATTAATGATTCCCCTCTTGGGGACCTCCATTTTGTCCCCATAAGGGAGGTGAGTCCCCACACGTGACTGTGTGAACAGATGTAGGTCCCCACAACGATAGTAATGCTAGGCCACACACACACAGAACAATTTGACACATTTCCCGCTCTTATCTGCCCCTCCCCCCTTCGTATATTTACTGCAGTTGTTCATGTGTACCAGCAGACTGATACAATATGTACAGTTTGAAAGGGTGTTAAATGACATGTGGTGATGATTAATGTTTTTTGTGTGTGAATGTAATAGCAGTTAAAACAGGACCGGTCAAATTTGACCACGAACACCAAAGTAAGGGGGGGGGGAACGAAGACAATAGGAGGGTTAAAGGGTTTGGCTATAATATTGTTAATCCACAAAAACCCTGGTAATATGTGGCCTATTTCCCACAGACTTTTTGACATTTCCAATTTCCTATCTTCCTAAATGTCCCTTTTTCATGTTAGGAGTTTGTTCCATTTCTATGTAATTAAAAAAGGTTATAATATTGTTCCTCCACAAAAACCCTGGAGTTTGTGGCAGTTTTCCCCAGATGTTCAACTTTGTGAAGCTGACAATTAAAATGCCCTGTATGTTTTAATGTTCTGTATTTCATTATAAAAGTGAATTATTATAATTATTATAATTATTATTGTTCCTCCACAATAAAACCCCTCATAAATAGCTTGTTCACACGCCTTCTTATGTGAGGAAATGTAAATATAATTGTATGATTTTGTTATCTTGGAGAACATATGATACACTTTGTTTCATTGTAACATGAAGACATATATCTTCGGATCATCTGAACACTGAAGACAAAAAGCCCACAAAATGAATATTAAGAAATAAAAAGGCTTACAAATGAAGTCGGTTTTGTAAAAAGACTTTGGTCTTTATAAAAAACAATATCGTTTATACTAACATGTGTACATAACACGGACTGTCGTTTTCATAGGCAGATGGGCTCATTCCATTTCCCGACAGTTAATCCTCATTATTACTCGGATCTGTTTCCCCCAGACCTCTAGCAGTGTATTTATAGTGTTTGAAACATTATAACTGGCATATCTTTCGCCAACAGTTGAATACTTTCTGGGAAATGACTGTAGCATGTCTCTGTTCTGCCGCGGAGTTGTTTTGGGGCTTCACTCGTTACCAACCAGTTTGTCAGGTCAGGCACCATTAACCGAGCACACTGTCGAGTCAGAGCAGGTCAGAACACCCAATGGCGCCACCACACACACACACACACACACACACACACACACACACACACACACACACACACACACACACACACACACACACAGATTGCTCAATTAGCCCTCCTTCAGCCTGCGCCTCTCTTAACCCTGCAGCTACGCTTATAAGTCATTACACTCAGGGTCAAGTGTGATCCCTGTGCTTATCTGCATCAACAACTGGCAAGTGCAGACACACACACACACACACACACACACTCCAACACAGACCTCTGGCGAGTGTTTTAGGTAATACAAAGTGATTTAGAGAGGGGTGTGATTGAAGAGGCGATGCTGCCCTCGTGTGCTTGTAGTGGTGGCAGGATATTATCTGTGGACGATGGGTACATCCCAAACATCACTCGCCCTGTCGTCGCTTTTCAGTCATTTCCAACTGGGAGTGTCCGAACCAATCCCCTCGCACACCGCTTCTCACCGACCGGGCCCTCATGCTAACTGGAATGAGCGGAGCGGTCCAGCTCGTTCACAGACGGTCGCCTCGTGGGTTCAGAGAGCAGAGACGATGTGTTTGAGTAAGTTAGCGTCTTCCCGGCATGAAGACACACATGTTGCCCGTTGGCTTTTGGATGACTGCAGAAAATAAGATGTCTGTCAAACAAAGGTTTATGATAACCACGGGTTCAGCCCAGCAGGGTAGTCTGCACCCTAACACCACTCGGGTGGGGGCTCATGGCTGTCGTAGCATGAATGCAACCCTAGCATAACGTATAAACAAATCAAACCGCATTGACTTCTCCTTCTCTGCCATCAGCCGGGACTCGCACCCTGACAAGCGAGTGATGAAATGCTTATTCATTTCTTTCTGCAAATCAGTGCGTTGGTATTTTTTATTTATTGATCACCAAGCTAATTTAAAGTGTTACCTTTCTCTTTTTTGGTTTCATAAAGGTGGATTCAGATGAGATGAGAAGTACTTGAGTACTGATTGTTGCAGCAGCGTACAAAGACAAGGCATTGTCCCATACACATTCAAAGACTAGAAATAAACAAGAAAGTAGAAAATGTACATGTTGAATTTAACAAGGTATTATGTATACAAATATATATATATATACATAAATATATGACAGAAGGAATATTAATATGACATATTGTTTATTGATTACTGCCCAGAAGTGGAGTGCCAGCCCAATGCCAACGCCCTTTTAAATAAAGGCTTTTTTACTTTTTGCAAAGCGGTGTACCGTGGTCTTCTTTGGCTTTAATAATAACAATAATTCCTGACATTTATTATAGCGCTTTATCAGTGACTCAAAGCGCTTTACATATACACACATTACACATATATGATACATGCAATGGTCAGAAACTGTTGGCTTTGACTTATCGGCCTCAGGGCTTCAAGTCTAACATCGGTTCTGTGTTTGGTCTCATAAAGGCTAAGGTTATTCTCTTGTACTGACTTTTTAAGATACTTGTTGTTACTGTCAGACATTCAGGAGTGGGGTATTTACCGACATACTTACTGGTGATGACAACAGAACTTATCAGGTATCTAAACAAGAACGTATTGCTATAAAAACAAGAGAACAAACGAGGACGTACACAACAATGTTGACTAATTTCGAGCTTTTTGGCCTCGTTCTTGCATGGTCTGCCTGTGTGTGTGTGTGTGTGTGTGTGTGTGTGTGTGTGTGTGTGTGTGTGTGTGTGTGTGTGTGTGTGTGTGTGTGTCTGTGAGGTGAAACAGTGAGACGTTTTATCTCCCTGCATCACAAAGCCTCTCTTCTCCTCTTCAGTCTGAAAATGACTCCGAGCTGTGTGGTGGTCCGGGGAGGAAACTCCCTTCACCACAGCTCTGCTATCTCTGTGGGAGTTCATTATATACACACACACACACACACACACACACGCACACACACACACATATATCTATTGTGGGAGATTATTACACACACTTAGTCTGTGACAGGAACACTGGTGGGCAGATGTGTTCAGACACCACTCACCGCACCATAAACATGTTTCTGTGGACGTCCCCTGCTCCACCCATGCAGACAGACCTCCACCCACAAGGTGTGTGTGTGTGTGTGTGTGTGTACTAGCATAACTATACTTGTGGGGACCTACATCTGTTTAGATAGTCACGTGTGGGGACTCGCCTCCCTTATGGGGACAAAATGGAGGTCCCCATGAGGGGGATCATTAATTTTAGGGTGAAGACTTGGTTAGGGTTAGGCATGTGTTGGTTATGGTTAAGGTTAGGATAAGTCTCCAGGAAATGCATGTAAGTCAATGTAATGTCCCCTGAAGTGATGTATACATGGTGTGTGTGTGTGTGTGTGTGTGTGTGTGTGTGTGTGTGTGTGTGTGTGTGTGTGTGTGTGTGTGTGTGTATAAGCATGCTCACCAACCCGTAGCATACTTCATTATTTTATTTGAATATTTACTCTAAATTATTTTCTTTACTCAGTATATTTTGACTCACTAATGATGGTACCTTGACCTGGGACGTGTAATCATTTGTATTTTATTAACTTGTGCATACCTCTTAATTTAATATATTTGTTTACTCATTTATTTGGTTAAGTATCCGCACCTTTTGCTGTAATATTGTAATATTCCCAGCTGCGTGACGGATACAAAATTCAAGATTCTGAATTTTTTTTTGTATCTACTTTGCTTTCATTTAATTATTGAAGAAATGCTGAAAAAAAGGACAACACGACATCACTTGAAACAGCTTACATCACGGTTTTCCTTAAGGCAATTTAAAAGTGTAATGTTTATTTTCTTTACATTTTAACCAGTGTGTTTTTCTTATTATATGGATTTGCTTTAGTTTTCTCAGCTATACTTTAAATATCTCTCCTTCACCTTAATGCAAGACAGAGAGAAAATACAATTGAAAATGAACATCACATGTAGGAGATATCTAATTTAACGAAGACCAAAACAACCAATAAGTTGACATATTGACTAATAGTTGATACATCTAAAGCCTAACCCTTTGGACATTACCACAATATAAGAAATGCTCTTCAAATCAGAACAATGACACATTTGATATTCTCTAAAGACGTCTCCTAAGGCAGCTCTTTCTCCGTAGGAAAGTGTTCTTCAAATATAACAAGATATATACGGGTATAGCTCAAATCCTTCCAGATACCCGTTATGCTGCAGGTAAAGTTTCTGGTGGTTTATGTGTGACGTAGATTTTAAATTGCCACCATTTCATCAAAGAAGCGCGAGCGCCACAGGAAGGAGACAGACGAAATGCAGGGCATGAAAAGTCCACGTATTAGCCTGTGGTGCCATCTGCTGGTGAGTCTGGGGTATGACAGCTCATCAGAACTTGTAGAAATCTTTATTTATATCATAAGTCAAAAGTACATCATCCCCATAAGGCCTTGACACACTCGTAACATCGGGAGGCAGCGCTGCAGTAAAAACAGAGAGAAGTGAATTCCTAAATGTCACCAAATTGGATGCTTCCTGGTCTGAGGGCAATTTGAAAAACAACATGTTCCTATAGTGGCACTGGAGGATATGCAAACGACCCTCATGTCCTCCAACATATTAAAAATGCACCGTTTCATGAAAGAGGTCAACTCTTCGAACAGTAAATGTGGGGGGTTGCGATGCGGACAGTTCTCCCGTTGCAATGGGGAAACAGAAGAGGCGACATAAATTAGGAAAACACAACAAATTAGCTTTTTTTTCTTCCTTATTTACAAAGTGTTATTGAACAGGAGTCTGACCAGAGCAACGTCAGCGTACAGATGGAGCCGTCGCATTCATACAACTAATAAAAAATAGCAGAACATCTGCTGGCGTTTCACAGATTGCTGTTTTTCTTCTCCTCCAGATGTTCGTCCGCAGCTCGTCCTTCAGCAGACGTCGGCCGTACTCAGCGGTCGACCCGTAAACAGTGTTTGTTTAACTTCTCTCAGATAGAAATATGTGAATCGGCTTTTTAAAATGAACAAACAAAAGGCCTTATTACTATACAACGTGGGGACACAGATGTTCAAAGACATGGCATCATCTCCGTTTTATACAGTTCAAATAAAACATCTGCAATTGTGCCACTGCTGCCGAAATGTAGAACGTTAAAACCAGTTGGGTTCAAGCCACCCTGAGAACAATCTGAAATAATAAATACACCCTGGTCAGAACTATGGAGCACAGTCCTCATGATAGAGGGGGTGTGTGTGTGTGTGTGTGTGTGTGTGTGTGTGTCAGATATCTCAGTCCGGGTTGTGTGTGTTAGTATCCTTGTAGTCCGTTGTAAACCTTCTGCACAGAGCCCTGCTTCAGAAGACCCCGGATACCTGCAACCGAAGAGAAAAGCACATCAGGGATATAGATTTTAAAATATCAGACAGCCAATATAATTATACTAATATCTTGTAGCCCATTTCAAATGTTGTATGGGAAAATACTATACATTTAAATGAATTAAAGTCGAGTAAATTAATGCATGAGAAACCCATTTGTTTACATCAGTATTTCAGAATCATCTTTGGTAACTTATACACGATAAGAAGTCCCAGGTATTTTCAAATACTTGAACGCAACTCACAGCATGTGCCTGGTTATTGTGCATATCTTTCCAACTGTTAATGCTGTACTTAAAGCTCCCATGTCGTGCTTTTCTGGTTATCACCCGTCCCCTCGTGTTATGAAGCTTTGTCTGCGTGTACACGGTCTGCAGAGTCACACACCCTCAAGAAGCCGTGTAGGACAGAGAGTGAACACACACGATACAGAGATGCTGTGAGAAACCAATGTGAGTTTGGAACATTGCAGATAGGGGTGGGCGATATGACGATATATATCGTCGTGACGATATTAGGTCTCCACGATATGCTTTTTCAGAGATATCGTATCCATCGTGATACTTGAACAAAAATAAACCGATGTGAAAGACATGCTCTAAAGCCGTCTAGTCCGGATTCAGACAGTGTTGCACTTCATTTATTGTCTTGGTTGATTCTGTTGGCTTATATTTTATTTTATTTGCGTGCATATGAAACGCTAACCATTCCCATTGAGATCATTAAAACGGCCATTTGAACAGCGATCAAGCCTGAAGCCACAGAGACGAGCACGATCCCCTGTCCGGCTCGGGTTAGGGTTAGCCAACACACGCTCACTCCCTAAGCGTCCAGGAGCGACGCTTGGTCAGGGTCCGTGGCGTGCAGTTGTGACGCTCCGAGGCTCCTTCAGCTTCATAAAGGGACGCAGATAGCTTTCATCTGATTGCAATGTATTCCCATCATGTCTCTTCTACATCAACATGTGTCCCCTCTTCTTCATGTCTCTTCTACATCAACATGTGTCCCCTCTTCTTCACGTCTCTTCTGCATCAACATGTGTCCCCTCTTCTTCACGTCTCTTCTACATCAACATGTGTCCCCTCTTCTTCATGTCTCTTCTACATCAACATGTGTCCCCTCTTCTCCATGTCTCTTCTACATCAACATGTGTCCCCTCTTCTTCATGTCTCTTCTACATCAACATGTGTCCCCTCTTCTTCACGTCTCTTCTGCATCAACATGTGTCCCCTCTTCTTCACGTCTCTTCTGCATCAACATGTGTCCCCTCTTCTTCACGTCTCTTCTACATCAACATGTGTCCCCTCTTCTTCATGTCTCTTCTACATCAACATGTGTCCCCTCTTCTCCATGTCTCTTCTACATCAACATGTGTCCCCTCTTCTCCATGTCTCTTCTACATCAACATGTGTCCCCTCTTCTCCATGTCTCTTCTACATCAACATGTGTCCCCTCTTCTTCACCTCTCTTCTACATCAACATGTGTCCCCTCTTCTTCACGTCTCTTCTACATCAACATGTGTCCCCTCTTCTTCACGTCTCCTCTACATCAACATGTGTCCCCTCTTCTTCATGTCTCTTCTACATCAATATGTGTCCCCTCTTCTTCATGTCTCTTCTACATCAACATGTGTCCCCTCTTCATCAACATGTGTCCCCTCTTCTTCATGTCTCTTCCACATCAACATGTGTCTCCTCTTCTTCAGTGGCGAGACATCACCACCCCTGAGGGATGAACTGGGTGCACCCCAGGGATCTATTCTGGGCCCAATACTATTCAGCCTTTATATAAATGACTTGCCCTCAGTGTGCACTGGATGTGAGGTGCAAATGTACGCTGATGACACTGTCATTTATGTCCATGCAAAAACCAAGGCCCAAGCTGCGGCCAAACTAAATGATGCAATGGTTCATGTAAATCAATGGCTTACTGACTCACAGCTATATCTGAACGTTAAGAAGACAGTCTGTATGTTTTTTAGCAAGACCAACACTGTATCACACTGTGAACCCAAGGTCTATGTGTCTGGGGAGGTAATTCAAACAGTTACACATTTCAAATATCTAGGCATTATCCTTGACACTACTCTATCCTTCAATAAACAAGTGAGAAAGGCAACGCAAATAACTAAATACAATCTAGCACATTTTAGATATATAAGGAACCGTTTGACAACACCTGTTGCAAAACTCTATATGACTGCCATGGTCCTTCCCCACCTAACATACTGTATGACCAGCTGGACCCAGGCCAATAGCACAACATGAAGGCCTATCCTGTCACTTCACAAACGAGCTCTCAAAGTTTTGGACAGAAAACCTAAGCTATACCACCATTGCAAAATCCTGGTCAAACCTAACCTGAGGCTTGTACTACGAAGCAGGATTTTCGCTTAGCCGGCTAACTTCAGGGAAAACTCAGGGTTTCCGGTCCTACGAAGCTGGTTCTCTTTTTAGCAGGCTAGATCTCCATGGTAACTGATGCTGAGCGGCTAACCTGCCCTGGAGCAGGTTAGGTTGCAGGCTAAGAGATCAACTCAGTGAAAGCTGACCAATCAGAGCTCAGTGGGCGGAGTTTAAAGCGATCAAGTCATATTACAGGAGAAAGGAAATAGCACAACATGAAGGCCTATCCTGTCACTTTACAAGCAAGCTCTCAAAGTGTTTGACAAAAAACCAAAGCGATACCACCATTGTAAAATCCTGGACAAACATAACCTGCTCAGCTGGGGAAATATATTAAAACACACTGACGCATGTCTCATTTTTAAAATTCTAAACGGCAAGGCACCCCCACCCCCCCCCCTCTGCACTTTGATACAACAGAAACATTCAAACAGCAGAACCACACGGTCTGCCCTCAGAGGGGACTGTGTCGTCCCTCTTCGGTCCAGTTCCTTTGGCAAACACTGTTTCTCTGTGAGGGCGCCTACACTCTGGAACACAACGCCATGCAGATCAGGAATAACTCCTCTTATCATTTAACCACAACCATAAGAACTGGCTTTTAAACAATCAAACATGTGAACACTTTCAACTGAATCAAGGTAGGATGATATTTCATCCGTTTGCATGTTTGTTTGTTCCTCTATTGTTGTACTGCTGTTCCTCTATTGTTGTACTGCTGTTCCTCTATTGTTGTACTGCTGTTCCTCTATTGTTGTACTACTGTTCCTCTATTGTTGTACTGCTGTTCCTCTATTGTTGTACTGCTGTTCCTCTATTGTTGTACTGCTGTTCCTCTATTGTTGTACTGCTGTTCCTCTATTGTTGTACTGCTGTTCCTCTATTGTTGTACTACTGTTCCTCTATTGTTGTACTACTGTTCCTCTATTGTTGTACTGCTGTTCCTCTATTGTTGTACTACTGTTCCTCTATTGTTGTACAACTGTTCCTCTATTGTTGTACTACTGTTCCTCTATTGTTGTACTACTGTTCCTCTATTGTTGTACTACTGTTCCTCTATTGTTGTACTACTGTTCCTCTATTGTTGTACTACTGTTCCTCTATTGTTGTACTACTGTTCCTCTATTGTTGTACTACTGTTCCTCTATTGTTGTACTACTGTTCCTCTCTATTGTTGTACTGATGTTCCTCTCCATTGTTGTACTGCTATTTATTTATTTATTGTTGTACTACTGTTGCTGTACTCCATTTAATTATGTTTGTATGTTCTAGTCTTGTTGTGGTCAGTTAACATGTTGCCAAGGACAACAGTTTAGCCTGCTGGCTAATACTGGATCATTTACAGCAATGTGAATTAATGTGCACTGTCCTTTAAATAAAACAAACAAGAAGTGGATTCTGCACAACAGCTGCCTTTGAGCCCTCCTCTCTCCTCACCATCTTTCTGCTGGTCGTCGAGCTGCGTCTGAGGGAACTCCACGTCGAAGGAGATGATGAGGGACCCTCGGATGTTGATGTTGTCAAAGTTCGGCAGACCTTCTCCTTTCTTCCACATCCGAGCTCCGGGCTTTGTGATCTTATCTCTCACGATATGGACCTGTCGGCAAACACGCAAGCAGACATCAATTCAACCATTCAGTCACACACTAGGAAGCTGACCTTAGGCCTTTAGCAACTTTCAGTCGTCTGGGTTTGAGAGCCGTGAGGTGGATAGAGAGAAGCCCCGTGTGCAAGAAAGGGTCAGAAGGGCGTTGATGTTCAGTCCAACAGACTGGAGTACTTGACCTGCTGCCATCAGGTCCCTGTCATCACGGGTTTAAGCATGCTCATCTCACTTTCAGCTATATATATATATATATATATATATATATATTATATATATATATTTTATTTTGTTACGTGCTGGGTGTGTTTTTATCCGTCTCTGCTGTGCAGGTACACCTGGTCCGCTCCTGGCTCCGCCTCCCCCAAGCGGTCTCTTTTCCCGTCCTGAAACTGAGGGGTTACGATCGTGGCTTTCTTCTCCCTTAATCTCAACGCCGGAGGAGGTCGTCCGTGGTGTTCCTGCTTCTTCTCTAGAGTCTGTATCGTATGTACTCTGGAGGAACAGGTAGGTTTTTCTCGGCTTTGTTTTCTCCCGCAGGGACTGGTTAGGTTTCTGGGTAGCGGAGGGAAGCTCTGGGTCCTACGGCCCGCGGCGTGGCTGGCCCAGGCCCCCGTTGTCCTTTCGCTTGTCTCCTGTCCTCCAGTGCAGTGGCATCTGCCGGTTGGCCATGTAAGAACGGATGTATCAGTAAACGAACACCGTTAAATGCTGCGTTTTCTGTGCTGCGGGTCTCCTTAACGAGTCTCTACCATTAAGTAGAGCAGTGCTTCTCAAAGTGTGGTCCGCGAACCACTAGTGGTCCGTGAGTATATTGGTAACATTTCACATTTGAAATAAATAAATGTATTTAAGTTTTCCGCACTCTCGCAGGAATATCTCCGCAATGGAACGAGCTTAAGTTTCACTTTCGATTGCATGATATAGCCCAGCGCGACACCTTCGTCACACATGGTGCCACCTGTTTGTATCATTTTCAGGCGATTTGTAAAAAACGATGTGTTTTTGGATATTTGTGGAGTTCGGTGGTCCACGAGTGTTTTTTTATTGGTTAAGTGTCCTTGGTATGAAAAGGTTTGAGAAACACTGAAGTAGAGGGCGGGACGTAACATGTATATATTAGTGAAATACAGCACCTTGTGTCCGTCCAGATGTGAGATGTCCATCTCGAAGCCGATCAGAGCCTCCACCAATGAGATGGTGACGTTGGTGTACAGGTCGTCTCCTCTGCGCTCAAACACTGGGTGTCTGAAAGGAAACATCATGTTAGTCACTTATTAAATATTCAATGATTCAAGTATTTGAAAGCTGACGCAGTAAATACAGATGACTCGTACTTCAGCACTTTGATGCGGAACCGTAGATCTCCAGGCTCCCCGTCGATGTGAGGCTCCCCTGTGGGCCGATATTACACGTTTACAACATATTAGAAAAACAGATGGCTCTTATTCATGGTTTATTAAGATGTACCTTCTCCAATGAAGGGGTACTCCATCTCGTCTCTCACGCCCTGTTCGATTTCTACCTCCAGCGTCCTCTCTTCATTCACCAGCCTGAGGTGGACATTCAAACAAAGACATGTGTTGTTATATAAAGTGGAAAGAACATCTTACTCCCTCTCTAATATACAGTACCCTCAGTGCATGGTTATGAGCTAGCAACAAGCTGGATCCAATGCGATCCAACACAACAGCAGTAACTCGATGCAGAGGTGGTGAGAGACGAGACGAGCTTTGAAGTGTGCTCGATGATGATCAGGGAAGTAAAAGGACGGTTTCTGTAAATGGAGTGTGCTGGCTTTGTGGAGAGCGTATTCAATGTTTTAGAAGCTGCATTAACACACCAAGTATTTCTCTAAAGCCTAGTCGTTTCATTTGAAACCGAACATGTAATTTAGCTTTTATCCAAAGTGAAAACATCTCCGCTGCTCACTGGACCGTCTTAATGTGGATCCTGATATTGAAGTGACTGTTGTCTTGTATATATTGATTGTTGTGATATATGTAGAGGTTCATACATATTGTAGCGGCGATCGCTCATCAAAACAAAGCCACTCATGGAGGTTAGCAGCCAGAGTTCCCAACGCGTGTTGTGGTGAAGGATGAGGTCCACCATGACGTAATTTGTAATGCTTTATTTGTATATACAATGTTAAAATGTTCTTTTAGGCCCATCTAAAATCTTGGTTAACATACAACAAGCACGCACACGCTCAGACACGGTCACCACGGTTGAAAAACGTGTGGCTTCCTCTCTAACCTTTCATCCCCACTGATCACCTGTGCCCACATATAGCTTGATTACCTCCCGTGCTCCCAGGTGCGCAGATTAGAGTACACACACACACACACACACACACACACACACAAATTGGCTCCAACACATATTTTTATAGATATTTGTTTTTGTGTTCTGGAATGCGGGAGACGGTATTTCGATCCCTCCGTCTGCGCACACAAACTGAAAGATTGACAATAAAGTAGACTTTTGACTTACTTGACGTTGGGACACTCGTCACACACCATCTCCTGAGTCATCTGGAAGCGCCCGGGTCCGAGCTGAGTCGTCCTCATCTCCTGCCGGCAGTTACACTTCCTCTTGCCGGGCGCTTCTTTAGCGACTGGCTTTACACGTACAACCTGAACGACGAGAACACGCACAGCAACTCAGACGATGAGTCGGCAAATGGTCCAGTTTCACGACTTCAATGTCAATCAAACCAATCCCACTTTGTGTAATTTCATATTCTGTTCTTGTACATATACCATATTCTATTGACATGTATATAGACACTACTTTTTACGTTGTATTTTACATATGTTGCATCGTTGGAGGAGCTCAGGTCAGAAGAATGTCAGCTTTGAGCACATGACCATAAAACCTTTGAATTGGATACACACGTGAGTGCAGGCATCTTCTCCTCACCTCCACAAAGTTCCCAGAGTACACCTCTTCCAGCGTGACCTCCAGGTCGAGTATGATGTCATTCCCTCTGGGGATGTTCCTGTCCTGCTGCTGTCGGTTTCCTCCGAACATGAACCCAAAGTCCCCGAAGAAGCTGCAGAAACACGGAGAGAGAGAGAGGAGACAAGTTACACATTAAATACAGAAAGGAAACCGCAATGTTTGCCTTCAGAATCTGGGTCCCGCTGACCCGGGGTTACCGCGACCCAGTGCTCACAATAACCCACCCGATGATGACATTATATGATAATACTAATCCACGAGGAATCCGGGACGAATGAAGGATTTTTGATTCCGATATCAAAACAACGTGGGGTGTTTCTGTATGAACTATTTATTTGTAAAGAAAGAAAAAGTTGTTTCTGTTAACTGTTCAAAGTAACGTTTGTTGATTATCCAAATAACCTATTCAAAGCTGTTAGCGACACAAACAACGTTATATTTATTGTAACTGTATTAGATTAGAATCTTCACTGACCACACAGCCAGGCTGGTGGAGTGCGTGTTCAGTGCAGAGTATTACAGCTTGTTCCATACAGTAAACAGACAACACACAGACGACACACAGACGACACACAGACGACACACAGACGACACACAGACGACACACAGACAACACACAGACAACACACGGCACAGGGCAAAGACACACATCATGACATAAGGTTCAAGGTGTGGTGGATTGTTCATTGGGGTTGTTTAGAGTCCATTTAGGCCCAATCCCAAACCGCCCCCTACACCCTACCCCTCCGTTCGCGCATTCACGTGGAGGGTCCGCCATATTGAGGGCTGTTCCAAAGCAGCTAGTGTGGAGCGGTGTGGAGGGGGAGTGGGCTATCGAGCCCTCACACAGCGAGTCTGCAGCGGTGCTGACTGGAGACCGGTCTCTCCCTGACCGGAGTCACGCTGTGTGTGTCCTCAGGAAACACGCTGTTCACAAGTAGTTCCAGCAAACACCCACTGATAAACTGCGATGTTAACGACCTCATGATGACCTCATGTGTTTTTAACTGAGGATCAAACCTGGGTTTAGTCTAGAAAAAGGTAAATGTGTGCATTTTATTATAAAGTTGTGTATATTTACAGACCGCTGCAAAAACTAAGAAGCTTATAAACATCAGGGTTAAAACTAAAAGAGCTTTGAAACACAATGAAAGATGTTTGGAGTTTTATTTGAGTTATTCATTTAAACCTTTTGTCTAAGAGATGCTGATTTGAAACCGTTGTTACAGACAGTTACTGCACTTCTGCCGGAGTGAGGGGAGGCCGTCCCAAAGCTTGCTGCTGTGTGTACTCCCTCCATCTGACAGGAGGGAGCCTCGTTGAGCTGCGAGTGTGGCTACAAACGGAGTTCACTACGTCACGGAGGGGTAGGGTGGAGGGAGTGGTTTGGGATTGGGCCTCAGTCACGGAGGGGTAGGGTCGAGGGAGTGGTTTGGGATTGGGCCTCAGTCACGGAGGGGTAGGGTCGAGGGAGTGGTTTGGAGTTGGGCCTCAGTCACGGAGGGGTAGGGTGGAGGGAGTGGTTTGGAGTTGGGCCTCAGTCACGGAGGGGTAGGGTGGAGGGAGTGGTTTGGGATTGGGCCGTGGTGTCCCTATTGCAAAGGGGAAGAAGCTGTTTTTGAAGCGGGCGGTTTTGGCGGACCTGTAGCGCCTCCCTGAGGGCCGAAGTTGGAAGACATGGTGAGCTGGGTGGGACGGGTCAGAAATGACTTTCTTTGCCCGTGTGACAGTTCGTTGGTGGTGAAGTGATTCGAGTGATGGAAGGGGACTGCCGGTGCTTTGAGATGCTTTATTGACGATACGTTGAAGTTTATTTATCGGGTGGAGGAAGCACACGTGGGCAAATAGGATCAAAATGATCGGCACAGCTGGACATTTCAAGGTGCAGGTGAAAAACCATCTTTAGTGAACTGAACTTCAGGTTAACCCTTTACTTGTAAAATAAGGTATCCCATTGGCTCACAGTGTTGGACCTGAGCCCATGACACGCACCTGGAGAAGATGTCGTTGTGTGAGCCGTGGTGACCCTCTTTGAGTCCGTCTTCTCCGTACGCGTCATACTGTTTCCTGTTCTCCTCGTTTGAGAGCACCTAAAATACACAAGCCAATTAAATAATCAGATCTTAAAGTGTACTTAGTTCAGCCTTCCTGCTTCTTTCAGTAACCTACACAGCTACATTACAACAATTGAAGAACGTACTATATTCTACATTGTTCTAATTCACACAGCGTATGGGAAACCCTGTACATAATGTCATCCAGTACAACGATATAACGGAACACACACACCATCTAAACCTAAGCAAAACTTGATTTCAAAAATGAGAAAAGCAGGATTATTCACATGCTAACCTAACACATGTATGACATATATCCCTGGGAAATTGTTGACTGTTTTGACACTGACTGGCCCCTGAATAAGGTACACCTGTTCAACTGGACGCAGCACAGTTGAATATTAAGATACAAATATGAAATGCAAATTAAATAGTCAGATATGAAAGTGAGCACTCCCTCTTTCAGTAGCCTACACAGCTAAATTACAACAAGTCGCTTGTTAAATGTTAAAAAAAGTATTTCCAACAATCCTCTTCTTATCAAAATAAAGTGAACACACAAAGCACCAATATTAAAAAAAGATACAATTACATTTTAAAGTGCAGTTTTCTTATGATACTCTCTTTCAACTAGCTTAAGAAAATCATAATAACATGCATAATATAATATTCCTCTTATCAAGGCACAGTAAACTAAACTAATATGTGTATATACAGTATAATAATATCCAGCAAATGTTTCTTTAAACATGAACTCTCTCCGTTTGTGTCCATGTAATGTCTATTTCCTTTCCGTATGAATGTTGCTATAAAAAATATAGATTATTATTATCAAGCAACAACATTTAAACCGTGTAATACTCCACATGTGTCCACTCCTTGTTTATCAAACAACACAACTAATCCCAGTTATTTTGAAATGCATTACTGGGAACATTTGATACTGAAACACCTGCAGATCGTATCTGAATCCACTCCCATTTATCCACGTCTGGCTTTTACATATGCCAGCTGTGCCGCTCAACAGCCAATCAGAAGCAGCCACACGGTCTAGTCGACCAATCACAGTGCAGCTACCGTTTCCAACAACAACCAAAAAGCGAGAGTACAAAAGCCTCTTGTAACGTAGCTTCAGGCTCTTCCGCACACAATCTCATATTTCCGTTCAATATATACACTTTCATTCTGAAGTTTCATGACATTTAGGCAACTAAACCCACCTTTTAAATCCACATGTATTGACTGTGCTTCCCTGCAGCTAGCACTTGCATTAAACACAAAAACAATGGTTATAGAGAGCATGCACCCACCTCATAAGCTGATCCCAAATCTGCAAATTTGTCCGCAGCGTTGGGATCGTCCTGGTTTCTGTCGGGGTGTAACTGAAGAGCCAGCTTTCTGTAGGCCTTCTTTATGTCCCTGATTGATGCACTCTTTGTCACCCCCAAGATAGCATAGAAATCTCGCCTATAATAAAGAAAAGGGTCAAATTAAGAATAGATAATGGACTGACACATGGAAAGCAAAATGAAACAGTTAGATGTGTGTTTTAATGTGTTACGGGTGATATACAACAAGCTAGCACTGAGTAGTAAAGCCGGTGTGAAGCATGGATTTATAAAGTGAACTGAAACACCGTCTCATTCCTACGAGAGCTGCTCAGTGGCGCATGAAGACAAAATGGAGCGACTGTAGGTTCAGGAAGTACCCGGATGATACGGGCATTTGCATAGCACATTTTCATAAACCCAGTTCAGATGTAAGTGCTTTGACAACATGGGACAGATCACATATTAAAACAAAAAATAAATGTCACTATAGGTCAAAGCTTTTTGCACACTTACCAGCATAATATAACAATTCAAGGAGATAAAATAGGTATGATAATAACAGTAAAATACAATAAAATAATCAATGATCCCTCTCTGTAAATTAAAGGACAGAACACAAAATGAATAAATACAATAAAATAAATGAATAATAAATATTAAAATACCAAATTAATGGAGAGAGAAAATGACTCTAATCAGCTTTCAGTGCATGTTATGATGTATTTAAATAAATTCTATACAAGTGTTTGTGCTGGGTAGAATCAGTATGCACTGATTTACAGACGTCTCTTTCCCAATGTAAGTCAATGGGGAAAAGTATTCATGTGACAAAATGACGTCACGTAGGTTGTAGTACCACCGTTTGGCCACTACGTCCATTCACAAAAATCGGCTTCAATTTACAGCCATTTCCTGGTTTGAAGGCTAGCTCCATGCTAACCGAGCTAACTAGTCATTCAAAACAAAGCATTTAAACTCCTGAATATAACCGTTTAGCTAGATATCAAACACACATAAATACATTCTTAGTAGTGATTTATCTCGGTGTGTAAAGCTACTGTAGTCCACACAACACATGGAGAAGTGATGTGGACCAATCACAGAGGAACATGTGTACCACCTGGAGATGCTTTCTCATTTTCAACAGACTTACCCTGCAAGCACCGCCGAAATAACGTAGAGAAGCAGGCAGCAAACGTTGCACAGATTCATCCCTTTGGAAGCCATAGATCCCTGTTTATGTAAAAAAAATGGTAAAGGAAGTAGCAAATAAAGACCAGCCGGCTTTTGAAGGTTGGATCCCCGGCTGCCAGTCACCAGAGCTTCTTCCTCCTGTCAGAGAGATCCCGCCCTGAAAAGAAACCCCTCCCACTGTTAAAGAAACATCTCTCCATTTACTGTACGGTGTGAACTACGGAAGACGATTAGGGCCAAATCACCAAAAAGTCACTTTTCATAAACCCGGTGCTTTGACAACATGGGACAGATCACAGATTACAACTAAAAACTGACTACAAGTCAAAGCTTTTTGCAAACTTTCCAGCATAATATAACAATTCAAGAGACACAAGAAGGTAAAATATGATAATAACAGTAACATACAATACAAATAAACACGTATCCCTCTCTGTGAAGCAAAGGACAAAACACAAAATGAATACATACAATAAAAGAACATAAAATAAATGAATAAGGTTGATAATAAAGATTGAAATACCAAATGTCTAAGTCAGAATTCTGAAATCAAAGTCAGAATTGGTTTAAAGTAAAGTAACTAAGTAGATTTACTCAAGTACTGTAAGTACAAATGTTGAGGTACGTTACTTGAGTATTTCCATTTTCTACTGTGTACTTCGACTCCACTACAATTCAGAGGTAAATGGTGTACTTCTACATGTATTGAATACCTGTAGTTACTTCTCAGATGTGGATGAATGATGTGAAATATAATCAAGTGTTGAATCAGACTTTAGTTCCACCTGGAGTAAATCCACCAGCTACCCTGCAGTCTACAAAGTACTTCAGACTAGCTGCACCTCCACCAGCTACCCTGCAGTCTACAAAGTACTTCAGACTAGCTGCACCTCCACCAGCTACCCTGCAGTCTACAAAGTACTTCAGACTAGCTGCACCTCCACCAGCTACCCTGCAGTCTACAAAGTACTTCAGACTAGCTGCACCTCCACCAGCTACCCTGCAGTCTACAAAGTACTTCAGACTAGCTGCACCTTCACCAGCTACCCTGCAGTCTACAAAGTACTTCAGACTAGCTGCACCTTCACCAGCTACCCTGCAGTCTACAAAGTACTTCAGACTAGCTGCACCTTCACCAGCTACCCTGCAGTCTACAAAGTACTTCAGACTAGCTGCACCTCCACCAGCTACCCTGCAGTCTACAAAGTACTTCAGACTAGCTTCACCTCCACCAGCTACCCTGCAGTCTACAAAGTACTTCAGACTAGCTGCACCTCCACCAGCTACCCTGCAGTCTACAAAGTACTTCAGACTAGCTGCACCTCCACCAGCTACCCTGCAGTCTACAAAGTACTTCAGACTAGCTGCACCTCCACCAGCTACCCTGCAGTCTACAAAGTACTTCAGACTAGCTGCACCTCCACCAGCTACCCTGCAGTCTACAAAGTACTTCAGACTAGCTGCACCTCCACCAGCTACCCTGCAGTCTACAAAGTACTTCAGACTAGCTGCACCTCCACCAGCTACCCTGCAGTCTACAAAGTACTTCAGACTAGCTGCACCTTCACCAGCTACCCTGCAGTCTACAAAGTACTTCAGACTAGCTGCACCTCCACCAGCTACCCTGCAGTCTACAAAGTACTTCAGACTAGCTGCACCTCCACCAGCTACCCTGCAGTCTACAAAGTACTTCAGACTAGCTGCACCTCCACCAGCTACCCTGCAGTCTACAAAGTACTTCAGACTAGCTGCACCTTCACCAGCTACCCTGCAGTCTACAAAGTACTTCAGACTAGCTGCACCTCCACCAGCTACCCTGCAGTCTACAAAGTACTTCAGACTAGCTGCACCTCCACCAGCTACCCTGCAGTCTACAAAGTACTTCAGACTAGCTGCACCTTCACCAGCTACCCTGCAGTCTACAAAGTACTTCAGACTAGCTGCACCTCCACCAGCTACCCTGCAGTCTACAAAGTACTTCAGACTAGCTGCACCTCCACCAGCTACCCTGCAGTCTACAAAGTACTTCAGACTAGCTGCACCTCCACCAGCTACCCTGCAGTCTACAAAGTACTTCAGACTAGCTGCACCTTCACCAGCTACCCTGCAGTCTACAAAGTACTTCAGACTAGCTGCACCTCCACCAGCTACCCTGCAGTCTACAAAGTACTTCAGACTAGCTGCACCTCCACCAGCTACCCTGCAGTCTACAAAGTACTTCAGACTAGCTGCACCTCCACCAGCTACCCTGCAGTCTACAAAGTACTTCAGACTAGCTGCACCTCCACCAGCTACCCTGCAGTCTACAAAGTACTTCAGACTAGCTGCACCTTCACCAGCTACCCTGCAGTCTACAAAGTACTTCAGACTAGCTGCACCTCCACCAGCTACCCTGCAGTCTACAAAGTACTTCAGACTAGCTGCACCTCCACCAGCTACCCTGCAGTCTACAAAGTACTTCAGACTAGCTGCACCTTCACCAGCTACCCTGCAGTCTACAAAGTACTTCAGACTAGCTGCACCTCCACCAGCTACCCTGCAGTCTACAAAGTACTTCAGACTAGCTGCACCTCCACCAGCTACCCTGCAGTCTACAAAGTACTTCAGACTAGCTGCACCTCCACCAGCTACCCTGCAGTCTACAAAGTACTTCAGACTAGCTGCACCTCCACCAGCTACCCTGCAGTCTACAAAGTACTTCAGACTAGCTGCACCTCCACCAGCTACCCTGCAGTCTACAAAGTACTTCAGACTAGCTGCACCTCCACCAGCTACCCTGCAGTCTACAAAGTACTTCAGACTAGCTGCACCTTCACCAGCTACCCTGCAGTCTACAAAGTACTTCAGACTAGCTGCACCTCCACCAGCTACCCTGCAGTCTACAAAGTACTTCAGACTAGCTGCACCTTCACCAGCTACCCTGCAGTCTACAAAGTACTTCAGACTAGCTGCACCTTCACCAGCTACCCTGCAGTCTACAAAGTACTTCAGACTAGCTGCACCTCCACCAGCTACCCTGCAGTCTACAAAGTACTTCAGACTAGCTTCACCTCCACCAGCTACCCTGCAGTCTACAAAGTACTTCAGACTAGCTGCACCTTCACCAGCTACCCTGCAGTCTACAAAGTACTTCAGACTAGCTGCACCTCCACCAGCTACCCTGCAGTCTACAAAGTACTTCAGACTAGCTGCACCTCCACCAGCTACCCTGCAGTCTACAAAGTACTTCAGACTAGCTGCACCTCCACCAGCTACCCTGCAGTCTACAAAGTACTTCAGACTAGCTGCACCTTCACCAGCTACCCTGCAGTCTACAAAGTACTTCAGACTAGCTGCACCTCCACCAGCTACCCTGCAGTCTACAAAGTACTTCAGACTAGCTGCACCTTCACCAGCTACCCTGCAGTCTACAAAGTACTTCAGACTAGCTGCACCTTCACCAGCTTTGAGAACACTTTCATGATCAATCATTAGAACACATATATATCTATTATTCTGAAATGGGCCAATCTGCACAATGAGTATTATAAACTATAATAATAATAATAATAATAATAATATAATAATAATAATAATAATAATATAATAATAATAATAATAATAATATAATATAATATAATAATAATTTACCATCATACATAATGATGGTAAATGTTTTAACTTTATCTACTGATATTTACAGGAAATGGACACCAAAGACATGTTATGGGCAGAAGGGACACGATCAGGCTGTTAGGGCTACTCCGTCTGACAGTGAGGACAGTGAAGGTCAAGATAGGGTTACGCACACAGACACACACACTCTCACACAGACACACACACACACACACACACACACACACACACAGACACACGCACATATACACACACAGACACACACACACACACACACACACACAAAGAAAACCTTTTGAATTCATATCGAGTAGTTTTTCTATTTCTTCTGAATTGTAGAAATCCTTGGTGTTTCCCCTCGTAGCACATTGTTGCCCTGAGGCAACAAACCAACCCCTGGTTGAGGGGTGAGGGGGGGGGGCACATTTTATAATTTATATAATATCAGGGACCCCTAAGCTCCTAAAACACATGGTGAAATATTTCTTTCCTCCCAAAATAAAAAGGCATGCCATAGAGGGTTAACGTATATATTGTTTTTAATGTGTTTTTAATTTTTGTAATAATTTGTTTTTTTTAGTATTATCTTTGTGTTGTTGTTGTAGTCAAACCTTTTCTTCAAATTAAATATCTTTATATATTTTTTCCAAGTTCTTTTTATGATTGTATTACGTTTTATATTATTATTATTTTGTATTCATTCCATTGTTATTTTTATTTCATTTGAATATTTGAATGATCATTTAATTATTATTATTTTCTATAATGTTTAATCCCATTTTTTTCTTCCAATAAAGACAATTTTATTTACAATAATAATTATTCTGAAATTAAATTAAAAATAATTCTGCTATAGGGGTTGGTTTGAGATGCTATGTCATGATTTCTATACATTATTTATTTCAGAATAACTCATTATTACAGATACTAACTATTTATTTTGCATTAATAAGTCATTATTTCACATTTTAAAAAAGTATTTGTGGTGGCATTCTAAATTAAAATATTACTATTAAAATAAATGACGTGCAGTACACACCTTTTAATCACAGGGCTCCATCTTATTTTTCTCTTTTACTGGCAGAAATGAACTTCCATACATGTTTGTTTTGCTTAATGAATGTAAACAATGATGCAAACACACTGGAGGCTAAAGCGCGCTCCCGCTAGCTGCGCGCCCCCGCCTCAGATGTCAGTGGAGAGGAGGGCGCCAAATAGGAAGAGCAGCATATGTGTGTGTGTGTGTGTGTGTGTGTGTGTGTGTTGTATGTCTCTCATCACAACCACACTCATCAACGACAGGACTTATCATCTTCACTCTTTACTTATGAGTGACCGATCGAGACGGAACACCGTGGACGAAGACAGAGGCTAAAAGTAAGAGCTAATGCTAAATGCTATTTTCCTCCCTATTCACTTTGGCTTGTTAGCATTGCAAGCTAACGGTGGCTAAGTTAGCAGTGAAGTTACCTTCGAGATGAAACAACTGTTTATTAATTCCTCCAGCTACCAAACTAACTTCCGCACCTCCCCGCAACATGTAGTCAGCTGTGTGCATATTTATTAGTGTCTTACTGGATTCGTTTTACTTTAGTGAAGTTAACTTCGAGATAAAACAACTCTTTACTCAAACCTACAGCTACACAACCACTTTTCATATGCCCCCACAACATAAAGCGTATTTAAGTGTATTTATAAGTGTCTTAATGGATAATTGTAGCCTAGTTTAGTAACCCTAACCCACCATGACCACAGAACACATGTCAGGTGTTAATGACACGAGCAACCTAACCTACTGTTGCCATGGGAGCATCATCGCGCCATTACAGGAGATAATAAACCACTATGTTGAATTAACCACATGCTAACACTCATACTCGTATTTATCATGTATTTATCACTTGTATAGTCCGTTACAGGTAGTTATTGAGAAAAGCTGCTTTTCAGCTCCCCCCTCAATTCATCTATACATCTCTAAATGCACCCTGGTAATATATATAATCCTCTCACTTTTGAATGCAGCACGAGACATTGTTGGCTTTTGTTCTAGCAGGATTCTTGACTGTTTTTGTGGAATAAAATGCAATTATTTCGCCCCTAGAGTACCTAGAAATAAACAACCTCAGTCACAGAACAAGCTAATTGTTTGGCACCAAGCGCCTCGGACAGTCCTTTGTGCCTGTAGCCATCAGGCTGCACAACAAGGGGTTAATCTCATACAGCGATATTACAAGACACAATAATACAATTATATATTATAATATGCAACAAAAAGCAGATGCACAGTGCTTAATTTCCCTCTGGATCAATATGAATGTATCTGCGGTTGGGGCTGACACAATGAGACATTACTTTGATAAACTGAGACGGACGGTTTTCACTATTTTCTGACATTTTTCTATAGAGAAATATTACCGGCTGTTTAATCGATACAGAACATAATCATTCGTTGCAACCTCGATCCATCCAGGCGATCATGTGATGTAGTGCCCCGTGTATGAAATCACACAACTTACAGACAGTACAGTATAAACTTATTTTGAATGGGATTTTTGTCTTTGATCGTAGTTTCACTTGCACCTGACGTCACGTGGTGATTTAGAAAGGCTGCTCTTAAGTATGAGTCCTATTCTATTTAACCTGTATGTCATGCGATTCAAAAGTCTGTCATACTTGCTTACATTGCTCTCTGTTCTCTTGAAGGTCACCTATTGTGCAAAATCCACTTCCTCATGTCTCTTCTACTTCAACATGTGTCCCCTCTTCTTCATGTCTCTTCTACATCAACATGTGTCCCCTCTTCTTCATGTCTCTTCTACATCAACATGTGTCCCCTCTTCTTCATGTCTCTTCTACATCAACATGTGTCCCCTCTTCTCCATGTCTCTTCTACTTCAACATGTGTCCCCTCTTCTTCATGTCTCTTCTACATCAACATGTGTCCCCTCTTCTTCATGTCTCTTCTACATCAACATGTGTCCCCTCTTCTTCATGTCTCTTCTACATCAACATGTGTCCCCTCTTCTTCATGTCTCTTCTACATCAACATGTGTCCCCTCTTCTCCATGTCTCTTCTACATCAACATGTGTCCCCTCTTCTTTATGTCTCTTCTACATCAGCATGTGTCCCCTCTTCTCCACGTCTCTTCTACATCAACATGTGTCCCCTCTTCTCCACGTCTCTTCTACATCAACATGTGTCCCCTCTTCTCCATGTCTCTTCCACATCAACATGTGTCCCCTCTTCTCCATGTCTCTTCTTCATCAACATGTGTCCCCTCTTCTTCATGTCTCTTCTACATCAACATGTGTCCCCTCTTCTTCATGTCTCTTCTACATCAACATGTGTCCCCTCTTCTTCATGTCTCTTCTACATCAACACGTGTCCCCTCTTCTTCACGTCTCTTCTACATCAACATGTGTCCCCTCTTCTTCATGTCTCTTCTACATCAGCATGTGTCCCCTCTTCTCCACGTCTCTTCTACATCAACATGTGTCCCCTCTTCTCCATGTCTCTTCCACATCAACATGTGTCCCCTCTTCTCCATGTCTCTTCTTCATCAACATGTGTCCCCTCTTCTTCATGTCTCTTCTACATCAACATGTGTCCCCTCTTCTTCATGTCTCTTCTACATCAACATGTGTCCCCTCTTCTTCATGTCTCTTCTACATCAACATGTGTCCCCTCTTCTACATCAACATGTGTTCCCTCTTCTTCATGTCTCTTCTACATCAACATGTGTCCCCTCTTCTTCATGTCTCTTCTACATCAACATGTGTCCCCTCTTCTTCATGTCTCTTCTACATCAACATGTGTCCCCTCTTCTTCATGTCTCTTCTACATCAACACGTGTCCCCTCTTCTTCACGTCTCTTCTACATCAACATGTGTCCCCTCTTCTTCATGTCTCTTCTACATCAACATGTGTCCCCTCTTCTACATCAACATGTGTCCCCTCTTCTCCATGTCTCTTCCACATCAACATGTGTCCCCTCTTCTTCATGTCTCTTCTACATCAACATGTGTCCCCTCTTCTCCATGTCTCTTCTTCATCAACATGTGTCCCCTCTTCTTCATGTCTCTTCTACATCAGCATGTGTCCCCTCTTCTCCACGTCTCTTCTACATCAACATGTGTCCCCTCTTCTCCATGTCTCTTCCACATCAACATGTGTCCCCTCTTCTCCATGTCTCTTCTTCATCAACATGTGTCCCCTCTTCTTCATGTCTCTTCTACATCAACATGTGTCCCCTCTTCTTCATGTCTCTTCTACATCAACATGTGTCCCCTCTTCTTCATGTCTCTTCTACATCAACACGTGTCCCCTCTTCTTCACGTCTCTTCTACATCAACATGTGTCCCCTCTTCTTCATGTCTCTTCTACATCAGCATGTGTCCCCTCTTCTCCACGTCTCTTCTACATCAACATGTGTCCCCTCTTCTCCATGTCTCTTCCACATCAACATGTGTCCCCTCTTCTCCATGTCTCTTCTTCATCAACATGTGTCCCCTCTTCTTCATGTCTCTTCTACATCAACATGTGTCCCCTCTTCTTCATGTCTCTTCTACATCAACATGTGTCCCCTCTTCTTCATGTCTCTTCTACATCAACATGTGTCCCCTCTTCTACATCAACATGTGTTCCCTCTTCTTCATGTCTCTTCTACATCAACATGTGTCCCCTCTTCTTCATGTCTCTTCTACATCAACATGTGTCCCCTCTTCTTCATGTCTCTTCTACATCAACATGTGTCCCCTCTTCTTCATGTCTCTTCTACATCAACACGTGTCCCCTCTTCTTCACGTCTCTTCTACATCAACATGTGTCCCCTCTTCTTCATGTCTCTTCTACATCAGCATGTGTCCCCTCTTCTCCACGTCTCTTCTACATCAACATGTGTCCCCTCTTCTCCATGTCTCTTCCACATCAACATGTGTCCCCTCTTCTCCATGTCTCTTCTTCATCAACATGTGTCCCCTCTTCTTCATGTCTCTTCTACATCAACATGTGTCCCCTCTTCTTCATGTCTCTTCTACATCAACATGTGTCCCCTCTTCTTCATGTCTCTTCTACATCAACATGTGTCCCCTCTTCTACATCAACATGTGTTCCCTCTTCTTCATGTCTCTTCTACATCAACATGTGTCCCCTCTTCTTCATGTCTCTTCTACATCAACATGTGTCCCCTCTTCTTCATGTCTCTTCTACATCAACATGTGTCCCCTCTTCTTCATGTCTCTTCTACATCAACACGTGTCCCCTCTTCTTCACGTCTCTTCTACATCAACACGTGTCCCCTCTTCTTCATGTCTCTTCTTCATCAACATGTGTCCCCTCTGTGGAAAGAGACTCTGAAAGTTTCAGGAACAAAGATTCTCTCTCTTTTTGATCCATTTCTATAAAAACCTGTCTGAAAATGAGCTGATCAGATTTTGGCCACTTGATGATGTCATAACGATGTGTTGTCTTGTGTAACCATTAGCCAATCAGCAACCAAGGTAACCCCCCCCCCTTATCACCTGAATCTCCTCTAGAGCTCCATTGAGTTCTTTGTAACCAGATGTCTCTCAGAGGGGCGTGGGGGAGGGGCTCCTTATCTTCACATAGAGTAACAGACAGAGAATCAGCACTTTGGAACCAGGGCTGAAACAGAGGGAATTATGGGTAATGCTGCAATGATCTGTTTGGTGTTTCAGCCAATCAGAGACAGGCTCTGTATATATCTGAGACCTGTGATACATTGATGAGAAACAGTGTGATAGGGGAGCTTTTAAATCAGTGCACATATCATGGGTCAGACTTCCATATCTTTGTTTTGTCTCCTTTCTCTTCAGACATGGAGGCCGACGCTGTGAGCATCTGGCCGCGCATGGAGCCCTTCTTACTGGGAGCCCTGCAGGTGAATATACCCGTCAATCTATTTCATATGATACAAGTTGCCCTGGTGGTAATGCACATTTTGTAACATAAGTCCAAAGTCAACTTTATTGCCCATCTTTCAGTTTGTGTGTACAGACAGAGAGATCGAAATACCGTCTCCCACAATCCAGAATACAAAATACAAATATAGAAAGAAGTGGAATTCTTTGCCGAATGATTTAAAGGGCTGTAAGAACATTTTTAAGTTAAAGAAAATGTATAAAGAACGTGTAATTAGACAGTATGAAGTTGACTTTTGATTGTGTTTTGGTTTTATGTCTCAGTATTTGTAAGCAACTGAAAGAATATTGCTTTAATTTGACGTTTTAATGGTTATTTCCTTTGTTTTGTTTGTTGTTACTTTTTTGTAAGAAGGGGCAGGTCAAATAAGATGTTCTTCTTCCTGCTCCTTTCCACCATGCGCTATAGAAAACAGTATAAGTCTACATGTTTTGTTTTAAAATAGGTGCCATGTGTGGAATAAACAAACAAACAACAAATATATATATATATATACACACAATCAAGAGACACATGTATACATATGCACACATTAAGACATACATAAAAGCACAACAATCAATATTGTACATAACTGGAATGAATGCCATTGCAGGTGGCTCCCCCGTCCAAACTCAGCCTGCACTATCTCAGAAAGATGGCGTCGTACGTGCGAGCGCGTGACGGCTGCTTCCCCTCCATGAGCTGGCCCATGTGGAGGCACATTGCCTGTGGAAAGCTGCAGCTCCACGAAGACCTGGCCTGGCTCTACTTTGAGACCTTCGATCTGCTCATAGGCCACGTTCCAGAGGAGAGGCTGGAGTGGGCCGAGTGTCTCTCCCAGTGCTCGGACAAAAGCGAGCTGGACCATCAAAGGAGCCGGGTACAAATATAGAAACGGGTGGAGTAGAATTTAGTGATGGGAGTTAGGGCTCTTTGAAGGGAGCCGGATCTTATGGCTCCGTTCCTTTCAGAGAGCCGTTCAAAAGAACCGTTTATTTTTGAAGGTGGAGATTATTTGTTGACCCTGCTGTAAATGATATTTTGGCTTTACAAATGTTGCACTTCTATGTTTTTGTAGTAGTGCATCCAAATGCTGATGCGTTTTCGAGTTTGGCTCAATTTTTCACCCGCGTCGTCTACCTGTACCACTTGTTATTAGGGATGGGAACGATTAATCGAATATTCGAAATTATTCATGTATTCGAATAATTATTCATGTATTCGAATATGAATTATGAATATTAAAAAAAATTAATTGTTTTTTTGTTTTTGGAGTGATGCCTAAGTTGATTATCAAATTGAATAATTCAATGTGTATAAATATTGAATATTGAATAATTCAATGTGTGTATATATATATATATATATATATATATATATATATATATATACATATATACACATTGAATTATTCAACAGTGCCATAGCTAAATGTGTTAGTTGACGTCTAAAGGTGTGTTTTGCTCCGCTCACCGGTCCCTCACAGCGGGCAGAGCTGCAGGTGCTGATCTCTCTCTCGCATCCGGTTATACTTCACTCGCGTTTATGTCCAAATCCATCAGATCTAGCCAGTTCTAGCCAATGATATGGCTGCTGCCCCTCCCTACACGCAGATCACGCAGACTCAAACCTTATCTTAGGCCCAAATGTGGCGCAAATGCGCTCCGCAGCCGTTGCGAGGTTCATGAGCGTGCTCCCCCGCCCCCTGTCAACACTCGCGACACATGAGTGGCCAGCCTAAACAACAATATGGCGGGGTCTGTAACCACTGTCAATCTGTATGGTGGGGTCTGTAACCACTGCCAGTCTGTATGGTGGGGTCTGTAACCACTGCCAGTCTGTATGGCGGGGTCTGTAACCACTGTCAGTCTGTATGGTGGGGTCTGTAACCACTGCCAGTCTGAATGGTGGGGTCTGTAACCACTGCCACTCTGAATGGTGGGGTCTGTAACCACTGTCAGTCTGTATGGTGGGGTCTGTAACCACTGCCAGTCTGAATGGTGGGGTCTGTAAGCACTGCCAGTCTGAATGGTGGGGTCTGTAACCACTGCCAGTCTGTATGGTGGGGTCCGTAACCACTGCCAGTCTGTATGGTGGGGTCTGTAACCACTGCCAGTCTGTATGGTGGGGTCTGTAACCACTGCAATACGTTTATTTCTGGGAAAGGCGGCAACACATCCAACCTCTCAAAACATTTGGTACTGTCACATAAAATCAGAGTACAGGAATGTACTGTCTTCAAGCCCTTATTGTCAAATGTGTTTTTCATTTTTTGTTCAGTACTAAAAGGTCAAAGTCCCACAAATAATTGTAATATTCATTTGACATGTGAACTATATCATAAAGCGCTTTAATTTTACAATATGTATCGGTATCGTTCAGTGGTATCGTTATCGTAAAAAAAGTCAACGATATGCATCCCTAGCTAACCCTAACCCACAGCATCTCACTCCTCGTGCCTAAACCTAACCAATCAGAGTAGGGGCAGGTCTTCACGGAATACGCTTGGGGAACAAAATCAAGCTTTATCACTGTTCACGTAAAGGCGAGTGGATTTATGGCAGGCAGTGAACCAACGATAAAAAGAACGGCTCTCACAACTCGGTTCCCTTCGTTCGTACAAAGAGCCGTTGAAAAGAATCGTTCGGGCGTGTAACCTCACGAGTAGAATTCTGCCAAATGACTCACTTTACCTCAGAATTGGATGCTATATTATTGTCTCGTGTTACTTTTTTGAATCATGTCTCACTCTTTTGTTTTGTTGTGCTATTCCCCAGGTAGAGTGTGTTGTTGTTGTTGTTGTTGTTGTTGTTGTTGACTTTGAGTACACATTGATGGACGCTTTCTTCTTTCTCCTCCAGTTATCTGTGGACACGCTGCAGTTCCTCCTCTTCCTCTACATCCAGCAGCTGAACCGTGTGTCTCTACGCACCTCTCTGATCGGGGAAGAGTGGCCCAGCATGCGAGCTCGATCTCCGTCTCGCTCGGACCGAGAGGCCAAGACCAGCTCCCAGAACAAGGTCCGTTACCTGGAGAAACTACAGAAACATTGTGTCACGTGACTTGAATTCTGAATTGAGCCGTCCCTTAAGTTATAGATACTATCTCTTTATGTATTAGTGATGGGAAGAGCCGGCTATTTCAGTTCACGCGCGTGCTCCACTAGCACCCCCCGTCAAGGCTCGCTGGCAGGACACTTTCCGTCACAGGAACACGCTTTGCAGGCGGCGAAAATAATCCCACCAGTCTCCTTTGCCCCTCCAGCAGAGGGATGTCCTTGTCCTTTTTCCTTTTCGTTACTTCAAGCGACAAAAACTCGATCTTCTCTCGACTGACAATTTTTTTTGGACGCCCTCGGCTCGAGTTCAGGCCGCTCCGAGCTGAATGTCAAATGATGGCAGAAACGCTGATGATGATACTGAAATATATATATATATATATATATATATATATATATATATGTTAATAATTTAGTTTTTGGGAGAAGGGGGTGGGATTAAGTAAATAAGTGTAAACTTCTTCCTTTTCGGATGTGTAATTAGGTAGTTCATTTGTTTATATAGAATTTGTAAGTAAGTAATATTTTTGTTTATCAATTTGACACTGCTTAAGTTTTCATAGTATAATAATTCTCATGTTTAATTTCATTATTATTATTATTTATTTTTGTGTTATTGATTTACACATTCAAATCAAATCAAAGAGTTTTATGTATTGCATTTTTCTCCAAATCTGTACAGAGAACCGTCAGTGTTTTTGGTATTACCCTAAATAAAAAAACACATATTCTACTACTATTCCCTATGAGAAAACAGCCAGAAAGACTTATTCGTAGAGTAGCAATAATTAAACAAAATATAATAAATTGGTTCAATGATGATAGCTGTGAATGCAAACATTTTGTAAATGGAGAAAAGAAAACATGGGAATTAAAATGTAAGATAAAAAGGGGAAACGTTGGTGAGGGACACAAAACATCACTAATGACCCCATGTTTAGATGGAAAACTATAGAAACTAGTTCCGTCTAATAAAAAAATCCATATATCCACAAGTAGCAATAAGCTTGACTCCAACAAAATCAAGGTTATCTTTCAGGAATATGAGCATGTCCACATTTCCAGGTAGAAGCTGAGATGTTTGGGCGTTTGCAAAATCCCCTGCTGTGGAGAAAACTCTTGCTTGGTACTGATGTTGCTGGGACAGAGAGATATGCGTTGCCATGGGTGACAGCAGTGGGTCAAACTGTGCATTGTCTCTCCACCACTTCAACAACAATAGAGTTGTTGCCAAGAAGGTGAGGCTTATTGACATACTGTTGGTACTTGTCCATGTCTCTAGGTCTGTAAATGTAGCTTTGTAAATACCATGTCCTTTATTGTTATCTGTTGTGTTATGTTCATGTTGTAACCTACTTACCTACCTACTGCCATGTTGGACAGGTCTCTCGTGAAAAAGAGATCGATGATCTCAATATTCTCTAACAAATGGGACCACCTGGTTAAATAAAGGTTAAAAAAAATATATATATTTAAAAAAAAATTAAATCGCGGTCGATTTTCTCAGTCTCACGACGGTATTGAGACGTTTATTTACCGCGATATTCGATATATCGTTACATCCCTACCGGGGACACATCTTTATGTATAAAAGTGCATGTTGCATGATAGGTCCCCTTTAAACAAATGATATCGGTACAAACACATATTTTCACAGGTCAAAAAACGATATTGCTCCGTGATTCTTTCCTCCTTCTCACTTCTAATTACCAGCAGCTGCGGTCGGCTATAACGTCAATTTTACGACGGCTGGTTTAAATAAATTATATAAAAATACTAAAAACAAAGGATTACAATGTTCAAATATATCTACATAATATATCAAATTGTACATTTTAACATATGGCTCCTACAGAAACACTCATCACATGATTGCAATACCTCATGCCCAGTGCAAAGCATCGACACGATCATGCACTGGAATTCCTTGTTTTGTGACACTTTTTCTCGTCTCCTTCTGGTTCTGCAGAACTGGGACGATCAGGCCCACCTGTCCTTTGTGCAGAGTCACCTGGGAGAGATCCTGGAGCTGCTGGTGGAGCCGGGTCAGCTGTCTGAGTCTGGACAGGTGCTCAGAGGCTGCCAGGTGTGTGGACAGGTGTTGGGGAAATGGTGAATGTTCCAGTCTGAGAGCAACATGATAACAGAGGTATCCCAACTGTAGCTGTGAACGTGACAGGATGTGTGATGACCTGGAAGAGCATCAGGACTGCTTGAGGCAGATGATAGCTATGTGATTAACATGAGGATTCAGCCTCTATGCAGATAGACATATGACAAGCATGCTCATCATCCAGATTGAGAAAAAGTAAAAATTTAGAGATTTTGAGAGAAAGTCAGAATTTTGAGAAAAAGTCAGAATTTAGAGAAAGTCAGAATTTAGAGATTTTGAGAAAATGTTGAGATTTTGAGAGAAAGTCAGAATTTAGAGATTTTGAGAAAATGTCCAGATTTTGAGAGAAAGTCAGAATTTAGAGATTTTCAAAAAAAAGTCCAGATTTTGAGAGAAAGTCAGAATGTAGAGATTTTTTTTTAAAAAGCCAACATTTTGAGAAAAAGTCCAGATTTTGAGAAGTCCAAATTTAGAGAAAAAGTCAGAATGTTGAGAAAAAGTCAGAATTTAGAGATTTTGAGAAAATGTTGAGATTTTGAGAGAAAGTCAGAATTTAGAGATTTTTTTTAAAAAAAGCCAACATTTTGAGAAAAAGTCCAGATTTTGAGAAGAAGTCCAAATTTAGAGAAAAAGTCAGAATTTAGAGAAAATCAGAATTTAGAGATTTTGAGAAAATTTTGAGAGAAAGTCAGAATTTAGAGATTTTGAGAAAAAGTCCAGATTTTGAGAGAAAGTCAGAATTTTGAGAAAAAGTCAGAATTTTGAGAAAAAGTCAGAATTTAGAGAAAGTCAGAATTTAGAGATTTTGAGAAAAAGTTGGGATTTTGAGAGAAAGTCAGAATTTAGAGATTTTGAGAAAAAGTCCAGATTTTGAGAGAAAGTCAGAATTTTGAGATTTTCAAAAAAAAGTCCAGATTTTGAGAGAAAGTCAGAATTTTGAGAAAAAGTCAGAATTTAGAGAAAGTCAGAATTTAGAGATTTTGAGAAAAAGTCCAGATTTTGAGAGAAAGTCAGAATTTTGAGAAAAAGTCAGAATTTTGAGAAAAAGTCAGAATTTAGAGAAAGTCAGAATTTAGAGATTTTGAGAAAAAGTCCAGATTTTGAGAGAAAGTCAGAATTTTGAGATTTTCAAAAAAAAGTCCAGATTTTGAGAGAAAGTCAGAATTTTGAGAAAAAGTCAGAATTTAGAGAAAGTCAGAATTTAGAGATTTTGAGAAAAAGTCCAGATTTTTAGAGAAAGTCAGAATTTAGAGAAAGTCAGAATTTAGAGATTTTGAGAAAAAGTTGGGATTTTGAGAGATAGTCAGAATTTAGAGATTTTCAAAAAAAAAGTCCAGATTTAGAGAAAAAGTCAGAATTTAGAGAAAATCAGAATTTAGAGATTTTGTGAAAATTGAGAGAAAGTCAGAATTTTGAGAAAAAGTCAGAATTTAGAGATTTTGAGAAAATGTTGGGATTTTGAGAGAAAGTCAGAATTTAGAGATTTTCCAAAAAAAAAGCCAACATTTTGAGAAAAAGTCCAGATTTTGAGAAGTCCAAATTTAGAGAAAAAGTCAGAATGTTGAGAAAAAGTCAGAATTTAGAGATTTTGAGAAAAAGTCCAGATTTTGAAAGTCAGAATTTAGAGATTTTTTTAAAAAAAAGCCAACATTTTGAGAAAAAGTCCAGATTTTGAGAAGAAGTCCAAATTTAGAGAAAAAGTCAGAATTTAGAGAAAATCAGAATTTAGAGATTTTGAGAAAATTTTGAGAGAAAGTCAGAATTTAGAGATTTTGAGAAAAAGTCCAGATTTTGAGAGAAAGTCAGAATTTTGAGATTTTCAAAAAAAAGTCCAGATTTTGAGAGAAAGTCAGAATTTAGAGAAAGTCAGAATTTAGAGATTTTGAGAAAAAGTCCAGATTTTGAGAGAAAGTCAGAATTTTGAGAAAAAGTCAGAATTTTGAGAAAAAGTCAGAATTTAGAGAAAGTCAGAATTTAGAGATTTTGAGAAAAAGTCCAGATTTTGAGAGAAAGTCAGAATTTTGAGATTTTCAAAAAAAAGTCCAGATTTTGAGAGAAAGTCAGAATTTTGAGAAAAAGTCAGAATTTAGAGAAAGTCAGAATTTAGAGATTTTGAGAAAGTCCAGATTTTGAGAGAAAGTCAGAATTTTTAGAGAAAGTCAGAATTTAGAGATTTTGAGAAAAAGTTGGGATTTTGAGAGAAAGTCAGAATTTAGAGATTTTCAAAAAAAAAGTCCAGATTTAGAGAAAAAGTCAGAATTTAGAGAAAAATTCAGAATTTAGAGAAAATCAGAATTTAGAGATTTTGAGAAAATTTTGAGAGAAAGTCAGAATTTTGAGAAAAAGTCAGAATTTAGAGATTTTGAGAAAATGTTGGGATTTTGAGAGAAAGTCAGAATTTAGAGATTTTCCAAAAAAAAAGCCAACATTTTGAGAAAAAAACTTTTTGTACATGACGGGATGTATGATTACCGAAGACCCAGTATTCCTCCATCTTGTGACTGTGTGACTCCCTCTCTTGTGTCAGCATGTGAAGGACTAGTTAGTCTTTCTTTGTTAAAAATCTTGCTTTAATGCATATAACTTGTCAGTTTCATCATCACAAATCCATCTTGTTGCGTACTGAGAGGCTGAGGAACGTGGCACTGTGTGTATTAGCACTCAATGTTTCTGTTCCCTGCATTACCCCTGTATATTCTATATCTCCAGATCTCCCTGGATGCTCTGCGCAGCTTGGCTCTCCTCCTGGAGGGCTCAGCGGGTCCCGGCAGAGCGGTGCAGCCCGTCCACCGGCTGTTCACCAAACCCCCGCTGCAGACCCAGGCCGGGTTCTGCTCCGCCAGCCGCTGCTTCCCCCTGCAGAAGCTGCTCCTCTGCCTGCAGAACAGACTCGCTCTCAACCCCTTTGGGATCACCGCCTGCCTGCAGTCAGGGAAGAAGCTGGCCTGGGCTCAACAAGGTACCCTGAAGTCTACTGGAGTGAGGGTCTATGTATTGCATTTGGTTAGAAAAATATCACTCGTCCCCGGCTTGAGCTTCAACATCAGGATCCATGTGTTTCTGATCCTCTCCAGAATGGAAGTAGTCCTCACATACAGAGCATCAAGTAGCTCCTGAGCAGCGTCCTTCATGTTTAGATGACCATTCTTGTGTGTATAAGAAATAAGAATTCATTATGTGTCCGTCAGCTGTTACATTTGTACTATAAATGAATCATTTGCTTTATCCCCTTTTTTCCTACTGATTTGATGATTGTTATTTATCTATTATAGTAGTCCCTTGAAGAGAGATCATTTCAGGAATTGCAAAAACACAAAACGACCCTACAGTAGTTTTGAATGTCAGGGTGTGTTTGTTTACAGTCATTCCTCTTCCTGTTTATCTACATGTGTCTTTGTTTTCTGCGTGTGCTCTTTAGTGGAGGGGTCCATGAAGAGAGCCAGAATAGCCAGGAACACCCACACGGCCCCCCCCGGCAGTAAGATGGTTCTGATGTCGCAGGTCTTCAAACAGACTTTGGCTAAAACCTCAGACAAGCTGAACGGAGCCAACATCAAAATCCATCGCTGTGCCGACGCCTTCATCTACCTGCTCTCTCCTCTCAGGTACGCTGCTCTGCCCCGTACATCCTTCAAAAGTCTTACATTTCTTTTTGATTTTCAAGGTCTAAACAGGTCTGGAGTTTTAGGAGAGGGAGGTATTACATTTTATCTTCTTTTTTTCTTTCACGAAACTGTGTCTCAGGGCTTCTAGGCCCCGAGCCTGTTTTTCAGGTTTCAGGCTCGAACATGACATTCCCAGAACAAATGACCATATCTTCCATTCTGAAAGGGTTAAATTAATAACCTTTTTTCTCAAAGCGATGATAAACCTGTGAGTTGGATGCAGAAAAGTCAGAATCAATATCGATGTTTTTTATTTTAAAGAAAATTCAGATTGAACATGGTAAAAAACTGTAAATTATAGTGTCCGTCCAAAAAATATGTTGTACTTGTAGTGCAAACTACCCTTGGATGATGGGTTAGTAGACTAAAAGCTTTAGGAATCCAAAGTACAACATATAGTAAGTACCCTGTATCAAGATTGATGGAAAACAAGTGACATTTGACCTTTTTAGAGAGATTTAGCAAAAAAAAACGATTTTGACATCTCTTTCTGACCGTTACAGCCAATAGAATCGAAGGGGAATCTCCCCACACACACACATGGCAAAACAAAAAGGTGGGGGCTTTGCGCACACAGTTGTGCTCCAGAGTGAAGCTGTCTCTAGCTCTGACATCTCAAAACCAAAAAGCAGATTTATTGCTCATGGATTATCAGAAATCATTCAAAGGGGACACAGACACATTGGACTAACCTATGGATTAACTTCAGCATCGTTTTTATCGTTTTAATGCCATTGAAGACCAGTTTTGGATGTGGCCGTGACTCTGAGTCCCTCACAGTCTTTCAGTCCCGCCTCAAAACACATCTTTTCAACTCTGTCTACCCATAAGCCCCCCCCCCTCTCAATCAACTTCCTCTTGACTTGACTGCCTTTCTATTTATTTTTATTTTACTATACTTACTTGTTTGCCTGTCCTTGTTTGTCTACCCTCCCTCGTACTGTAAAGCGTCTTTGAGTTGTGAAAAGCACTATATAAATAAAATGCATTATTATTATTTTGACCAGACGTTTTTAGCTAACGAGCTCCATATGTTTTGATGTAAGTTTTTGTTGATAACGTCGCAAGTTTGTATCTTTCAGTGTTGAGGTGGGCACCGTTAGATTCTGTGTCTCCTTGCGATCGTAAACGATGTGTTGGATGTGCACCTAGGATAAGTAATAAGGGAGCTAGGAGTGATTATCGGTGCACTAATAGGTTAGCATTTTTCGCTCATGGGGTCATTTAGACGCTTCTTATGAGACTTG
Organism: Champsocephalus esox; assembly: GCA_036324585.1. Taxonomy (NCBI): domain Eukaryota; kingdom Metazoa; phylum Chordata; class Actinopteri; order Perciformes; family Channichthyidae; genus Champsocephalus; species Champsocephalus esox. The sequence goes on along the minus strand of CM070482.1, from coordinate 5,501,233 downwards.
TGTTTTGTTTTGGTAAAAATGGTTCGTATCGTCAGTTAGCTGAGATTATTCCCGTTAATCTGGGATAACACATGAATAGGTTCTTAAATATTAAGATCCCCTGAGACACAGTGTCGTGAGAAAAAAAAACAAGGGTACCCGCCGGCGGGGACCTTGGGGCTTAACAGGTTAAAATGTAAAAACCTATGAATGTGTCATGCCCACTTAACGGGAAGAAACTCAGCCAACTGATGATACGAACCATTTTTTCCGAAACATAAGTCTCACAAGAAGCGTCTAAATGAGCCCTGAGCGGAAAAACTAACGCACTTAGCACAGAACTCACGGTAGAAATACTTTATGACTTATATTACTAGCAAGCTGAGATTCCACAGATTCTAGGGGTATTGGGATCATCACTGAGCGATCAGAACTCGGAGGGGAAGAAAACCCAGACATCACACAGCGTAGCTTTACGGAGGAAAAAACGGGACATTGTCTGTTGTTCTGATCAAAAGTCGTGTTCAATGACATTAAAACGATAAAAACGCTGCTGAAGGTTAATCCAATGTGTCTGTCACTTTGAAATGATTGCTGATAATCCATCGTCATATTTATGGGAAAAAAGGGGATTTCATATATAGCTATTATGACAGCTTCAGGTTTTGGGCATTCTGGCTGCGCATCACTCTCATTCACCAATGGGTAATGTGTAGATGGATTTTAGGAACCTCCCCTCGATCCTATTGGCTCTAACGGTTCAAAAGAGGTGGCAATCATCAAAATCGACCAATGGGTTCCAGAGATATGCAAAATCCACCCAAATGACCCCAGAAGTGGGTTTTTTGTTGCTAAATCTCTCTAAAACGGTCAAATTTCACTTGTTTTGCATCAATGTTTTGATACAGGGTACTTATTATGTGTTAAAGTTTGGATTCCTAAAGCTTTTAGTCTACCATCCCATCGTCCAAGGGTGGTTTTCACAATAAGTAATGTTTTCTTTTTTGGACGGACACTATCATTTACATTTTTTTTACCATGTTCAATCTGAATTTACTTTAAAATAAAAACATCTATATTGATTCTGACTCTTCTACATCCAACTCACAGGTGTATCATTGCTTTGAGAAAAAGGATTATTCATGTAACCCTTTTAGAAGTGAAGATAAGGTCATTTGTTCCTGGCATGTCATGTTCGAGCCTGATGCCTGAAAAACAGGCTAAAGGTACCCCGTGTTTTGAATGTTTAAAAAATAAATAAAATGTGTCTGAAAATACATATCACAGTAACGATAATCAGACATATAATACGCAAAGAGAAATTGCGGAAAGAAATGTAAAAAGGTTGAAAATATAAAACACATTTCACTTAAATAAATTAGAAATGTTAACCCATAAATCAAAAAATCCATAACAAGAATTACATGTATTTAGCTTTGTCTTCATATTTTTATTTGAGAATATTAGTATTGTATGCACCATAAAAACGTTTTGCACTTTAAGTGGCCTTGCACGTTATTTTTAGGACCAATTGAACACGTTTTATATGTTTTATCCTTATGATTATCAGGGTTCTTACGGTCTTTACAAACCTGGAAAAGTCATGGAAATTCAAAATGCTAATTCCAGGCTCTGGGAAAGTTTTGGGAAAGTCATGGAAATGTAACTAAAGTTGCATCAAATATGATTTGTATTTTATCTAATCGCCGAAATAGTAATTCTATAATGATAATAAATACTGTATTGTAATGAAACGTAAAATGGCATTTAACTGACGAGGTGTTTTGCTGGTGAGAGATTTTAGTTGCTTTAGCGTGAAGCTAGTAAGCCTTGATTTGTTTTAGGCACAACATGTTTCAGATGCAGACCTTATTTTCCTGTTCCATGTTAAAATAAACCATTTTCAGTGGTACGCTGAGAAAGAGTAATTCTTGTGGTCATGAAAAATTAGGTAGAGGTCATGGAGAGGTCATTGAAAATCAGTGTATGAACCCTGGATTATGTCATTTTTTAGCAATCTCTGACACAGGAAATGCACTTTACTGCTTTTAATAATCTTATATCATAATATTCCCTGTGTCACGGATTTAACGACACAGTTGATCTATCATGTATATTTCATTCTATGTTTTTATTGTTTGTAGCACGTGGCTTGTGTGGTCATTTTGCGTCTTCTCCTCCAGGTCAGTGAGTCTGGACAAATGTCGAGACTGCACCGTTGTTCTTGGTCCTGTTGAGACCAGCGTTCACATCCACAGCTGCCAGAACCTGCGTGTGATGTGTGTGTCGGGCCGGATCGCCATCGGGGTCTCCTCGCGTTGCACCATCCACACGTTGACCCCGACTCGACCTTTGCTCCTCCCAGGAAACACAGACATTACTCTGGGGCCTTTCCACACCTTCTACCCCTCTCTGGAAGATCACATGGGCAGCGTGGGGCTCGCTGTGGTCCCAAACGCCTGGGATAGACCCTTACTCGTGGGTACCGAGGGGCTTTTTAACTCCTCGCTCAACTCCTCGTCCAACCCGGCCCCTCTCTGTTACCGCCTGCTACCTCCAGCTGAGTTTAACACCGTTGTGGTGCCTTTCGAGATGGAGGGCGACACGTGCGAGGTGCCGGGGGGGCTGCCCCCTCTGTACCAGGCGGCGGTGGAGGAGAAGGAGAAGAGGATCCAGAACTGGCAGAAAACGGTGTTGGAGACCCCACTCAACAAGTGAGTAGCAAATCAGGAACTTCTTTATTAACAAGTGGAATCATTTAAGACTCTTTAGAGTCCTCTCCTGCTGATGCTCAGGTGTATATCAGTATGTAGTGTCTCTACTTTAAAGAGTCCTCTCCTGCTGATGCTCAGGTGTATATCAGTATGTAGTGTCTCTACTTTAAAGAGTCCTCTCCTGCTGATGTTCAGGTGTATATCAGTATGTAGTGTCTCTACTTTAAAGAGTCCTCTCCTGCTGATGTTCAGGTGTATATCAGTATGTAGTGTCTCTACTTTAAAGAATCCTCTCCTGCTGATGTTCAGGTGTATATCAGTATGTAGTGTCTCTACTTTAAAGAGTCCTCTCCTGCTGATGTCCAGGTGTATATCAGTATGTAGTGTCTCTACTTTAAAGAGTCCTCTCCTGCTGATGTTCAGGTGTATATCAGTATGTAGTGTCTCTACTTTAAAGAGTCCTCTCCTGCTGATGTTCAGGTGTATATCAGTATGTAGTGTCTCTACTTTAAAGAGTCCTCTCCTGCTGATGTTCAGGTGTATATCAGTATGTAGTGTCTCTACTTTAAAGAGTCCTCTCCTGCTGATGTTCAGGTGTATATCAGTATGTAGTGTCTCTACTTTAAAGAGTCCTCTCCTGCTGATGTTCAGGTGTATATCAGTACTATTTAGTGTCTCTACTTTAAAGAGTCCTCTCCTGCTGATGTTCAGGTGTATATCAGTATGTAGTGTCTCTACTTTAAAAAGTCCTCTCCTGCTGATGTTCAGGTGTATATCAGTATGTAGTGTCTCTACTTTAAAGAGTCCTCTCCTGCTGATGTTCAGGTGTATATCAGTACTATTTAGTGTCTCTACTTTAAAGAGTCCTCTCCTGCTGATGTTCAGGTGTATATCAGTATGTAGTGTCTCTACTTTAAAGAGTCCTCTCCTGCTGATGTTCAGGTGTATATCAGTATGTAGTGTCTCTACTTTAAAGAGTCCTCTCCTGCTGATGTCCAGGTGTATATCAGTGTGTAGTGTCTCTACTTTAAAGAGTCCTCTCCTGCTGATGTTCAGGTGTATATCAGTGTGTAGTGTCTCTACTTTAAAGAGTCCTCTCCTGCTGATGTTCAGGAGTATATCAGTGTGTAGTGTCTCTACTTTAAAGAGTCCTCTCCTGCTGATGTTCAGGTGTATATCAGTATGTAGAGTCTCTACTTTAAAGAGTCCTCTCCTGCTGATGTTCAGGTGTATATCAGTATGTAGTGTCTCTACTTTAAAGAGTCCTCTCCTGCTGATGTTCAGGTGTATATCAGTGTGTAGAGTCTCTACTTTAAAGAGTCCTCTCCTGCTGATGTTCAGGTGTATATCAGTATGTACTAGTGTCTCTACTTTAAAGAGTCCTCTCCTGCTGATGTTCAGGTGTATATCAGTGTGTAGAGTCTCTACTTTAAAGAGTCCTCTCCTGCTGATGTTCAGGTGTATATCAGTGTGTAGAGTCTCTACTTTAAAGAGTCCTCTCCTGCTGATGTTCAGGTGTATATCAGTATGTACTAGTGTCTCTACTTTAAAGAGTCCTCTCCTGCTGATGTTCAGGTGTATATCAGTATGTAGTGTTTCTACTTTAAAGAGTCCTCTCCTGCTATATGTGCTTTAATGTTCAAAAAGCGGAGTTGACCTCCTTTCTGCTGTTTTAACTTTGTCTCAATTTTCGTCCTGAAGGCAGCAGAAGCAGCAGTTCCAGGATTTAGTCGAAATCAAGTTCCACGAGTGGCTTTTGGAAACGGGTCACCGGCAGGAACTGGACAGCCTCATCCCCCCCGCTGTGAACTCTTTAAAGGACTCGACAACAGACACACAGGCGGTCAACCACACCAGACACATGAGGACTGGACGGGCAGTGGGACAGTCGCCTATGGCTTGTTGAAGCTTTATTCGGGTCCTAAAGTAGCAGCGCAGATGGCTACACGTGTTCTGTGTGACACTTGGAGTATTATTGAACAGGAAGTGTGTGTCTTTTTACACTTCGCAGCTCCCAAATGATTGTCCATTTTTTTTACCAGCTGTCAAAAGGAAATATTTGAAGCAAAGATATTTCCGCTCTGTAACACTTTGTGGATATTTCCTTTAATCTCCTCAGTACAACCGAAACAGCCGATTCTCCACATTCGGCTTGACTGACCAATCGGGCAGTTTGCCAGATGTCTAAATGTCTCTGTGTATGAATTCCCTCTGCTGTGGCTACACGTGTTCTGTGTGAGTATTACTGTACAGGAAGTGTGTGGGTTTTTGACACCTTACTCTGGTACGTGTGCCGCTGTCGATCCAGCTTGTACGGCACCTTACGTCCCACTTGTTCTTAAGTGGAAAGCTGCTGTTCAAGTCCTTCTGAAGAAAAGGCAGCTACGTGTTTAAGTAGGGCCGTGTGTTGGCATGTTCAGTACGCTGACACCACTCGGTCGAGGAGAGCTGGAGACTCGATGAAGTCACCACGGAGTAAAGTAGAGGGAGATATATGAACATAATTTATTTGTATTATTGCACCGTCCACACTGTCTTTGTATGAAGCTGTACTTCTACACGTTGCTTTCCATGAACTGAAGTTTTCAAGCTGTATTTTTTGCCACATTTTGAACCTTGTCTATTTTTTACCAGCTGTCGAAAGGAAATATTTGTTGTTATATTTTGTGGATTTCTTCCTTTAATCTCTTCAGTAGCTGTCTCACCACGTTAGGCTTGATTAAACAATTGGTCAGCTGTTGTGTATATATATGTTGGTATGAGTTCCCCTTGCTAAATATGTATATTGGAGATCATTTATCATACATCTTCCCAATGTCCTGCTCTAATACCTCTGAGTGAACTTCATGAACTTCTTATTTTCCTATTAGGGCTCGCATTATATTCACGAGAGCTGCTGCAATCCGATAACTTAGGCCACGTTGAAGGGGAAGAAAATGCAGCTAAACATAGGAGAATATTACTGTAGACGTTATCTAAAAGCTGGGGTGTGTGTGTGTGTGTGTGTTTCTGAAGATGTGTTGTACGAACTCCTCACTGCTGTTGAACCGCCCCTCTGTCTGAACACTCGCGCCTCTCTGCTGGTTCTATACGAAGAGCACAATACCGTTTTTTAATGTAAGAAATAATAAAGATTTTGACTAAACCCAGGCTGCGTTTGGTCTTATTCTGCACCTCGTCTCGAGTATTCACATCGTTCTGATTTTTCCACTCCACTTTTTACTCTGCCATGCATTATTCTGAACAACCCTAACATATTGAAATAGTTATATTAGTTCCACTTTGACTCGAAAATGCTGCTTGAAAATGTTTGCATCAGTAAAAAGAACTCAGAATACACACGTCTTGATTAGTTTCATTCTGATGTTGTTAAGATAAGTATCCCAGGGTTCTTACGGTCATTACAAACCTGGAAATTCAAAATGCTAATTCAAAATGCTAATTCCAGGCCCTGGAAAAGTCATGGAAATGTAACTAAAGTTGCATCAAATACAATTGATATTTTATCTAATCGCCGAAATAGTAATACTATAATGATAATAAAGGCTATCGTATAGTAATGAAATGTAAAATGGCATTTTGCTGGTGAGAGATTTGAGTTGCTTTAGCGTGTAGAAGCTAGTAAGCCAATTCGTTTTAGATCGGCACCACATGTTTCATACGCAGGCCTTATTTTCCTGTTCCATGTTCAAATAAACCATTTCCAGTGGCACCGCTGAGAAAGAGTCGTTTCTTTGGTCATGGAAAATTAGGTAAAGGTCATGGAAAGTCATTGGTGAACCCTGGTATCCATAGATATTTGATAAATAGAAAATCCTTGAGACGTTTTACTACAAGCCCTCGAGGTGGCCGTCCCGCCCCAGCACAATCTGTGTTGTTGCTATTTACTTATATTACTACCTTTAATGCTAATACATTAAACTTCACTGCATATATCATTTGTTTAAGGGAATATATATTCAGAATATACCCCCCACAAGAGGGCCTTTTCTGCAAGAATGCTTCTCCTTTTCATAACTTAGTTTATTATAGGAGTCTTATTTAATTCAGAGTTTAAATGGAGGCTTTTACTTGTAATGGAGTATTTTTAAAGTGAAGTATTAATACTTTTACCTAAGTAAAGGACCTCCACCAGTGGTATACTCTCTCTGGATCCTTCAATAAGGCAGCAGTAACATTTCACTGAATATATGATAAGTTAAAAGCAATATATATTCATATATACCCCCCACAAGAGCGGCCCTTTTCTCACACACAGTTTGCAACCAATATGTTAGGAGTTTAAACGGAGGCTTTTGCTTGTAATGGAGTATTTGTTCAGTGAGGTATTAGGCAAGGCAAGTGTATTAATACAGCACTTTCAACACAAGGCAAGTGCTTTACAGAAATGAAAGACATTAAGAACATGGCATTTAAAATCAGTCATTCAAAAAGCAAAGATAATACAAGAAACATTAAAAGAAAAAGTACATGGATAAAAGTTACAGTGCAGTGTGAGATGTGAATAGTTCAATTAGAAGCAGCGGCAAAGAGAAAAGTCTTCTTGCTGGATTTGAAAGTAGTCAGAGTTGCAGCGGACCTGCAGGTTTCTGGGAGTTTGTTCCAGATGTTTGGAGCATGATAACTGAACTTCTCCAGGTTTAGTTCTGACTCTGGGGACAGCTGACCAGTCCCTGAAGACCTGAGAGATCTGTCTCTGGGGACAGAGCTGACCAGTCCCTGAAGACCTGAGAGATCTGGATGGTATTAGTACTTTTACTTCAATAAAGCTGGTGGAGCTGGTCTGGTGGAGCTGGTGGCGCTGGTGGAGCTGGTGGAGCTGGTCTGGTGGAGCTGGTGGTGCTGGTGGAGCTGGTCTGGTGGAGCTGGTGGAGCTGGTGGCGCTGGTGGAGCTGGTGGAGCTGGTCTGGTGGAGCTGGTGGTGCTGGTGGAGCTGGTGGAGCTGGTGGCGCTGGTGGAGCTGGTGGAGCTGGTCTGGTGGAGCTGGTGGCGCTGGTGGAGCTGGTGGAGCTGGTGGAGCTGGTGGAGCTGGTGGCGCTGGTGGAGCTGGTGGTGCTGGTCTGGTGGAGCTGGTGGAGCTGGTGGAGCTGGTGGAGCTGGTCTGGTGGAGCTGGTGGCGCTGGTGGAGCTGGTGGCGCTGGTGGAGCTGGTGGTGCTGGTCTGGTGGAGCTGGTGGAGCTGGTGGAGCTGGTCTGGTGGAGCTGGTGGAGCTGGTGGCGCTGGTGGAGCTGGTGGTGCTGGTCTGGTGGAGCTGGTCTGGTGGAGCTGGTGGAGCTGGTGGAGCTGGTCTGGTGGAGCTGGTGGAGCTGGTGGCGCTGGTGGAGCTGGTGGTGCTGGTCTGGTGGAGCTGGTCTGGTGGAGCTGGTGGAGCTGGTGGCGCTGGTGGAGCTGGTGGTGCTGGTCTGGTGGAGCTGGTCTGGTGGAGCTGGTGGAGCTGGTGGCGCTGGTGGAGCTGGTCTGGTGGAGCTGGTGGAGCTGGTGGAGCTGGTGGTGCTGGTGGAGCTGGTGGAGCTGGTGGAGCTGGTGGCGCTGGTGGAGCTGGTCTGGTGGAGCTGGTGGAGCTGGTGGAGCTGGTGGCGCTGGTGGAGCTGGTGGAGCTGGTCTGGTGGAGCTGGTGGCGCTGGTGGAGCTGGTGGAGCTGGTGGAGCTGGTGGCGCTGGTGGAGCTGGTGGTGCTGGTCTGGTGGAGCTGGTCTGGTGGAGCTGGTGGAGCTGGTGGCGCTGGTGGAGCTGGTCTGGTGGAGCTGGTGGCGCTGGTGGAGCTGGTGGAGCTGGTGGCGCTGGTGGAGCTGGTGGTGCTGGTCTGGTGGAGCTGGTCTGGTGGAGCTGGTGGAGCTGGTGGCGCTGGTGGAGCTGAGGTCACAGAGCAATACAATAAAACAGATAGAATAGTGAAAGTAAATACAATAACATGGAATAGAATAGAAACAGAATATGATAGAAACTGCGCATGCAAAACATTCCGGTAATGCAATATGTCTATGTGATTCTGAATGGGCCCATTGCATCATGGGTAGTTTTACTTTTAGGATTTTGAACGCGGGAGTTTTACTGATCACACAGCATGTCTCTGTTTTACATCGGAATACAAACCTCGAGTTACTTTCATTTGATTTCCCATTTTCTGTCACTTTATATATTTTGACTCCACTTTTTAATCTACCAGCCATTGTGACAACTTCCTTTCCATAAAAAAGAGAAAGATTTATGTTTATTAGTGACAAAGTAAAGTTTCAAACAACGTTTAAAGAAGTAGTTCAAATTGGATCTACATTGCATGATACATTAATGGTTTATTTTATTTATATATTTGCCTCTGAAATCTAGTGTGATAGAAGCATGCAAAGTACCTTAAAGTTGTACCTTGAACCCATTTGCTTCATTCATTGGTTCAACTAGGTGTCACTCAGCTGTCAGTTGAACACGCGTTGACTAAAGAACGCTTGTAAAGGCTTTCCAACGTCATTCTTTTAAAGTTTGTGTGATCAAATATATGACCTTTCTCTACAACTACGATTAGAGAATCAAACACATCCCCCATCTGCTGTCCCTCAGACAGAGGCGGGAAGTAGTGGAGTACAGATACTTCATTACTATACTTAAGTACATTTTCCTGGTATCAGTAATTCACTACACTACTTATTTTTTTGACGACTTTTTACTTTGACTTCTTACATTTTGAACCCAAATACCTGTACTTTCTACTTCTTACATGTTGAACTCAAATACCTGTACTTTCTACTTCTTACATGTTGAACTCAAATACCTGTACTTTCTACTTCTTACATGTTGAACTCAAATACCTGTACTTTCTACTTCTTACATGTTGAACTCAAATACCTGTACTTTCTACTTCTTACATGTTGAACTCAAATACCTGTACTTTCTACTTCTTACATGTTGAACTCAAATACCTGTACTTTCTACTTCTTACATGTTGAACTCAAATACCTGTACTTTCTACTTCTTACATGTTGAACTCAAATACCTGTACTTTCTACTTCTTACATGTTGAACTCAAATACCTGTACTTTCTACTTCTCACATGTTGAACTCAAATACCTGTACTTTCTACTTCTCTCATGTTGAACTCAAATACCTGTACTTTCTACTTCTTACATGTTGAACTCAAATACCTGTACTTTCTACTTCTCACATGTTGAACTCAAATACCTGTACTTTCTACTTCTCACATGTTGAACTCAAATACCTGTACTTTCTACTTCTCTCATGTTGAACTCAAATACCTGTACTTTCTACTTCTCTCATGTTGAACTCAAATACCTGTACTTTCTACTTCTTACATGTTGAACTCAAATCCTGTACTTTCTACTTCTCACATGTTGAACTCAAATACCTGTACTTTCTACTTCTTACATGTTGAACTCAAATCCTGTACTTTCTACTTCTCACATGTTGAACTCAAATACCTGTACTTTCTACTTCTCTCATGTTGAACTCAAATACCTGTACTTTCTACTTCTTACATGTTGAACTCAAATCCTGTACTTTCTACTTCTCACATGTTGAACTCAAATACCTGTACTTTCTACTTCTTACATGTTGAACCCAAATACCTGTACTTTCTACTTCTTACACTGTTGAACTCAAATACCTGTACTTTCTACTTCTTACATGTTGAACACAAATACCTGTACTTTCTACTTCTTACATGTTGAACACAAATACCTGTACTTTCTACTTCTCACATGTTGAACACAAATACCTGTACTTTCTACTTCTTACATGTTGAACACAAATACCTGTACTTTCTACTTCTTACATGTTGAACTCAAATACCTGTACTTTCTACTTCTTACATGTTGAACTCAAATACCTGTACTTTCTACTTCTTACATGTTGAACTCAAATACCTGTACTTTCTACTTCTTACATGTTGAACTCAAATACCTGTACTTTCTACTTCTCTCATGTTGAACTCAAATACCTGTACTTTCTACTTCTTACATGTTGAACTCAAATCCTGTACTTTCTACTTCTCACATGTTGAACTCAAATACCTGTACTTTCTACTTCTTACATGTTGAACTCAAATCCTGTACTTTCTACTTCTCACATGTTGAACTCAAATACCTGTACTTTCTACTTCTCTCATGTTGAACTCAAATACCTGTACTTTCTACTTCTTACATGTTGAACCCAAATACCTGTACTTTCTACTTCTCACATGTTGAACTCAAATACCTGTACTTTCTACTTCTTACATGTTGAACTCAAATACCTGTACTTTCTACTTCTTACATGTTGAACACAAATACCTGTACTTTCTACTTCTCACATGTTGAACTCAAATACCTGTACTTTCTACTTCTTACATGTTGAACACAAATACCTGTACTTTCTACTTCTTACATGTTGAACACAAATACCTGTACTTTCTACTTCTCACATGTTGAACACAAATACCTGTACTTTCTACTTCTTACATGTTGAACTCAAATACCTGTACTTTCTACTTCTTACATGTTGAACTCAAATACCTGTACTTTCTACTTCTTACATGTTGAACTCAAATACCTGTACTTTCTACTTCTCACATGTTGAACTCAAATACCTGTACTTTCTACTTCTTACATGTTGAACTCAAATACCTGTACTTTCTACTTCTTACATGTTGAACTCAAATACCTGTACTTTCTACTTCTCACATGTTGAACTCAAATACCTGTACTTTCTACTTCTTACATGTTGAACCCAAATACCTGTACTTTCTACTTCTTACATGTTGAACTCAAATACCTGTACTTTCTACTTCTTACATGTTGAACACAAATACCTGTACTTTCTACTTCTTACATGTTGAACTCAAATACCTGTACTTTCTACTTCTCACATGTTGAACACAAATACCTGTACTTTCTACTTCTTACATGTTGAACCCAAATACCTGTACTTTCTACTTCTTACATGTTGAACTCAAATACCTGTACTTTCTACTTCTTACATGTTGAACTCAAATACCTGTACTTTCTACTTCTTACATGTTGAACACAAATACCTGTACTTTCTACTTCTTACATGTTGAACACAAATACCTGTACTTTCTACTTCTTACATGTTGAACTCAAATACCTGTACTTTCTACTTCTCATATGTTGAACTCAAATACCTGTACTTTCTACTTCTTACATGTTGAACTCAAATACCTGTACTTTCTACTTCTTACATGTTGAACACAAATACCTGAACTTTCTACTTCTTACATGTTGAACCCAAATACCTGTACTTTCTACTTCTGACATGTTGAACTCAAATACCTGTACTTTCTACTTCTTACACGTTGAACTCAAATACCTGTACTTTCTACTTCTTACACGTTGAACACAAATACCTGTACTTTCTACTTCTTACATGTTGAACACAAATACCTGTACTTTCTACTTCTCTCATTTCCCAAACAGCTGGTTCCTTTAGTCTGAATGTGTGTTTGGTGCGTGGTCATTATTCTTTAGAGTCATTGCGTGCCTATTGGTTGGAACACCATCCGTGTATCCATCACTTCCTGGTCTTCTCTAAAGAAGAGGGACCAATGGAAACGTTGTCATGTTGCCGTTGGTCACCATGGAAACATTCATTAGCTAACAATGACATTATTGTTCTATTAATATAAAGGGAGGTCAGGTACTCTTTAAAGCAGCTGCTAGCTATGGGTACTTTTTACTGAAGTACATTTCAAAGCCTCTTTACTTTGACTTGAGGAAAGAAGTTTAGTCAGTACATCTACTTTTACCAGAGTATTTTTAAACACGAGTATCTGTACTTCTACTTGAGTAAAGGATGTGTGTACTCTTGCCCTCTCTTCCCTCAGATCGTGTTCTACGAGGATAAGAACTTCCAGGGCCGGCGCTATGAGTGTGACAGCGACTGCTCCGACTTCCACGCCTACCTGAGCCGCTGCAACTCCATCCGGGTGGAGAGCGGCGCCTGGGTGCTGTACGAGAGGCCCAACTTCATGGGGCACCAGTACGTCCTGACCCGGGGGGAGTACCCCGACTACCAGCGCTGGATGGGCCTCAACGACCGCCTCAGCTCCTGCAAGATGGTCCACTTCGTAAGTCAGACAGCTATCTGGTGTAAAGAGGTATTCTTGTCTCCTGGTTTCAAATCCCTTTACTACCTGAGGCTGAAGTCACTTAGAACATTAACGCAACTACTGTACTGAATAATAATAGTTTTAAGGTACTTGTACTTTACTCAAGTATTTCCATTTTATACTACACTAAAATTGGTTAGGGACTTTTTACTACAACATTTAAGTCTTGGAAGCTTTATATTATCAACTAATGAATGATCACACCTGGAGATATGATTATAATCCAGTGATATAATATGCATTGTTCTGCATTGTGAGAGCTTTTAGTTTTGGTACTTTAAGTATATTTGATGCTGATACTTTTGTACTTCCACTTAAGTAAACAAACAATGCAGTACTTTTACTCCTAACAGAGTATGTCTACACTGTGGTAATAACACTTTAACTTAAGCTAAGACGCCTGTACTCCTTTCACATCTGCTTAACACCGTACTACAGTATTTGGTATGCCATACAAATGTTAAGCATGTCCCAAAATACATAGTATGCCAAATGCAGGATGCCTCAAATACGAGGATGTCCTACTGAACCCGAGGCAAAGGATGCAATGTCGTATGAAGGACTCTGTCTTGATTGTAGCCTTCTGCATGCACTGGTAAATACTTTGCGAGGGCAGCTGCAGTTCATGCTAAAAGTGAAAGGAAAGAGTGTGATTGGAAACACGCTGTGGAAACATGGACTCAATACAAAGTTCCACCCTCCATTAAAGGGCAAAGGTGGACTCGGACGCTTTTGACCCTAAAACAGTCCTGATTTAAAGAAAGCACCATTTAAAACAAAAACAAGAAACGGTGAGAGGAGGTTTCTAGAAAAAGATTGATTGCAAAGTCAAACACAAATGGAATAATGGATTCATACAGCAGTGAGACGATGTATCTCTGGGGTCATTGCCTGCAGATCTCAGGTCGCCTATTGTGAATCCACTTCTCCATGTCTCTTCTACATCAACATGTGTCCCCTCTTCTCCATGTCTCTTCTACATCAACATGTGTCCCCTCTTCTTCATGTCTCTTCTACATCAACATGTGTCCCCTCTTCTTCATGTCTCTTCTACATCAACATGTGTCCCCTCTTCTTCATGTCTCTTCTATATCAACATGTGTCCCCTCTTCTCCATGTCTCTTCTACATCAACATGTGTCCCCTCTTCTCATGTCTCTTCTACATCAACATGTGTCCCCTCTTCTTCATGTCTCTTCTACATCAACATGTGTCCCCTCTTCTTCACGTCTCTTCTACATCAACATGTGTCCCCTCTTCTCCATGTCTCTTCTACATCAACACGTGTCCCCTCTTCTTCACGTCTCTTCTACATCAACACGTGTCCCCTCTTCTCCATGTCTCTTCTACATCAACACGTGTCCCCTCTTCTTCATGTCTCTTCTACATCAACATGTGTCCCCTCTTCTCCATGTCTCTTCTACATCAACACGTGTCCCCTCTTCTTCATGTCTCTTCTACATCAACATGTGTCCCCTCTTCTTCATGTCTCTTCTACATCAACACGTGTCCCCTCTTCTCCATGTCTCTTCTACATCAACATGTGTCCCCTCTTCTCCATGTCTCTTCTACATCAACATGTGTCCCCTCTTCTTCATGTCTCTTCTACATCAACATGTGTCCCCTCTTCTTCATGTCTCTTCTACATCAACATGTGTCCCCTCTTCTTCATGTCTCTTCTACATCAACATGTGTCCCCTCTTCTCCATGTCTCTTCTACATCAACACGTGTCCCCTTCTGTGGAAAGAGACTCTGAAAGTTTCAGGAACAAAGATTCTCTCTCTTTTTGATCCATTTCTATAAAAACCTGTCTGAAAATGAGCTGATCAGATTTTGGCCACTTTGTGATGTCATAACGATGTGTTGTCTTGTGTAACCGTTAGCCAATCAGCAACAAGGTAACCCCCTATTCACCTGACTCTCCTCCTAGAGCACCATTAGCCGCGTTCACACCGGAGTACTTTTCCCGTTTAGTTCCGATAGTACCCCTTATGTTGCGTTCACACCAAAAAGAGTACTTGGTGCCGGGAACTTTTACCCCCATTTTTAGTGCCTGCTGAGAGGTGGTACTATCCTGGGGGAAAAAGTGCCCCAGTTCTGATTGGTTGGGCGAATTGCAAACCACACCCCGTTTTGTGAAGCCGCCATTGTATTTGTGGCATTAGCATTAGCATTAGCCCCGCGCACCAACGGAGAGAGAATAACTTATGGCAAGACAAAAGAAAACATGGGAGCGGTGGAGATGAGGAGGTGTCGGCGTTCTGGCGATTTACTCTGAAGGCTTCAGTAGCCAGTCCCCAACTCCGGGGACTCCGGGCGGCAGTCTACGCCGTGAAGTTGTTTGCGGCCTGCCAGTAAACCCAAAGCAGAAGAAGAAGAAGTGACGTCAGCGGCTTCATTTGCGTAATCTTCCCTCAGGGAAAAGTACTCCGGTGTGAACGCGATTGGTACTTAGTGCCCTGGGGTTCTAAGTGCCGGCACTAAGTACTGCAAAGTACGCGGTTTGAACGCGGCTATAGAGTTCTTTGTAACCAGATGTCTCTCAGAGGGGCGTGGGGAGGGGCTCCTTATCTTCATCTAAAGTCACAGACAGAGAATCAGCACTTTGGAAACAGGGCTGAAACAGAGGGGATTATGGGTAATGCTGCAATGATCTGTTTGGAGTTTAGAGCCAATCAGAGACAGGTTCTGTATATATCTGAGTCCTGTAATATATTGATGAGAAACAGTACGATAGGGGAGCTTTAAATCACCAGTAACCTGTACAAACAAATGGACTCGTATTAGTATGTCAGCAGATCATGTGTCGTCAGGACTCAGGCAGGCAGTAGGTGCAGTGATAAAGGCAGCGTGTGAGCAGCAGAGAGTGGAGCTGGCTGATGGAGGTCGCGCTCTGCTGCTTCACGTCCGCAGGGCTCGGTGGATGGAAACCAACACGAGGCCTCAGAACGATCTGACCCACAGCCTGCAGCCGTGCTCAGAGATCAATCGCAGTTGTTCGAGCGCCATGTGTTAGTTTAAGCAATTAGTGATGGTTATCTAATGCAGGGATGACCGACCTTCCCCATCGGACACTGTTGCTGTAGGTAACTAATGAATTAAACTAAAACATGGTTGAGATAACAAGAGTCATGTTAGATTAAGGAATGGTTGAAACAGTTCGCAGAAAGCAACACTGAACAATTAATGGTGGAAATAAATTCCTTAAAGTAAAACATGATGTTAGCTCAACAGAATGACTGCTGACCAAACCAACCTAAATATTAAGCTAATTTATAAGAAGCAATGTTGGGGTACCTCCGACTAAAAACGGTGAGAATAATTCATCTAATTGATACAACGGATCATGCCAGATACGTATAATGATTATAACCCTCATTGAATATGCAGTGAGACAAATGTACCTTTGTTCGATTTCGATCGTATCCTCCCTTCCTGCTTTCCTACATCCTTCCCCACTCACCCCTAACCCTCTGCAATACAACCACCGATACCTTCCACTCCAACCCGTCACAACAGAAGGTGTTGATCTGTGGAATAACTAATGATGAGCGGAAATACTGTGCAACTTTATCTAAACTAAAACTCTTATTTAGAAACCAGGTCCTGCACGGTTCTGAGCAGGACCTGGGAAGTACTCATGCTTGCTATTTCTCGTCGTTGTAAAAGTTATTTCTTTTTGGTTGTTTTGTACAAGATGCTGATGAAGATGACCTAAACTTGTATTTGCATGAACAATGTACGCTAGAGAGGGGGAGAGGGGGGGGGCAGTCTCGTTTTTGTCGCTCCAAAATCCACACATATTCAATTTAAGATGACATAAAACAGAGAAAAGCAGAGCATCTCTACGTACAGTCTGACAGCAGCATTTCTTGAATGTTCTGCATGAAGAATTTCATTTTGCTTCTCTGTGTTGCAATTATAATTATTAATATTATTGTTTGTTTTGTTTCCAACATGTTCAATGAATTGACTAATCTTTTTTTTTGTTTTAAACCCTCTCATCCCCTCTTCCTCCCCTCTTCCTCCCCTCTTCCCCCCTCTTCCTCCCTCTTCCTCTCAGACCGGGGGGTCTCAGTATACGATCCAGCTGTATGAGAAGCCAGATTTCGGGGGCCAGGCCTTCGAGGGTTCAGACGACTGCCCCTCGCTGCTGGAGAAGATCCGCCGGAGGGTGGTGAACTCGTGCAAGGTCCTGGACGGATGGTGGGTTTTCTACGAACACCCAAACTACCGCGGGCGCCAGCACTTCCTGGAGAAGGGGAGTACCGTAAGCACGGAGACTGGGGGGCCGCGAGTCCCACGGTGCAGAGCTTCAGGCGCTTCACTGAATGATTTCACACACATCCAACACGTTACAAATAAAAACACCTTGCTGTCTGATTTTGATCTGAGGTGTCCACAAATAAAAACCTGTCCAATAAGCAGACTGACGTGACGACAAACTGTTTAGGGACACTATTGTGCATTAAAAAACGATCTATATGGCTTTATCTCTCAATTGCATACGTGATTAGCAAAAGGTGGATATGTCTGTAAAGAGGAGACTTGTTGGGACCATTTTCCATTCAGATATCTTGAGGTGAGAGGTCAAGGAACTCCTGTGAATATGGTCATGGTAGTAAGTCCAATTTGTAGATCCAAAATCCAAATGCATTTACTTTATCATATAGAACAGAAGAAAGCAGGACACCTCCATGTTTTAGAAGCTGAAAAACATAATTGTTGGTAATATTTGCATGAAAAATAACTTTAACAAGTAAAAGAGTATCAAAAAAGTTGGCTAACAAATCAATAAGTCCACTTATCGTTGCAGCTCTATCATGTAATATTAGCTGCTGTTAGCACTCGGAGCTCACAGCTCCTCATATCTGTTCAGAAACGAGACAGAAGTTAAACAAGTCCAAACCACAGACTGCCTGTGTCATGGAGAATACAGTCGCTGCTTTATTTATGTCTGTTGGCCGTTGCTGTGAGTGTGGACGGACGGAGCATATACAACGTTAGCTTAGCCGATCTCCATTCAGAAAACACGCATTCTAAAAGGTGTTTTCGCCTGCCGTCTGTCTGCAGACTTGTCAAAGCATTAATTCATGGGTTTTACTAACCGGTATCAGTGTGTTGTTACTTCGGCATCATTTTGAAACGTGTATTACAATTAAATCACGGACAAATATGTTCATCTTGTTGTAGTTGTAGCCCCCTTGCCAGCGATTCTCTCTGACCAATCAGCAGTCGAGAGTGTTTACGTCACTAGTTTAGCATATTCAGCCCGGTCGTTGGCCCGGTAAGAACCTCGATTTTCGAGGGCCAGAAAAAAGGTGAAGAAGTAGCCCCGAGCCGGAACTAGCCCTAGTGGAAAAGCAAAAAAAGAGCTGCAGTGGAAAAGCGCCATTACATCCAACGATGCAGGGCTCGATGTCGATAACAGTTATCCTTGTCTGTAGTAGGCACTGTTATTATTATAGTTCCAAATTAGTGCTGATTATATCCAGTTTATAAAGTAATGGGTCTTTAAAATGCCAGAAAAATGTGGAAAATGTCCATTCAAGTTTCTCCAAGTCCAAGGTGAGGCTTCAAATCTTTTGTTAGTATGTCCAAAACCCGAATATATTTACTTTTATACAATTTATAATCATATTTTAGAGGCTTGAAAACATATTTGGTGTAATATTTGCATGAAAAATAACTTAAACAGGTACAATATTATCAAAAAAGTGTATTTACAAATCAATAAATGCACTAATCGTTGCAGCTCTATCTCATGTAATATGAATAATAATAATAATACATTTTGTTTAAGGCGCCTTTCATGACACCCAAGGACACCGTACGATATTCTAAGAGGTGAAAGCAACAGAACATGATACAAAGACAAACAATATAACAAATATAAGTGAATCCTTCCCGTCTGTGAAGTCCGGTGGTTGGAGTCTCCATGTCTTCAGTTAAAGTCGTTGATTTGAGCAGCGTTGCAGTTTCACAGAAACACTTGAAGCTGCTTCATCCCAGCGCGGCTCTCAGGTCCAAAGTGACCGGCTGCAGGTTGAGGTGAGTCCCAAAAGAGAAGCAGTTTCCTCCTCCTCCAATCAGGAGCAGCTTCTGATCTCTGGAGTCCGTCAGCTCGGAGCAGAACGAGTGGAGAACCAGAGGCCACGACACCGAGGACTGAGAGGGAAGAACGCGAAGAGAATCAGAAAAGTACACACACCTTTACTCAAGTAGAAGTACAGATACTCGTGTTTAAAAATGCTCTGGTGAAAGTAGAAGTACTGACTAAACTTCTTACTCAAGTCAAAGTAAAGAGGCTTTGAAGTGTACTTCAGTAAAAAGTACCCATAGCTAGCAGCTGCTTTAAAGAGTACCTGACCTCCCTTTATATCAATAGAACAATAATGTCATTGTTAGCTAATGAATGTTTCCATGTGACCAACGGCAACATGACAACATTTCCATTGGTCCCTCTTCTTTAGAGAAGACCAGGAAGTGATGGATACACGGATCGTGTTCCAACCAATAGGCACGCAGTGACTCTAAAGAATAATGATCACGCCACCAAACACACATTCAGACTAAAGGAACCAGCTGTTTGGGAAATGAGAGAAGTAGAAAGTACAGGTATTTGTGTTCAACATGTAAGAAGTAGAAAGTACAGGTATTTGAGTTCAACATGTAAGAAGTAGAAAGTACAGGTATTTGAGTTCAACATGTAAGAAGTAGAAAGTACAGGTATTTGAGTTCAACATGTAAGAAGTAGAAAGTACAGGTATTTGAGTTCAACATGTAAGAAGTAGAAAGTACAGGTATTTGGGTTCAACATGTAAGAAGTAGAAAGTACAGGTATTTGAGTTCAACATGTGAGAAGTAGAAAGTACAGGTATTTGAGTTCAACATGTGAGAAGTAGAAAGTACAGGTATTTGAGTTCAACATGTAAGAAGTAGAAAGTACAGGTATTTGGGTTCAACATGTAAGAAGTAGAAAGTACAGGTATTTGAGTTCAACATGTGAGAAGTAGAAAGTACAGGTATTTGAGTTCAACATGTGAGAAGTAGAAAGTACAGGTATTTGAGTTCAACATGTAAGAAGTAGAAAGTACAGGTATTTGAGTTCAACATGTGAGAAGTAGAAAGTTCAGGTATTTGAGTTCAACATGTAAGAAGTAGAAAGTACAGGTATTTCAGTTCAACATGTAAGAAGTAGAAAGTACAGGTATTTCAGTTCAACATGTAAGAAGTAGAAAGTACAGGTATTTGGGTTCAACATGTAAGAAGTAGAAAGTACAGGTATTTGTGTTCAACATGTAAGAAGTAGAAAGTACAGGTATTTGAGTTCAACATGTAAGAAGTAGAAAGTACAGGTATTTGAGTTCAACATGTGAGAAGTAGAAAGTACAGGTATTTGAGTTCAACATGTAAGAAGTAGAAAGTACAGGTATTTGGGTTCAACATGTAAGAAGTAGAAAGTACAGGTATTTGAGTTCAACATGTGAGAAGTAGAAAGTACAGGTATTTGAGTTCAACATGTAAGAAGTAGAAAGTACAGGTATTTGAGTTCAACATGTAAGAAGTAGAAAGTACAGGTATTTGGGTTCAACATGTAAGAAGTAGAAAGTACAGGTATTTGAGTTCAACATGTGAGAAGTAGAAAGTACAGGTATTTGAGTTCAACATGTGAGAAGTAGAAAGTACAGGTATTTGAGTTCAACATGTGAGAAGTAGAAAGTACAGGTATTTGAGTTCAACATGTAAGAAGTAGAAAGTACAGGTATTTGAGTTCAACATGTAAGAAGTAGAAAGTACAGGTATTTGGGTTCAACATGTGAGAAGTAGAAAGTACAGGTATTTGAGTTCAACATGTAAGAAGTAGAAAGTACAGGTATTTGAGTTCAACATGTGAGAAGTAGAAAGTACAGGTATTTGAGTTCAACATGTAAGAAGTAGAAAGTACAGGTATTTGAGTTCAACATGTAAGAAGTAGAAAGTACAGGTATTTGAGTTCAACATGTAAGAAGTAGAAAGTACAGGTATTTGTGTTCAACATGTGAGAAGTAGAAAGTACAGGTATTTGAGTTCAACATGTGAGAAGTAGAAAGTACAGGTATTTGAGTTCAACATGTAAGAAGTAGAAAGTACAGGTATTTGAGTTCAACATGTAAGAAGTAGAAAGTACAGGTATTTGGGTTCAACATGTGAGAAGTAGAAAGTACAGGTATTTGAGTTCAACATGTAAGAAGTAGAAAGTACAGGTATTTGAGTTCAACATGTAAGAAGTAGAAAGTACAGGTATTTGAGTTCAACATGTAAGAAGTAGAAAGTACAGGTATTTGTGTTCAACATGTAAGAAGTAGAAAGTACAGGTATTTGAGTTCAACATGTAAGAAGTAGAAAGTACAGGTATTTGAGTTCAACATGTGAGAAGTAGAAAGTACAGGTATTTGAGTTCAACATGTAAGAAGTAGAAAGTACAGGTATTTGTGTTCAACATGTGAGAAGTAGAAAGTACAGGTATTTGAGTTCAACATGTAAGAAGTAGAAAGTACAGGTATTTGGGTTCAACATGTAAGAAGTAGAAAGTACAGGTATTTGAGTTCAACATGTGAGAAGTAGAAAGTACAGGTATTTGAGTTCAACATGTAAGAAGTAGAAAGTACAGGTATTTGAGTTCAACATGTAAGAAGTAGAAAGTACAGGTATTTGAGTTCAACATGTGAGAAGTAGAAAGTACAGGTATTTGAGTTCAACATGTAAGAAGTAGAAAGTACAGGTATTTGAGTTCAACATGTAAGAAGTAGAAAGTACAGGTATTTGGGTTCAACATGTAAGAAGTAGAAAGTACAGGTATTTGAGTTCAACATGTGAGAAGTAGAAAGTACAGGTATTTGAGTTCAACATGTAAGAAGTAGAAAGTACAGGTATTTGAGTTCAACATGTGAGAAGTAGAAAGTACAGGTATTTGAGTTCAACATGTAAGAAGTAGAAAGTACAGGTATTTGAGTTCAACATGTAAGAAGTAGAAAGTACAGGTATTTGAGTTCAACATGTAAGAAGTAGAAAGTACAGGTATTTGAGTTCAACATGTAAGAAGTAGAAAGTACAGGTATTTGAGTTCAACATGTAAGAAGTAGAAAGTACAGGTATTTGAGTTCAACATGTGAGAAGTAGAAAGTACAGGTATTTGTGTTCAACATGTAAGAAGTAGAAAGTACAGGTATTTGAGTTCAACATGTGAGAAGTAGAAAGTACAGGTATTTGAGTTCAACATGTAAGAAGTAGAAAGTACAGGTATTTGAGTTCAACATGTAAGAAGTAGAAAGTACAGGTATTTGGGTTCAACATGTGAGAAGTAGAAAGTACAGGTATTTGAGTTCAACATGTAAGAAGTAGAAAGTACAGGTATTTGAGTTCAACATGTAAGAAGTAGAAAGTACAGGTATTTGGGTTCAACATGTAAGAAGTAGAAAGTACAGGTATTTGAGTTCAACATGTAAGAAGTAGAAAGTACAGGTATTTGGGTTCAACATGTGAGAAGTAGAAAGTACAGGTATTTGAGTTCAACATGTGAGAAGTAGAAAGTACAGGTATTTGAGTTCAACATGTAAGAAGTAGAAAGTACAGGTATTTGAGTTCAACATGTGAGAAGTAGAAAGTACAGGTATTTGAGTTCAACATGTAAGAAGTAGAAAGTACAGGTATTTGAGTTCAACATGTAAGAAGTAGAAAGTACAGGTATTTGAGTTCAACATGTGAGAAGTAGAAAGTACAGGTATTTGAGTTCAACATGTAAGAAGTAGAAAGTACAGGTATTTGAGTTCAACATGTAAGAAGTAGAAAGTACAGGTATTTGTGTTCAACATGTGAGAAGTAGAAAGTACAGGTATTTGAGTTCAACATGTGAGAAGTAGAAAGTACAGGTATTTGAGTTCAACATGTAAGAAGTAGAAAGTACAGGTATTTGAGTTCAACATGTAAGAAGTAGAAAGTACAGGTATTTGAGTTCAACATGTGAGAAGTAGAAAGTACAGGTATTTGAGTTCAACATGTAAGAAGTAGAAAGTACAGGTATTTGAGTTCAACATGTAAGAAGTAGAAAGTACAGGTATTTGAGTTCAACATGTAAGAAGTAGAAAGTACAGGTATTTGTGTTCAACATGTAAGAAGTAGAAAGTACAGGTATTTGAGTTCAACATGTAAGAAGTAGAAAGTACAGGTATTTGAGTTCAACATGTGAGAAGTAGAAAGTACAGGTATTTGAGTTCAACATGTAAGAAGTAGAAAGTACAGGTATTTGTGTTCAACATGTGAGAAGTAGAAAGTACAGGTATTTGAGTTCAACATGTGAGAAGTAGAAAGTACAGGTATTTGAGTTCAACATGTAAGAAGTAGAAAGTACAGGTATTTGAGTTCAACATGTAAGAAGTAGAAAGTACAGGTATTTGAGTTCAACATGTAAGAAGTAGAAAGTACAGGTATTTGAGTTCAACATGTAAGAAGTAGAAAGTACAGGTATTTGAGTTCAACATGTGAGAAGTAGAAAGTACAGGTATTTGAGTTCAACATGTAAGAAGTAGAAAGTACAGGTATTTGAGTTCAACATGTAAGAAGTAGAAAGTACAGGTATTTGAGTTCAACATGTAAGAAGTAGAAAGTACAGGTATTTGAGTTCAACATGTAAGAAGTAGAAAGTACAGGTATTTGAGTTCAACATGTAAGAAGTAGAAAGTACAGGTATTTGTGTTCAACATGTAAGAAGTAGAAAGTACAGGTATTTGAGTTCAACATGTAAGAAGTAGAAAGTACAGGTATTTGAGTTCAACATGTGAGAAGTAGAAAGTACAGGTATTTGAGTTCAACATGTAAGAAGTAGAAAGTACAGGTATTTGAGTTCAACATGTAAGAAGTAGAAAGTACAGGTATTTGAGTTCAACATGTGAGAAGTAGAAAGTACAGGTATTTGAGTTCAACATGTAAGAAGTAGAAAGTACAGGTATTTGAGTTCAACATGTAAGAAGTAGAAAGTACAGGTATTTGAGTTCAACATGTAAGAAGTAGAAAGTACAGGTATTTGAGTTCAACATGTGAGAAGTAGAAAGTACAGGTATTTGAGTTCAACATGTGAGAAGTAGAAAGTACAGGTATTTGAGTTCAACATGTGAGAAGTAGAAAGTACAGGTATTTGAGTTCAACATGTAAGAAGTAGAAAGTACAGGTATTTGAGTTCAACATGTAAGAAGTAGAAAGTACAGGTATTTGGGTTCAACATGTGAGAAGTAGAAAGTACAGGTATTTGAGTTCAACATGTAAGAAGTAGAAAGTACAGGTATTTGAGTTCAACATGTGAGAAGTAGAAAGTACAGGTATTTGAGTTCAACATGTAAGAAGTAGAAAGTACAGGTATTTGAGTTCAACATGTAAGAAGTAGAAAGTACAGGTATTTGGGTTCAACATGTAAGAAGTAGAAAGTACAGGTATTTGTGTTCAACATGTAAGAAGTAGAAAGTACAGGTATTTGAGTTCAACATGTGAGAAGTAGAAAGTACAGGTATTTGAGTTCAACATGTAAGAAGTAGAAAGTACAGGTATTTGAGTTCAACATGTAAGAAGTAGAAAGTACAGGTATTTGAGTTCAACATGTGAGAAGTAGAAAGTACAGGTATTTGAGTTCAACATGTAAGAAGTAGAAAGTACAGGTATTTGAGTTCAACATGTAAGAAGTAGAAAGTACAGGTATTTGAGTTCAACATGTAAGAAGTAGAAAGTACAGGTATTTGAGTTCAACATGTAAGAAGTAGAAAGTACAGGTATTTGAGTTCAACATGTAAGAAGTAGAAAGTACAGGTATTTGAGTTCAACATGTGAGAAGTAGAAAGTACAGGTATTTGAGTTCAACATGTAAGAAGTAGAAAGTACAGGTATTTGTGTTCAACATGTAAGAAGTAGAAAGTACAGGTATTTGAGTTCAACATGTGAGAAGTAGAAAGTACAGGTATTTGAGTTCAACATGTAAGAAGTAGAAAGTACAGGTATTTGAGTTCAACATGTGAGAAGTAGAAAGTACAGGTATTTGAGTTCAACATGTAAGAAGTAGAAAGTACAGGTATTTGAGTTCAACATGTAAGAAGTAGAAAGTACAGGTATTTGAGTTCAACATGTGAGAAGTAGAAAGTACAGGTATTTGAGTTCAACATGTAAGAAGTAGAAAGTACAGGTATTTGAGTTCAACATGTAAGAAGTAGAAAGTACAGGTATTTGGTTCAACATGTAAGAAGTAGAAAGTACAGGTATTTGAGTTCAACATGTGAGAAGTAGAAAGTACAGGTATTTGAGTTCAACATGTAAGAAGTAGAAAGTACAGGTATTTGAGTTCAACATGTGAGAAGTAGAAAGTACAGGTATTTGAGTTCAACATGTGAGAAGTAGAAAGTACAGGTATTTGAGTTCAACATGTAAGAAGTAGAAAGTACAGGTATTTGAGTTCAACATGTAAGAAGTAGAAAGTACAGGTATTTGAGTTCAACATGTAAGAAGTAGAAAGTACAGGTATTTGAGTTCAACATGTAAGAAGTAGAAAGTACAGGTATTTGAGTTCAACATGTAAGAAGTAGAAAGTACAGGTATTTGTGTTCAACATGTAAGAAGTAGAAAGTACAGGTATTTGAGTTCAACATGTGAGAAGTAGAAAGTACAGGTATTTGAGTTCAACATGTAAGAAGTAGAAAGTACAGGTATTTGAGTTCAACATGTAAGAAGTAGAAAGTACAGGTATTTGGGTTCAACATGTGAGAAGTAGAAAGTACAGGTATTTGAGTTCAACATGTAAGAAGTAGAAAGTACAGGTATTTGAGTTCAACATGTAAGAAGTAGAAAGTACAGGTATTTGGGTTCAACATGTAAGAAGTAGAAAGTACAGGTATTTGTGTTCAACATGTAAGAAGTAGAAAGTACAGGTATTTGAGTTCAACATGTGAGAAGTAGAAAGTACAGGTATTTGAGTTCAACATGTAAGAAGTAGAAAGTACAGGTATTTGAGTTCAACATGTAAGAAGTAGAAAGTACAGGTATTTGAGTTCAACATGTGAGAAGTAGAAAGTACAGGTATTTGAGTTCAACATGTAAGAAGTAGAAAGTACAGGTATTTGAGTTCAACATGTAAGAAGTAGAAAGTACAGGTATTTGAGTTCAACATGTGAGAAGTAGAAAGTACAGGTATTTGAGTTCAACATGTAAGAAGTAGAAAGTACAGGTATTTGGGTTCAACATGTAAGAAGTAGAAAGTACAGGTATTTGTGTTCAACATGTGAGAAGTAGAAAGTACAGGTATTTGAGTTCAACATGTGAGAAGTAGAAAGTACAGGTATTTGAGTTCAACATGTAAGAAGTAGAAAGTACAGGTATTTGAGTTCAACATGTAAGAAGTAGAAAGTACAGGTATTTGGGTTCAACATGTGAGAAGTAGAAAGTACAGGTATTTGAGTTCAACATGTAAGAAGTAGAAAGTACAGGTATTTGAGTTCAACATGTAAGAAGTAGAAAGTACAGGTATTTGAGTTCAACATGTAAGAAGTAGAAAGTACAGGTATTTGTGTTCAACATGTAAGAAGTAGAAAGTACAGGTATTTGAGTTCAACATGTAAGAAGTAGAAAGTACAGGTATTTGAGTTCAACATGTGAGAAGTAGAAAGTACAGGTATTTGAGTTCAACATGTAAGAAGTAGAAAGTACAGGTATTTGTGTTCAACATGTGAGAAGTAGAAAGTACAGGTATTTGAGTTCAACATGTGAGAAGTAGAAAGTACAGGTATTTGAGTTCAACATGTAAGAAGTAGAAAGTACAGGTATTTGAGTTCAACATGTGAGAAGTAGAAAGTACAGGTATTTGAGTTCAACATGTAAGAAGTAGAAAGTACAGGTATTTGGGTTCAACATGTAAGAAGTAGAAAGTACAGGTATTTGAGTTCAACATGTAAGAAGTAGAAAGTACAGGTATTTGAGTTCAACATGTAAGAAGTAGAAAGTACAGGTATTTGAGTTCAACATGTAAGAAGTAGAAAGTACAGGTATTTGGGTTCAACATGTAAGAAGTAGAAAGTACAGGTATTTGAGTTCAACATGTGAGAAGTAGAAAGTACAGGTATTTGAGTTCAACATGTAAGAAGTAGAAAGTACAGGTATTTGAGTTCAACATGTGAGAAGTAGAAAGTACAGGTATTTGAGTTCAACATGTAAGAAGTAGAAAGTACAGGTATTTGAGTTCAACATGTAAGAAGTAGAAAGTACAGGTATTTGAGTTCAACATGTAAGAAGTAGAAAGTACAGGTATTTGAGTTCAACATGTAAGAAGTAGAAAGTACAGGTATTTGAGTTCAACATGTAAGAAGTAGAAAGTACAGGTATTTGAGTTCAACATGTGAGAAGTAGAAAGTACAGGTATTTGAGTTCAACATGTAAGAAGTAGAAAGTACAGGTATTTGAGTTCAACATGTGAGAAGTAGAAAGTACAGGTATTTGAGTTCAACATGTAAGAAGTAGAAAGTACAGGTATTTGAGTTCAACATGTAAGAAGTAGAAAGTACAGGTATTTGAGTTCAACATGTAAGAAGTAGAAAGTACAGGTATTTGAGTTCAACATGTAAGAAGTAGAAAGTACAGGTATTTCAGTTCAACATGTAAGAAGTAGAAAGTACAGGTATTTGAGTTCAACATGTAAGAAGTAGAAAGTACAGGTATTTGAGTTCAACATGTAAGAAGTAGAAAGTACAGGTATTTGAGTTCAACATGTGAGAAGTAGAAAGTACAGGTATTTGAGTTCAACATGTGAGAAGTAGAAAGTACAGGTATTTCAGTTCAACATGTAAGAAGTAGAAAGTACAGGTATTTGAGTTCAACATGTAAGAAGTAGAAAGTACAGGTATTTGTGTTCAACATGTAAGAAGTAGAAAGTACAGGTATTTGAGTTCAACATGTAAGAAGTAGAAAGTACAGGTATTTGAGTTCAACATGTGAGAAGTAGAAAGTACAGGTATTTGAGTTCAACATGTAAGAAGTAGAAAGTATCTAAATATACTTAGAAACGTAATCAACCAACATTGAATGCATTCATTTTGCAGAATGGTAAAGCAAACAGATATTGTTCTAAACTGTATTAAAGTAAACAGGTATTATCTTGAACTGTATTGAAGTGAACATATATACAACATATTGTATATATATATGTAACATATTTGGGACTGTTTTAAAGTAATCCTATATATATAAACCTTCTTACATACACTTTCCCAGACACCCTAACACACACACAATACACTCCCTGACCAAGATATCAACACACACACACACACACACACACACACACACACACACATATACACTTTCCCAGACACCCTGACACACACACACACACACACACACACACACACACACACACACACACACACACACACAATACACTCCCTGACCAAGATATCAACACACACACACACACACACACACACACACACACACACACCCTTCCTCTTACCAAACACACACACACATGTCCTTTTCAAGGTTCTTTTTGGGGCCAATGTTTGATACTAATATATCTGTGTACAATGTTTGATTGTTTGGGAAAGAATAGTTTGTGTGAAACCTTTCCTGGTGGAAGATAAGAAGTGACTCTCCGCCCCCAAAATGTCCATATATACTGTTGTTTATTCATGCCAAATGCACCCTGTTGCTGACTGGCTGGTCCCGATACCTGTATCGCACGGCAGTGGAGCGGGGAGCCCGGAGCGCTCTGTTACAGGGCACTCTGTATTTTCGGATTGTGTCTTTTTACCATTAAAATCAGAATATTGTTATAACTTTTATGCCGGTGTTTTGAACTCCTTTTCTTATTAATCTGACCAGGCTCATCTCACGGACGGCGCGGAGCAGAGCTGGGCTTTAAGCCACCACAACTGTGTCTGCTCCTACAATTACCAATATAAGAATAATATGGATTTAATGTACTATATGTTCATCACTTTAATGTTGCTTATGGTAAAGCTTGAGCTATATGGAGTTTATTTGATACACTGAAGGGTAATTGAATGTATAACAGAATATCAGTATACATATAACAATACTAATATATAGAGATGTCAACAGGGTGTAAAACAGTAAGTACAAGTATATACTTGGCTTGCAATGGGAAGACTTGAAGTCCATCAAAAAGAGTACTTAGTTACACTGATAAAAAAACACCACTCTCTATATCATGTTTTGCTGTATAATGAATTGTATGTATTTATATTATAATAATAATACTACATTTTTAGTATATATATATTATGTATAAGACATACAGAGGTGTCCCTCCCCTGTTTCTTCCTACGTGTTGTCGGCATGATGTCAGCAAGTTGCCAAAGTGCCGTTTTCATGATGAAAATTGAGGAGTCCACAGAACATTTCAAAACCTCCTTCATGTGGTTAGGACTTTCGGGTGCTTTGCTATCTGAGCTGTGAGCAGCGCCCCCTGTGGCCTGGAGGACACACAGGTCAAATGAATACCGTTCAATAATAATAATAATAATAATACCCATTCAGATTATTTATTATTAACTTTAACATTACGTTTGTTCAATGGTATTATGCCTTACATTGATTAAAAATCCCCAAATTCTAAATTCTATTTTTCTCCGAATTATTACTTGTTCTCACCGTTTTCTTAACGTCAACTGTTCTCTTAAGTCCCTCCCACCAAAAGTAGATTGACAGCTGGCCAACCAATGAAACAGAGGTATGCCATGACAGGTTCACAGCTCAAGATATTTTATTTAATTTCAAACCTTTATTTATCCAGGTGTATCCCATCATTGATTGAGATCATTGATCTCTTTTTCAAGGGAGACTTGCACAATTTAAATGCAAATGTTTTGCCTACAAGTAATACATAACACATACAAACATTGGCAAACATAATTAGATAGAGCTTTCCTTCAACTTATGAGTTCACTAAACAATTACGTGATTTTGGTTTCATGTTACTGTAAGTATTTTGTATTTATTTATTGAATAAGGAGCAGGTAAAACAAGATTTCCTTTTGCCTTGAGTGGAATAAACTAATAAATAAAATATATAAATAAATATAATAAATGCGGTTTCACAATGCGGCATTCACTGCGCATGCGCAAACCTACAGGAAGTGTTAACGTTTTCTCTCACCAGCTGATGAAGCCAAATTGTCAACAGTGAAACCTGCGATATCTGCTGAAACCACAGTAAACACGGTGAATATTCTTCATATATCCCTCTCAGTATCTCTTTATTATTCGTGCAATCAGCTAGTATCTGTGTGTTTATTCTGGCGTCGAAATATAGATTGAGTTTCGTCTGGAATGAGGGATCCCGTTAGCACAAAAATATAACAAGCTGGTGTTAATATTGACATTTACACTTCAAAATACCCAAATGAGGTGGACCGGTTTGCTGCAGTGGTGGATGTTTTTCAGTATTGAAGTATATCAGGTGCGAGACAGGCAGCAATATGAGCAGCATCTCTGCCAAAGCTCAGGTTTCCCTGCAGGATAACACAGCTAGCAAATAATCAAACATGTCTAAATCAGTGGACACAGAGGAGACATTCAGGGCTGGAAAGATGCATTTCCTGTGCAGGGATTAACCTCCATTTTCTAATACAGCAATAATCTGTCCATCTTTTGTTATCATAGAGGCGTTTGTGAGGTAGCATGTGACCACAGAGATGTAGAGAAATGCAGCTGCAATGCAAAGTTGTGTCTTGCTATTCCTTGAGTTCATGTCTAAATTCAAAATAAATAATCTATCTTTTTGTTTTTCTCAAACTAGTATCAGCAGCGTCCGTGTTAAAGCTCACGTTTCTCTGCAGGATAAGGGACACCGTGGGAACAATGGGAACTATTATTATAGTTGATTCTGAATTGGTGACACAGAGGAGACATTCAGGGCTGAACAAGTTGCTTTTCTTGCGCAGGAATTATCCTCCATTTTCTATCAAAGCAAAAATCTGTCGCTCTAATATTATACGGGCGTCTGTTGCTTTGATAGAAACATGTTTTTGAGGTAAGATATGATCCACACAGATGGACAGCTAAGTTGTGTCTTGCTATTCCTCGAGTGCATGTCAGATGGATATAGAAGACAAAAAAGGGATTACATGTAACGTGTGAAAACGTATTTCCAACATGTAAAGACGAGGACAGACAAACACAGAAAACATGAACAAAACCTAAATTCAATAAGTGATCAAGACAGCACAACAGACAAATAGATACCAACACAAATTCACTTTTGACAGATGTTTCAAATCGATCCGGCAAACATAAGCACTTCTCTTTTTGGATGACCGTAAGCATCACCGTCTAATGTTGTACACCCTTGGATAATAATACACATTTAATAGAGGAACATATCTACTTTCTGACAAAGTAGTTTCTATATGTATTTCCAGATATGTGCAAATACCAGAGGGCAGCAGAGGAACTAGGAGCATGAACGTCAAACACGTCATAGCTCTAAATATATTCGCTTTGTGCAGAAAGAAATATTTTCTTAATGTAAATAAAACCTATTTCTCATGATGGCAGGAGACCAGCAACAGACAACATTTACCTCGTATCTCGCATGTGGCAGGGGCTGGTTTCAGTACCTTATTGTGATGTGTTTGATACTCGAGACTAGGGCACAGGTGTCAAACTCGAGGCCCTGGGGGCCAAATCAGGCCCGTCGTAGATTTAATTTCGGCCGCAGGATAATTTCTAATTCCTATTAGATCTGGCCCGCCGGTATATTGCACCTTCCCTCCATCCTGAGGGTCTCCTCCGCTCAGAGCCGGACCCCACACATTGATGACCTTGCCTCCTGATGAGACGCCAAGTGTCTGAGCTAGCATCCCAGAGCAGCACACTGAGCTCAATGGATGCTTCCTTCTGCACTTTCTCTCACGACAGCAGGGCATGTTTGGTTTCTCTCTGAGGGGAATAGTTTGTTGAAGCTGTTGTCGGCCTGAGGGGAAATGTACTCATCAGAAGTGACTCTGAGAAGCTGCAGATAGAGCCATGAGAAATGAAACAGCTGATTATTTAATGTTGTTTTTATAGGCAATCATTGAAGCTTCGTGAGTTCCAGGTTTAATATGTGCAATAAGTTCATTTCAATAAGTTCTGCTATAAACATTGAACCAGTCCGGCCCTCCACTAGCACCCGTTTTTTAATGTTGCCCCCTGTGTGTTTGAGTTCGACCCCCTTGCTCTAGGATGATATCTTTGCTTCACTGCACGTGCAAAAGACCCACTTGGGACAGAAGTAAACAAATCAGCAGCAGCCGTCACAATTATGTGGCACATGCTTTGGATGGGATTCATGTTAAATAAAATGAAAAATGCAATGTGCAGCTCTCCTAATAAAACTCGTATCCCCAGACATTTAACGACGCACTGGAAGAGGCATTTCCTGCAATGGCAAAGAGGGGAGAGTGTACATGATTCAAGGTGCAAGGCTTTTATTGTCATGTGTTCATAGCTACCGTAGGAGCCGCATTTAAGTTTATTTTGTTTTGATTTATTTGGAACCTTGATTAATGCATGTTTTCTGTTTCAGTGAGAGGGCAGCAGGGCTCAGGTGAAGGGGGCGGGGCTTTAAGTTAGAGGTGCGGTGTGTGACGGGAGAGCAGCAGGCAGCAGCAATACCGTCATTGACACGCAGACGCAACCTTATACTGAGTAGAAGACAGATTATTAGGATCTGATGTTTAAGTTTATGTTCAATATTGTTTTCGTATTTTGTTTTGCTGGAAATAAACCTTGAAAAGCAACACAAACGTCCGGTGGGTTTGTGTACTGCGAGTCTGACGCTGCTTCCGAGGCCCAAGCTCTACATGTGGCCAAGAACATTAACTGTTGAGGTGAAGGTTACAAGACAAACCTTTCGGGATTTTGGCCACTACACTACAGTTATATCAATGAACATCTTAGGCCACAGGCTCCTCCAACAGTGCAACACAGTGCAACAGATAATAGTGAAAGTAAATGGAATAGAATAGAAACGGTGCAGAACAGTCTATATACAAGTAATTGGAATATTGATATATGTAAGTTGCAAACAGATGAATGTTATGGATGTTCTTTCACAAAATAGTGTCTGATCCCACCCACATACTCCACCCAGAACTCCAGCTCCTACCTTCTGGTCGAAGATTCAGTGTTCCCAAGAGCCGGCTGAACCGCGATAAGCACTCATTCCTACCGATGTCCGTTAAGCTTCTTAACGTTCACAGGAAATGAAATGTAGTCAAAAGTCAAATGTAAATGAAATGTACTTTTTAAATGTTGGTCATAAGGGTTAGTGCAATCCGTCGCCATTGTCAGTATGTGCGTCTGTGTGTGTGTGTGTGTTCAAACGGTGTATGACTGATGATATGTGTATGTCTCTTAAATGTCCACTATGTTTGTATATTATGTACATGTACGCGGAACTGCTGGACCGAGCCCAGAACAAATTTTCTTACGGGGACAATCAAGTATATCGTATCGTATGTTCTTTCAAAAAGTCCAGGTGTCGAACAGTCTTATGGCCCGTGGGGAGAAACTGTCTCTGAGTCTGTCACTTCTTCCCTCAGATAGCACCGAGAGTGAAGAGACGTCGGGACACATCGGCGAGACCTGACTCCGCTCTGGAAGGCGGTGCAAGTGCCTGACGTCCCCAGAAGCCCCCCTCCCCCAGGGAGGAGACCCCCTGCTGGTATGAGCTCCAGAGGGAGTGGAGGCCGCACCAACGGCACGCTGCCACAAACCAAGATCTGCCAGTTCAAGCTGGTGCTGCTGGGGGACATGGCGGTGGGCAAGTCCAGCCTCGTGCTGCGATTCGTCAAAGGGCAGTTTGACGAGTTCCAGGAGACGACCATCGGAGGTGTGTGTGTGTGTGTGTGTGTGTGTGTGTGTGTGTGTGTGTGTGTGTGTGTGTGTGTGTGTGTGTGGTGTGTTGTGTGGTGTGTGTGTGTGTGTGTGTGTGTGTGTGTTGTGTGTGTGTGTGTGTGTGTGTGTGTGTGGTTGTGTGTGTGTGTGTGTGTGTGTGTGTGTGTGTGTGTGTGTGTGTGTGTGTGTGGTGTGTGTGTGTGTGTGTGTGTGTGTGTGGTGTGTGTGTGTGTGTGTGTGTGTGTCTGATAAAATATGCTTATCTTCATATTGCGACGATATTGTCGGGTTGACTATTTATTGTATACGCACAATACCTACTGTGTAGTTTTGGCAATCTTAAGGTCCAGGCTTCTCCAACAATGCAATATACTTACAACATAAAAGAAAAAGGCATAACATGTGTGCGTATGACACAATAGTGCAAGTTAAAAATCGGTTTGTACGTGTAAAAAAGAACAACATAACAAAGATTGTAAAATGAATAACTTTACAGTGGACTGAAATGCTGCCTGTTGTAATCAAATATAAATATGTGGATTGTAAACAGATGTGTGTACTGTAAACAAAGGAAGGTGTAGACACTTGGCAGAGTACCATTCATCCACTCATGTGCCCAATACTTCCCAAGGCTTTCCCTTAACCGTTGAATAAGGTAAGGGTTCTGAACAGTATGGTTAAAGTGAAAATGCTGAGGGATAGCGAGCTTACGACGGGATACCTGAGTCCTGCTATGGTTTTGCTGTTGTGGTTCGAAGGCTTGAAGAGCACCTGGTAACTTGTCGTTTCCCTCCTCCTCGCTCAGCGGCGTTCCTGGCTCAGTCGGTGTGTTTAGACGACACCACGGTGAAGTTTGAGATCTGGGACACGGCGGGACAGGAGCGCTACCACAGCCTCGCCCCCATGTACTACAGAGGAGCTCAGGCCGCCATCGTGGTCTTCGACATCACCAAGCCGGTACAGTATACACAGATTACATCCACAGAATGAAGTATATATAATAAAGTATTTCGAGAACTTGCTTCGCTAGTAGATCATTAGTTATAAAACATCCCAGACAACCAGGTATTCATATTTGTATTTATCACACACACCTCATTGAGGAGCAGTTTGTCCTCTAACTGCTGATGAAACCTTCCTATATTTATGTTTTATTCACGCACACATTCTCTGTCCTCTGTACCTGAGGCCTATACTACGAAGCTGGTTCAACCTAACCTGGATATGTTTGAGTTAGCCGGTTGGCCTAATCCAAAACATACGCGCTCTCGCTAAACGGTACTACGACACTGGTTATCAAGTGGATCGCTCAGCCAGCCGTGTCCTATCTAGTTAGGTGCGCGTTCACATGAAAGGGGTGGTATCTGGAGCATTCGACCAATCACAAACATGGAGAAGCGCACTGACAGCGCAGCGTCATACTTCCTGAATGAAAAGTCAACTATAATATTAGACATCTGAAGAAGTTAAACTTTAAACATCCATGACTTAAACACTTTCGTCAACTTAATGTGTTGCTTAAAATAATGCTCCTGCATCCAGTCTGTGACGCTGTGAGTGTTGCACGGCCAGATACGGCTCAGCTGACTCAGATCAGGAGATATGTGATACATTATGAAGTGATATGCTGCGGACTGTACTTAATGTACTCTGATCTGGTTACTGATGTTGTGACAGATATTTAAGTAAGCTTTCTTAGCGCTAATGTTCTAACAGTCAGATTGCTCTGAAGATGGAGGTGATATTCTATTCATGTTCACGTTCACACAGTCGCTGATATTTGCCGGCCGTCTTTCCTGCGACGGCAGCTTTTCTGTATTTCCTTTCTCCTGTGATATGACTTGATCGCTTTAAACTCTGCACCCTGAGCTCTGATTGGTCAGCAGGCGGTGCTCTCACTGAGTTGATCTCTTAGCCTGCAACCTAACCTGCCCCGGGGCAGGTTAGCCGCTCAGCATCAGTTACCATGGAGATCCAGCCGCTAAAAAGAGAACCAGCTTCGTAGGACTGGAAAGCCGGAGTTTCCCCTGAAGTTAGCCGCTAAGAGAACATCCTGCTTCGTAGTACAGGCCTCTGGTGTTTACCTGTGTGTGGGTAGTTCTATTTCGTCCCTACTGACCGCCAGAGGCGGTGCTTTAGCACTGGATATGTCCATCGCGCGCATGCGCAGCTCGAGTACCAATAACAACAAAGTCACCTGTGACCCACGTGACACCGGCTATATCAGCCGGTGTCGTCAGAGGATCTGTTCCTTTCATCTTCTCGCTGCGCGAGGGTACCGTGGCTACGTTTTCGTAGCCTACAGCGTTCAGGTTTGAGCGTTTGATCTGAGGGATTTCTCTGCAAGCAGCTGGCCGTGTGAAGCTTCGCGACTGACAGTCGGAGCTACGGGTCGTTAACGCGTCCTCCAGGAGCTGCGCCGGCTGTGCAGAGCCTCGACAGACAGGTTGGTGTCAGCTTGCTGCTGGTGATGGCTGTGTCCCCGCACCCGCTCCCAGCCAAGTTGTCCTGATTACCGTCTTATTGTTTGTGGCTTAGACTTTCTGGTGACGACAGTGTTCCCGCTTCCTCTCCCATAAAGTTGCCCTTATGCTCTTTTGAAAGTTCTGCTTGTGGCGTTGTGCCCGAGCTATCATTAGCATTTGAGTCCCAGCTTTGGCTGCGTCCCTCATTCGATTAGTATGGAAAGCCCAAGAGTGTCATACTTTAAACCCGTTTTTCGTTTAGATGCAGAGAGTAAGGTAAGTACTTTCTATTTTCTA
Source organism: Champsocephalus esox (assembly GCA_036324585.1). Classification (NCBI taxonomy): domain Eukaryota; kingdom Metazoa; phylum Chordata; class Actinopteri; order Perciformes; family Channichthyidae; genus Champsocephalus; species Champsocephalus esox. The sequence continues at coordinate 5,464,758 of CM070482.1, read as the reverse complement.
GAAGCTATTATCTGGTCTTAACATTTGTGTTCTGACTTGGTCGCTTGATTGTTAGCAGCAGCCGCTTGGCTAACACCTTGCTGTTGAGCTTATTAACTCAGGGCAGTGCTCCCGCTCCCTGTAGCATAGGGTTTGATTGCAGTAGCGCTAGATCGTTGTATTACTGCTCCTAGTACTAGACTCCTAGCACTAGGATGATATGCAGAGAACATCTTCACGGCGGGTGCTGTGTGCTCGGCATGTGCGGTTACTACTGTAACCATGGTTACTACTGTAACCAGGCACGGTTCTATGCGGGCTGTTCTCTTTCTTAGAAGCTAATTATCTGGTCTTAACATTGTGTTCTGACTGGTTGCTTGATTGTTAGCAGCAGCCGCTTGGCTAACACCTTGCATGTACGGTTAAGCTTCATTATTTAACTCAGCCGGTGAGGGCAGTGCTCTCGCTGCCGCTCCCGGTAAACGCATGGTATGGTTGCAGTAGCGCTATATCGTTGTATTTACTGCTCCTAGTACTAGACTCCTAGCACTAGGACGATATGCAGAGAACAATCTTCACTGTGTGTGCTGTGCTCTGCATGTATGGCCATTAAGGAGGATTTCATCCTCCCAATATTATATTGTCTAGTGGGCAGCCGTTGGCTGACACTTTTAGGCACCGGCCACAGTTACTACTGTAACTACGGTTGGATGCCGTGTGAGCCCTGGCCATGGTTACTGCTGTAACTACGGCTCGGTGCTATTCTTTAGAAGCTAGTTATCTGGTCTTAAACATGTGGGTTATTTGACTTGATCTCTCTTGATCGTTAGCAGCAGCCGCTCGGCTAACGTCTTGCGTGTACTGTTAAGCTTCTTTATTTTACCCAGCTAGGTGAAGGCAGTGCTCTCGCTCCCGCTCCCTCTACCGGTAATGCGGATGTAGCTACATCCCTTTTTCTGTTCGGCGAGTAGTAGCACCGCTCTACTCTTCCCGTTCAGCAGGTAGCCGGTGAAGGCTGTGTTCCCGCACCCGCTCCCGGTTACGCTGCATCTGGCGTTCGTCTCTAACTCAACCAGTGAAGGCAGTTCTCGCCCTTAGGCCGCTGTCGCTGCGCCCCATGCAGATGTGGCTGAACAGCCTTCACTTGGACGCCAAGTGGCACAGGGAAGTCAGGGTGTCGCAGCAGTGCTCCACTCTCCGTCACGCTGGAGGGGCCTATCTCTGGTAGGCGTGCCCATGGGCGCCCTCCCATCCCGCCAGGAGACCATCACCATAGGTGCATGTCTCTCAGGGTGGGGTGCAGTGCGGCAGGACAGGACCGTTTCAGGGTCAGTGGTCTGCCCAGCAGAGTGCGCGCCGGGTCAACGTGCTAGAGCTTCGTGCCGTGCAGCTTGCACTCACGCACTTTCTACCCCAACTGGGGGTGCGTGTTCCTTGGGGACAGCCTGTACGTTGTTGCTTAGACAACAGTCCCTTCTAGATAGTGGACGTTCTCACTCCACTCTGAATTTATGTGGCTGCGATTCTGCCCGACATGTTCGGGTCGACGGCGCCACGGCGGGGTGCCAAAGGTCGGTGTCCCTCTTTATGAGAGGGGCTTTACGGCAGCGTCCCCCTAGCACCCCGAGGGCACCGGCTTGGGACCTGCCCTTGCTGCCGGATGCCCTATCATCTCCTCCCCTCGAGCCCCTGGCCCAGGTGGGGCTTAGGGGCTGCCCCGAAGCCATTTCTGCTTGCCATAGCCTCAGGGAAGCGAGTCGGGGGGTTGCATGTCCTCTCCATAAACAATACATGCCCGAGGTGAGACTCTCAGGCGTTGCCCTTCTCCAGTTGTCATCAGGTCAATGTCGCCACTCCCCATTCTTTGGGCGTGGTCCTTTTGCCGAGCTCCGCTGCTTCCAGTGGTGAGCAAGGGCTTGGATTCTTCATGACATTGTTGGTATAAGTCATCCAGTGCTAAAGCACCGCCTCTGGCGGTCAGTAGGGACGAAATAGAACGATAGTTACGGCTGTAACTACGGTTCTATGAGTCCCGGATGACCGCCAGAGTTCCCTGTCACTCAGAATTCTTGTGTGCTCGCGAGAAGATTCTGGGAACAGATCCTCTGAGGACACCGGCTGATATAGCCGGTGTCACGTGGGTCACAGGTGACTTTGTTCTTATTGGTACTCGAGCTGCGCATGCGCGCGATGGACATATCCAGTGCTTAAAGCACCGCCTCTGGCGGTCATCCGGGACTCATAGAACCGTAGTTACAGCCGTAACTATCGTTTCTCTGTCCTCTGTACCTGGTGTTTACCTGTGTGTTGGTAGTTTCTCTGTCCTCTAGTGTTTACCTGTGTGTTGTAGTTTCTCTGACCTCCTGCTGTGTGTTTAGGACACCTTTGAGCGAGCGAAGGCCTGGGTGAAGGAGCTGCAGAGGCAGGCCAGTCCCAACATCGTGATCGCTCTGGCTGGGAACAAGGCGGACCTGGCAGAGAGGAGACTAGTGGAGTACGAGGTAACAAGCTCCCGTCATGTTGTGAATATCCTCATAAATATAAAAATACCCTGATTTAAAGCGCCAAAGATCACTTTTTTAAAATATATTCATAATGAAGAATATGTTGATTTCACAATGTCATGGCTGGAGAATAATGACACCGTCAGCATTTGGATTGGTTCGCTTTAAGCCTGACTTTCACTTTACAATTCTGCAACTGGGTTGGATCTCCTTTTTAAACTTAAAGTCCTCTTTATGAACCATGGACTGTATGGACCTCTCGACATATATAAACGTGTTTCTTAACAAAATGTAAGGTCAAGTCAGTCCTGTAGGTTTTATGGCCATTTTAAACCTCTTTTACCCATATTTTCTAACCATTTTTGGGATAATATTGTGACAATATATGCTCAATTTGTTCTTTGCCTGTCTATGATAGCTTCTGTTTACAATTAAACAACAAGATAAGAGAACAAGGCACAACCTTTGTTTTACTATACCGAATTGGCTGCATTAAAATACAGGTGGTAAAGTCCGTAAGAGTCAGCGTCTGTCTGGCTGATTAAAAACAGAAACTGTATTTGAGGCACAAGTCAGAGCTGTGTGTCGTCATGCTCCAGAGAAGGTTATTTGTGGATAAGAAACATTTAATTTGTTCAGCTTCAGGTTTTGTAAGTGTTTAAACTGACTTTATATCTGCATTTGTGTGTGTGTTGTATGAAAAAGGACGCCCAGACGTACGCTGAAGACACCGGCTTGCTCTTCATGGAGACCTCTGCTAAAACAGCCATGAACGTCAATGAGCTCTTCCTGGCTATTGGTGAGTTTCCTGTCATTTACACGAGACTTGATGATAGTAAAAATACTTAAAAAATGATTTTTAATAGTTACCAAAAAGCAAAGGTGCACAACCAAGCTTGTGAAAACTTAAGAAAATAGATATTGACATTATTATGACCCTAAAATATCAAGATATCAAGATAACTGAACATTTGTTAGTTTGTGAAGTGACTCTGTTGGTTATTTTGACAAAGGGGAGGACTCTTAGAAGTAGAGACACTACGCCCTGCCCTCCTTTGAGAGGAGCAGGGTGGTGGGTCCTCCCTCCCCTTCAAAGCCTGATAGGGATGTGTGTGTACAAAACGCTGCAAACTGATATCTGCTGGGTCCAGGCTCAAGGGCGTATGGCACTCTCAACTCTTTCCAGGACATGCCGGGGCCCTGCCTGCCTGTAGCTTTGCTGATATCTGTGTTGATAGGTAACAGATTAAGAGCGGGGAATCATCTTAGAAACAGTTTATCTAATTTAGCATTGATTCCATGTCAGCCACAGCTTGTTACAAAAAACCTGACTGATAGCGTGTTTAACAAACTTAAACTAGCTTTAGTAAATGTCAGGTCTTTGGCAGGAAAAACATTTTTAATCAATGATTTTATCACTGAGCACAATCTCGATTTTATGTTTTTAACGGAAACTTGGATTGAACAAAATAACAGTGCAGCTGTTCTTATCGAATCAACCCCTCCCAACTTTAGTTTTATGAGTCAGGAAAGAATGCATAAGAGAGGGAGGTGGAGTTGCTATTCTGTTCAATGATTCCCTTCAATGCAGGAAGACATCGTATGGAAACTTTGATTCTTTTGAATGTGTGGCCCTTCAGCTGAAATGCTCCTCTCGAGCTCTGTTCCTAAATATCTATAGACCACCCAAATACTGTGCAAGCTTTTTGATGACTTGACTGAACTGCTGTCTATAGTGTGTATTGACTTTGACCGTCTAGTCATTGTTGGTGATTTTAACAACCATGTTGACAACCCCCAGGACAGAGGGGCAAAAGAACTGTTTTGTGTTCTTGATAGCTATGGACTGACTCAGCATGTGACGGAGCCCACGCACAATAAGGGGCACACTCTGGACCTAATTATCTCAAAGGGTCTGAATATCTCTAAGGTTGTGGTGACTGATGTTGCACTCTCTGATCATTCCTGTGTGTTCTTTGAGAGTTATATTTCTGTTCACACAAGTGTTCAAAAAGAGATAACCACAAAGCGATATTTAACTGAAAATACTAGGGAAATGTTTACTCAGAATTTTTCTTCCACACTTGCCCCTGCTAACATCTCAGTAAATGAGCTAGTAGATCATTTTAATTCAAAAATAAAAAATATTATAGATGTCATTGCTCCAATTAAGGTAAAGGAAGTGACTGGGAAGAAAATATCTCCATGGAGAAAGGCCATGACCGTGAAAACAGAAAAAAGAGAATGTCGAAAAGCGGAACGCAGGTGGCGAAAAACAAATCTCCAGGTTCACTTTGAAATCTATAAAGAGAGACTTGACCTTTATAATTTGGAATAGCAAAACGCACGACAATCGTTCTTCTCTGACATCATTACCAAAAACAAAAACAACGCACGTGCCTTGTTTGCTACCATCGTCAGACTAACTAACCCCCCAGTGTCAGTAGCCTCTGAATTTCTATCCACCAGGGCGTGCAATGATTTTTGCCTCCTTTTTGCCTTGTTTTTCAACAGTTGAGTAATTTCTTGCATTTAAATAACTGTTTCGATGTGTTCCAGTCAGGCTTTCGTCCAAACCACAGCACTGAGACTGCTCTTGTAAAGGTCTTTAACGACATCCACTTAAACACAGACAGTGGCAGAACTTCAGTGTTAGTATTATTAGATCTCAGTGCTGCGTTTGACACTGTTGACCACAGCATATTACTGGACCGACTGGAGAACTGGGTGGGACTTTCGGAAACAGTTCTAAATTGGTTTGAATCCTACTTAAAGGACAGAAACAACTTTGTTTCTATTGGTAAATACACATCTGAGTTGACAAATATGACATGTGGGGCACCTCAAGGCTCCATCTTGGGGCCTCTTCTCTTTAACGTCTACATGCTATCACTGGCTCAGATCATGAAAAACAACAAAATAAGTTACCATAGCTATGCGGATGACACACAAATGTACGTAACAATTTCACCAGGAGACTATGCTCCAATTCAAACACTGAGTCAGTGCATTGAACAAATCAATGACTGGAAGTGTCAGAACTTTCTCCATTTAAACAAAGATAAAACTGAGGTAATGGTTTTTGGAGCCAAGGCAGAACGTCTAAAAGTTAGCGCTGAGCTTCAGTCTGCAATGTTCAAAACCAACAGATAAAGCCAGAAATCTAGGTGTAGTCATGGACTCTGACCTGAGTTTCAACAGTCACATTAAAACAGTTACTAAATCAGCCTACTATCACCTAAAGAATATATCTAGGATTAAAAGACTAATGTCACAGCAGGATCTGGAGACACGTGTCCATGCCTTTATCTTCAGTAGACTGGACTACTGCAATGGTCGCCGCTGCTCGAGTCCTCACTGACACTAAGAAAGTGGATCACATCACTCCTGCTCTGAAGTCTTTACACTGGCTTCCTGTGTGTCAACGAATAGATTTCTAAATACTGCTGCTGGTTTATAAAGCACTGAATGGTTTAGGCCCTAAATACATTTCTGACCTCCTGCTAAACTATGAACCATCCAGATCTCTCAGGTCTTCAGGGACTGGTCAGCTTTCTGTCCCCAGAGACAGATCTCTCAGGTCTTCAGGGACTGGTCAGCTTCCTGTCCCCAGAGACAGATCTCTCAGGTCTTCAGGGACTGGTCAGCTTTCTGTCCCCAGAGTCAGATCTCTCAGGTCTTCAGGGACTGGTCAGCTTCCTGTCCCCAGAGACAGATCTCTCAGGTCTTCAGGGACTGGTCAGCTTCCTGTCCCCAGAGACAGAACTAAACATGGGAGAAGCAGCGTTCAGTTATTATGCTCCAAACATCTGGAACAAACTCCCAGAAACCTGCCGGTCCGCTGCGACTCTGACTACTTTCAAATCCAGCAAGAAGACTTTTCTCTTTGTCGCTGCTTTTAATTGAACTTTTCACATCTTAGACTGCACTGTAACTTTTATCCATGTATTTTTTCTTTTTATGTTTATTTTATTAGCTTTTATTTTTAATGACTGATTTTAAATAACATTTTCTTAATGTCTTTCGTTTTTTGTAAAGCACTTTGAATTGCCTTGTGTTGAAAAGTGCTATATAAATAAACTTGCCTTGCCTTGCCTTACATACTGATATACACCTGAACATCAGCTGGAGAGGACTCTTTAAAGTAGAGACACTACATACTGATATACACCTGAACATCAGCAGGAGAGGACTCTTTAAAGTAGAGACACTACATACTGATAGACACCTGAACATCAGCAGGAGAGGACTCTTTAAAGTAGAGACACTATATACTGATATACACCTGAACATCAGCAGGAGAGGACTCTTTAAAGTAGAGACACTACATACTGATAGACACCTGAACATCAGCAGGAGAGGACTCTTTAAAGTAGAGACACTATATACTGATATACACCTGAACATCAGCAGGAGAGGACTCTTTAAAGTAGAGACACTACATACTGATACACACCTGAACATCAGCAGGAGAGGACTCTTTAAAGTAGAGACACTACATACTGATATACACCTGAACATCAGCAGGAGAGGACTCTTTAAAGTAGAGACACTACATACTGATATACACCTGAACATCAGCAGGAGAGGACTCTTTAAAGTAGAGACACTATACACTGATATACACCTGAACATCAGCAGGAGAGGACTCTTTAAAGTAGAGACACTACATACTGATATACACCTGAACATCAGCAGGAGAGGACTCTTTAAACCAAAGGTTTGTATGTCAAAACACTGCTTAGTCTATTAAAGCAAAAAATAAGCCACAATTGTTAATTTTGGTTTCTGTGTCAACACAAACCTGAGAAACCAAGTTGCAAACCTTTTTGTTAATTTTTCATGAATGAGTATTGGGTTAGTTACTTTCTAGCAACAAAGCCTGAGTCTGGTGTTAATGTTGGTTTCTATGTCAACACATTTCTGTCCTAATGCAGCAAAAAAGATGCCAAAAACAGACACCCAGAACCCCACACATGCAGCGCGACACCGGGGAGTGAACCTCCAGGATCCGGACGCCCACTCCAACCGAGCCTGCTGCGGGGGGAACTAAACCCCCACGAGTCTGAGCCCCACCCTCCACCCTGAAACCATCCTGTCTCCTTCCACCAACAAACAGGGGGAACTGAAGCGGAGAAAATCCACTTCCCTCACCCCTCCATTCATCCTCCAGACAGAAACTAAAGGAGAGGAAACGAGGAACGGAAGAGTCGGAGGAGTCGCGACCCACTCACTGAGATTTGGAGAGGGGAGGTTAGACTGAGAGGAGGGAGATACAAAGAAGACAGTGGAAAGCCTGTTGTAGTATTTAGCACTAATTGTGATTTCTTCTTGCATCGTTTCAAAAATGCACAAAACAAGCAGCACCCAAAAAAGAAAAAGGAGGATAAAAAAGGGCCCAAAACAAGGAAGCCAAACTGTTGGGATGAGACTGCTTATCTTTGTCTTCTTCAGCGCTGTGCACGCTTGCTTTGCCTCCTCCTAGTGTACCACATCCTGCTGTGTATAGCGACACATATTGTAGCCCTGGAATGATACCGTAGTGTGTAAATCCCCGCCTGACCTTCCCTGGTGTCGCCGGCACACTTTGCCCAACACAAATCCATCTGTACATATTTATTGTCTCGTGTTTTGACAACGGCTCTCCTTCCTCCTCTCGTCCCTCACGCTTTACGATGGCTGATTTCACATCATGTTTGATACATTTGGTCCCACAGACTTGCTTGCTTAACGAGAGATCACTGAAGTGCCGTCTTCCTGAAACATTTTGGGTTTGCTTGAGAAGAAGTGTGAAGAACTCTTTGCAGCAACTATATAGGACTTGAGCTGGAGTGTGTGTGTGTGTAGTCGCATGACTTTAATGTTTAACTAATGACTTACCTGTAGCAAAGAACCAATCCCTCACACTGAAAGAAAGTCATATTGCATCCAATACACTCCTTACTGTCCCTGTACTTAATACACAGCTTTAAGGATCCAGACATCGTGCCCAAGTTATTCAAGTAGTTTCATTTAGGACCTGCCGACCCTATCGGAGTGCAAAGAGGAAACGTGCACGTACCCTTTGAGAGGCTGCTTCTTCCTTATTGGTTAGGTAAAATGAAAATAGCTCCCGCTTGAAACTGCTCACAACATGGTCTGAAACTAGGTCATGAGCGCCAAAAGGAATCTAAATGGATGAATTGCACTACAGGTAACATGTGTTTTTGATTTTGGGATTTTGATGCTTGTCGTATCATTACACCAAGTGATGGGGCTGAGTGTAACCGCATGTGTGAGGCCATCTCTGCCCGGATGGAGTGATTGGCGTTAGATAAAAGATGTATTGGGGAATGAATGAAAGGCAGGAGGATTAAAAAAGGAGACATTCTGCCCATCTTATGTTTCTTACGTGTCCTGCATCCGTCCCTCGTCCTAAGGCTAAGCCGTTGGTGACCTGGAAGTGTTTAACTTATTCATTTAGCTTAAATTAATACGATGCTCTTGACACAGAGCCGTGTGCTTGGCTGAAGAAAATGAGGAAGAGATTTGATGAAAACACAAAAAAGAAAAAAACAGAAGTGCCTACTCCCAGTTTCCGCTGTCTGTGACTCGTGTGTGCTTCGTAGGCGACGTGCAGGAACACCCGGTGTCCTTTTTGCTTGTGCTATAAACGGATACTTTAGCAGCACCCTGTCCTTAGGCTTTACTGTACTGGCTCTGTGTGTGGATGCAAAGAGGTCTTGTTGAATACACTGTATGTTCAAAAGTGTCTTCATTTTAAGGGAGGTGGATTTTAGCAGAGCACTCTTGGAATGGATCGAAGGAAAATCTTTTGCTTTGTCAGCGTGCTTGAAGAACGGCACCATGATTCCTTCTTCCCACCCAGGACACCAACGGCTCGTTATGTTCACTCATTCGTTCTTCAGTGATCACATGTAGGCTCGGTGTTCTGTGCAATTAAAACAAGACTTGGTTTGTCATCAGCACTTTGAGGATGCTTAGTGTTCAATAAAGCTGTCAATGGCGCTTGGAGTGCAGGACGATGATCCCTTTTATTTCACTTTCCTGTGTTAGAGGTTTTAGTCACTTTGTTTACTTCTGATACACACCTGAACTTCAGCAGGAGAGGACTCTTTAAAGTAGAGACACTACACACTGATATACACCTGAACTTCAGCAGGAGAGGACTCTTTGAAGTAGAGACACTACATACTGATATACACCTGAACTTCAGCAGGAGAGGACTCTTTAAAGTAGAGACACTACATACTGATATACACCTGAACATCAGCAGGAGAGGACTCTTTAAAGTAGAGACTCTACATACCGATATACACCTGAACATCAGCAGGAGAGGACTCTTTAAAGTAGAGACACTACATACTGATATACACCTGAACATCAGCAGGAGAGGACTCTTTAAACTAGAGACACTACATACTGATATACACCTGAACATCAGCAGGAGAGGACTCTTTAAAGTAGAGACTCTACATACTGATATACACCTGAACATCAGCAGGAGAGGACTCTTTAAAGTAGAGACACTACATACTGATATACACCTGAACATCAGCAGGAGAATACTCTTTAAAGTAGAGACACTACATACTGATATACACCTGAACATCAGCAGGAGAGGACTCTTTAAAGTAGAGACACTACATACTGATATACACCTGAACATCAGCAGGAGAGGACTCTTTAAAGTAGAGACACTACATACTGATATACACCTGAACATCAGCAGGAGAGGACTCTTTAAAGTAGAGACTCTACATACTGATATACACCTGAACATCAGCAGGAGAGGACTCTTTAAAGTAGAGACACTACATACTGATATACACCTGAACATCAGCAGGAGAGGACTCTTTAAAGTAGAGACACTACATACTGATATACACCTGAACATCAGCAGGAGAGGACTCTTTAAAGTAGAGACTCTACATACTGATATACACCTGAACATCAGCAGGAGAGGACTCTTTAAAGTAGAGACACTACATACTGATATACACCTGAACATCAGCAGGAGAGGACTCTTTAAAGTAGAGACACTACATACTGATATACACCTGAACATCAGCAGGAGAGGACTCTTTAAAGTAGAGACACTACATACGGATATACACCTGAACATCAGCAGGAGAGGACTCTTTAAAGTAGAGACTCTACATACTGATATACACCTGAACATCAGCAGGAGAGGACTCTTTAAAGTAGAGACACTACATACTGATATACACCTGAACATCAGCAGGAGAGGACTCTTTAAAGTAGAGACACTACATACTGATATACACCTGAACATCAGCAGGAGAGGACTCTTTAAAGTAGAGACTCTACATACTGATATACACCTGAACATCAGCAGGAGAGGACTCTTTAAAGTAGAGACACTACATACTGATATACACCTGAACATCAGCAGGAGAGGACTCTTTAAAGTAGAGACACTACATACTGATATACACCTGAACATCAGCAGGAGAGGACTCTTTAAAGTAGAGACACTACATACGGATATACACCTGAACATCAGCAGGAGAGGACTCTTTAAAGTAGAGACTCTACATACTGATATACACCTGAACATCAGCAGGAGAGGACTCTTTAAAGTAGACACTACATACATTTTATCGGGTCATTCACTTGGTCCATTAGTTCTGAAGAAAGCTGACTGCAATGCAGGTGAAGACTACAACTCCCATGATCCCACGTTACCTCAAAACGTCACCAAACTCTGTCTTTTTTATTACAGTCATTGAAAGACCCAGAGTGGCAACAAATTACAAATATAGATTTTTTTGATACTGCTTGATATTCTTACTACACTACACATATTAAGGCCCACTTCAACTTAAGTTGAATAATGAGCAGCAGCTATAAACTCACATTATTTGAAACGCATGCTTTGTATGGGAATGATGTTAAAATGCATTGTCTCAAATAAATAATATCCAGCCTTCCTTATAAAACTCTTATCTCCAGACTTTAAAAGAAAACGTCATGCTTTTCCGGTTATTACCCGTCCCCTTTTGTGGTATGAAGGATGATTAGGACAATTCTGGAGAAATGTTTCAGAATTAGATTTGTTCTGTGTCCTTTCTTTTAATAGATATGTAATGATTCTAGCGTACTGCTGTTGATGTTAAATGGCACGATTGATTTCCTTTGTCTCAATGATGAAAGTTCTCATAATAGAATACATGAAGCTGCAGAGAGAGGATGGATATTCTTACCTCTACTTTGTGATTAGATGACAATACAAAATTGAATTCAAATAGTAAAACACATTGTTTATTTAATTTACTGAGGTTTTAACCATTATTTACAACATGTGTATAAGCAGTGGAACAATAGGATATATAGGTCATTAAACTGTCTTCAATTCTGTTTAAATATATTAATACAAACAAAAGGCTCTAGAAAATGTTTAATTGTGTATTTCAGCAGAGCGGGGGTCACAGAGCTGCTGGACCTGGAGGTGCTGACCTTTACTTTATTTTCAAAGAAAGATGGTGGCATCATGTTGTACTGGAAGTGTGTAGTCAACAGCCGTGGAGAGGGCCTCTGTTCAAGTTCGAGGGAGGCGGTCTGGAATAAGGTCATCCATTTGACGTGGATCATAAATATATCAGCAATTAAACAACATCTTACATTTATTTTCACACAATACGTCTCCTTGCAGTATCGACACTAATTCGGCTGACTTTTATATTGGATCCAATCGGTAGATAGGCTGTATTTACACCATAACGGTGCACAGCTGATAGAAAGGGACACCGAGTGGTTAAAGGGCCCATGTCATACTTTTTCCGGTTATTACCCGTCCCCTTGTGTGTTGTGCAGGTTTTTATGCATGGGAACGGTCTGCAGAGTCAAAAACCCTCAAAGTACACCCTGTAGGGAGTAACACTCTAACACAGAAAATAACTCCCCAAAACGCCTCGTTGGAGATTTCTCATTTTCTTCCTGGGTACTCTGACGTGGGGATACCCAGAGGCCGCACCCTCTGCCAGCCTTTCACAACACAAAGCTTCCCAAACCTTTCAGCTACTCATGCCGGATATGCTCAGCGTAGGGCACTGAAGAACGATGCTGTTCCTACTTTGTTTGGGCCAGCGGGAGATTCGGGTACACAACCTGTAAGTATTCATTGTTGTTTGTGTATTTATGATGCTTAAAACAAACAAGGTATCTACCACGACTGTTGAAATGGGTAAACGTTTTTCGGACTGCTAAGTTGGGATCGCGGAGAAATGCTCTCTGCAGACCCATGCTCACAGCGTTATAAACCTTACTCAATATCAAGCCACACTTATTGTTTTGACTTCGGCTGTGAGTGTTTGTGTGCTCAGGATGAGTTTCGCTTGTTCTTGCTGTATTTGTTTCGCCGACACGGAAGCCCTGTCTGCTCCTCACAGCAGCTCCTCACGAGCAGCTGCACGTCGCGTGACCAATCAGAGCACACTGGGCTCACGGGTGGGGGTGAGCTCCAACAAGCCGTTTAGGACAGAGAGTGAATACACATACTTTACAGAGAGGCTGTGAGAAACCAATGTGAGTTTGGAAAATTGCACAGTATAAATCTATTCTAGTATACCTCAACAATGGAACTATGATCAGTGGAAATGGCCATGACATGGGACCTTTAAACCGTTATTGAATTTTATTATTTTTATTATTTTAAAACTAATATATATTGTTTTTTTAAGTAAACCTACCTCTCTGTAAGTCGGTGGCCCCCGTTTCTACTATTATTACAGTATAAGGAAATGTCAAACTGTTCTTCAACTTCCAGCCAATCAGGAACGCCGCTCCCTCTGTGGGCGGGAGAAACCAGGCGCACCTTGACCATAGGCAGCAGTTCATTGGCTTAGAAATCTCTTGTCATGTCAGAACATGTTTAAAGAATATAGAAACTACAGAACATCCACATTTAATGCACCATTGCAGTTTGTGATTCAAATATGTTCCTAATTAAACATGCAGTTGTAATAATTTCACTTCCTGAAATAGTGTACATTTTCCAGGGCTTTTGATTCATTAAAGGCCTTCTTAACTACATTTGATATGTTCCTCTGGCTTCATCTAGGCTGCATGCTCAACATGTCACCACCGACTTACAAAAACCATCCTGATAAACTGTGTTAATCATTCCTATTTTCATAGCAAACCAACCCCAGTAGAAAACAGGTTCAAAGCCTTTCATCGGCCTTAATGCGCAATTATTTTAGACCAGTTGGAAATAAATACAGATAGTTCAACCTTAAAACAAAATGATTTTCCAGGAAAGCAGCCCTGTGAGATGTAACTATAGACTGTACGTGACTTCAAAGAATCTTGCTGGGACTATGCTGTCACCTTCTGGTTGCTTCTAAATACTCTCTCTGTACCACGTGGACTTACATGTTGTTACAATATTGTTTTAATGTAGTCTGCTTATCTGTATTATCGTGTTGCATTGTTGGAGAAGCCTGTGACCTAAGATTTTCAACGACATAATTACTCTGTAGCTATGTTAGCTTGACAATAAAGAGCCTTGAACCTTGAGCTACAAACCTCAACTAAAGTGGTTTGTAGATTTCAATCTTTTGGATTCAGGATTTCAAGGGATATAACTTTCGCATTTTGGTTTAAGAAATGATTGTTGAATCGCATGTGATTTATTATATTTTCTTCTGTTGTTTGTGCTTTCACCCATTCTTGTCTTGAGGTTTCTCATAATATTGCAAGATGTATGTAAAATGGGAAGGGGTGTGTCACAAGTATTTGCCACTAGATGTCACTAGACAGGTTTTGGATGCATTGGTTCTGTCGCAGCTTGATTATTGTTTTGTAATTTGGTAAATATAGCAGGTTCACGAGCATGACTGTTCCTTAGTCTACTTGTGTGTGCTCAGTTTTCTCCGTCTTTCTAAAGTACTCTATCATCTGAAGCACTTTGATATAAACAACTCAAGGTCATACCTACATCCCTAACATAGATCTTGACTATCAAGTGCATCTCTAATAATCTTTGTTGTCTCTTTAAAATATGTTTGTGTCTCTTCGAAGTCTTTGTAACTCTTTACAATTATTTTGTGTTTTTGAAGTATTTTTTGTCTTTTTAAAATAGTTTTGAGTCTCTTTGACATCTGTTTAACTCTTTAAAGTCGTCTGGTGTCTCTTTGTAGTATTTCTTTGTTTCTCTGTTGTTGCTTTGTGATTATGTTGAGTCTTTTTCTGTACGTAGCTCTTTTAGTTTCATTCTGTTGGTGAAGCCAAGAAGGGCTGTGATCATTTGGGTAATGGGGCCTCTGTTTGGTAGGCCTGTTCAGTATCCATCCCTGTTTCCACAAGGGTGTGTGTGTGTGTGTGTGTGTGTGTGTGTGTGTGTGTGTGTGTGTGTGTGTGTGTGTGTGTGTGTGTGTGTGTTTAGGTTGGGTGCAAAGCCTGCAGGCAGCAGTGAGACTCGGCCCCCCGCAGCTGTAGTGACCCTTACCGCTACAAGATGGACTATCCCTGCATCGGAACCTGTCTGATCATCGACAAGAACTTCCACCCAAGCACAGGGAGATACAACCTATCTACAAAACACAAAGGTCTTATTTCATAGTCACTTGCACTCAATGTTCTGCATTTTTCATAATGTACACAATAAACATATAATAAGTATAAAACAGGTCTTCTCTGATGGACTTGTACCAAATCTCGCCCTCCGTATGTTTAAAAAAAGAAAACGATTAAAAGCCTCCACCCTGTCACATCTTCACCTTTAGTAATTTACCAAAATGTTAAATGAGTTACTTGTGTTTCGCCATTTTCTGTAACATTATACACAATTAGACAAAAGACATTTGTTTGTGACTAAAACAAATGTGGAAAAAAGCGTTTTCCTTCTATCATGTTATATGTCATTATACATCACAGAAATGGTACTGACATTTTTAAAAGGAACATACCGTACTTTCTCACATTTGATTACTTTATTTGCATCATATGGGACAACACAAACGACTCAAACCAGTAAAACAAAACAAAATGGAAGCTAAAATGTCCCTGAGAACAATTATCTCGTGTTACGGTTCTTACACATCCATTTTAAGCTCAGCATTTACAGCACGTTTCCATCTTTGCCCAAATGACTTTATATTCATCGTATATACCACCATATTCCCCTTCGATCCATTTTCAAAGTTCCCTTTCTCCCACCCGACAAACAGAAAAACCTTTTCTTCCATGTCACATGCTTCAAGTCCAACACAAGAGAGAAAAACATTTAAATAATAATTAAAAACATGGATCTCAATGCTTGTATAACGGAGAGCAAAGAAACGTAGCCTAACCCTAACCCTAACCCTAACCCTAACCCTAACCCTAACCCTAACCCTAACCCTAACCCTAACCCTAACCCTTTAAACTATTTTCTCTTAGGTCCGAAAAGAAAAACTCTAATATTAGCTGTCTACTTGAGTCACAGGCACTGAGGATGTAAGACGTGTTTCTCCGCTGCTCCTGGGAATGTGACTTAATTTCATAAATCCTGCACAATTTTGGTCTTTTATTGTTGAAATGAAATATCGCATGTTTTCAGCACTCTTATTTATTTTAATGGTGTTCATATTTATGTTTTTATTACTTCTTACATGTTTTATAATTTTAAATGTATTTATGTGTATGTTTTTATCTTAAAATGATCAAGGCCACATGAGGAGGGATGCTTTTATTTGTTTATTTATATTTATTTTAAATTATTTTATTACCTGGAGGCCGGGAAACCGCCCGCGGGGGGGAGCCCTTCACCTCCCTGCCACCCTTTTCGATTTTAATGGTTCTGTTTTTCAGTGATATCCAGTTCATTATATACGATTTTACTAACCCGGTGTGCCTTCCTTTATTTTATTATTATCTGTTAATTTTAAGACTCCCTTTACTTTTTAAATGCATATTACTGGGGAGAATGTTTTAATTATTTATATTTGTATCATTGCACTTGTGTTTTAACTGCACTTATACTACTATGCATGGCTTTTACTAATAGAACTGGATTCACTTTTAAATTGGCCATTTTAGATCCCCCACGCACACACGCACGCACGCACACACACACACACACACACACACACACACACACACACACACACACACACACACACACACACACCACCCTCCAGATCCTGGGACGGGGGGATCTGCTTTTTAGGCATACTCTGCCGCCGTTCCGCGGTCCGGCTCCGCTCTGCACTTTTTAACCACTCATCTGAAACGGTCTCGTCCTCACAGAGCTTTGATTATGCTTTTTTAAAAAGGGTTTTTATAAGGTTTATGTTTACGGAGGTTTTTAATGTTTTATAAAACACCTATCTACCGAGAGCCAGTGCACCACGCAGGGCTCCTCCGGAGCCCTGCGCTTTTCCCCAACCTAACCCTAACCCTTTAAACTATTTTCTCTTAGGTCCGAAAAGAAAAACTCTAATATTAGCTGTCTACTTGAGTCACGGGCACTGAGGATGTAAGACGTGTTTCTCCGCTGCTCCTGGGAATGTGACTTAATTTCATAAATCCTGCACAATTTTGGTCTTTTATTGTTGAAATGAAATAGAACATAAACTAAGGATTCGTCGTACGTGACTTTTGTTAACCAAAACAACTGAAATGTCTTCTGCTCGCCAAAGATCCGAAGCACAGAGAGGAGGCCGCAGCAAAACCTCGCCTTTGCCTGACCCGGCTAACGCTACTCGAGGGATGGCTGAAGCTAACGCACTCGACGCCAAACTTTTACAAAGTATGATGGACTCCCTGAAAGCCGACATTTTTGGCAAAATGTACTCTTTGTCTTCCAGCCTACGCTCCGAGATGACCTCTGTCCGAAAATAACTAAAAGAGTCAATGGGACCATTACAAGATAAAGTCGAGCAACACGGTAAACTGTTCTTGAGCTTGAACGAGCTGCTACGGACCATAACGGCCGGATAACGGAGCTGGAAGCTACAGTTAGCATGTATATACATCGGGGCTCGGAGCCTGTGAGAGATTTAACGAGGGGTTACGTATGGTAACCCTTGTCATATAAGCACAGGCGGAGCCCTCTACTCGGGGCACCGCCTGTCCTATACCACCGCTACCAGACTTCTGATGTGCAATAACTGCCGTAGGGTTGTCGGTTCAAGTCCCCGCACAGATCTAAAAATGGAGTGTGGACTGCTACTGCTGGGAGAGGGCCCTCAATAGCTATACTAGGATGGGTTAAAAGCAGAGACCACATTTCACTGTGTGTGCTGTTTAAATGTATTTGTGACCAAAAAAGAGGTTTTTATCCCCCAATTAAAAATATACAGAGGGAGGGTAAACTGTATCAAAATGAACGTTCTCCCTCGCTTTCTGGACCTCTTTCAATGTCTGCCAGTCTTCCTACCAAAATCACTTTTTCGTAAAATAGACAAACTAATCTCCTCTTTTTTATGGCAAGGGAAGACTCCTAGAATTAGGAAAGAGCTTTTACAAAGGCATAGATCTACAGGAGGATTAGCGCTTCCAAATATAAGACACTACTATTGGGCAGCCAATATCCACAAAGTAATTCTATGGAGTAAGGAACCAACATTGAGTTGGTGTGAGCTTGAAGCCAAATCCTGTCCAAATACCTCACTCTTGGCTTTGCTTACATCTACATTACCCAGCCGGCCAACTCAATATTCGAATAACCCGATTGTTGTTTCCACCCTAAGAATTTGTTCCCAATTCAGAGAGGCTCATGGACTCTGTGGATCCTCTATACATAGTCCCATTCGCGACAACCATCTTTTTCTCCCCCCTTACACTGATGGGGCCTTCTCTATGTGGCAGAGATTAGGTCTTATCAGAGTAAGGGACCTTTACATTAACAATGTTTTCGGTAGCTTTAGCCAACTCTCTGACAAATGTTGCCTTCCAGGCACTCGTCTATTTCGCTACTTCCAGGTCCGAGTTAAACTAAACAACCCTTCCTTCCCCAATATCCCTCCAGATTCAATAATTGACTCAATTCTGGACACTCTAACAACCGAAAAGGTTTGATTTCAAGAATTTACAATTCCGTCTCCCGTCTCACAGAAACATAGCTTGGTAAAATCAAACAACATTGGGAAGAGGCAGTGGCGGTTCTAGACCAATTTGACTGGGGGGGCCACTGGGGGGCCAGTTATTTTCTGAGGGGGGCCCAATAAATGCAGGACGAAAAAGAGAACTAGACAGTATGAAGTGTTTGCGCATAAGAAAACAATGCAATACAGTTATTGGTATTTGTTTCAGTACACTTATTTATTTCAGATAGGTCTTATAGTTATTACTGTTAGCTTCAGCTTAAGTTATAGTGCAATGTTTGCACTAACACCATATTTATATAAAAATAAAGGCAATTAACAGTTACATCTCTACTTTACACAAGGGTGTCTGCACAATCTCACATTACAGCAACAAAATCCTGTGGTCTTTGGCAAACCGAGTACCAGAAAATATATATTTAAAAAAAAATTCTTTGTTAGGGGGGGCCACAGGGGGGTCAGAGGTCAGTGTTAGGGGGCACTGGCACCCCCTGCCCCCCCCCCTAGAACCGCCCCTGGGAAGAGGTTTGGGATGGCGCATTAGCGAGAGTGAACAATAGTACGTCCTGTGCCAGGCTTAATATTATACAACTAAAAGTTGTCCACCGTATCTATTACACCAACTCTAAACTCTCCAAAATATACCCAAATGTTACGGATACCTGTAACAGATGCCACACATCGCCAGCAAACTTGACTCAAATGTGTTGGTCTTGTCCTCGCCTACAAGGATACTGGACAAGCATTTTCAAACACCTTACTGAGGCCTTGGACGTGGTATTGACACCATGTGCAGAAACTGCCATTTCTGGAGTACTACCTGGCCACCGAATGTTGAAGAGGAAAGCTAAAGACAGTATAGCCTTTGCATCTATCTTAGCACGTAGAAGAATACTCCTAGAATGGAAACCTTCTAAACCACCTAAAGCATCTCTATGGCTTAAAGATTTAATGTTATACCTGAACTTTAAGATTAAGGACTGAGAAGATTAAATATAACCTGAGGGGCTCCTCAAAACTATTTGAATCTGTCTGGGGCTCTATGATAGCCTACACAGCTGAACTTAAAGGTCCCATGTCATGGCCATTTCCACTGATCATAATTCCATTGTTGAGTCTACTAGAATATATTTATACTGTGCAATTTTCCAAACTCACATTGGTTTCGCATACAGCATCTCTGTAAAGTCTGTGTATTCACTCTCTCCACTAAACGGCTCGTTGCAGCTCTTGCCCCCCCCCTCCCTGTGAGCCCAGTGTGCTCCGATTGGTCGTGACCAGTCGGGACGTTGTGAATCGCGCTAAGCTCCGTGGAGGTGTGACTTCCTTGTTTAGCGATACAGCCAAACTCACCGTGAGCACACACAAAGTCACAGCCGAAGTAAAAACAATAAGTGTGGCTTGATATTGAGAAAGAAAAAGGTTGATAGACGCTGTGAGAATGGGTCTGCGGAGAGAATTTCGCCGCGATCCCAACTGTCTGTTATCAGCCTGCAGCCAGGGAGAAGAAATCAGCATAGCTGCCTGCACTGAGTGTGTGAGGAAGTCCGTGGATTGGTCAATTTGGACCAATCAGCGGGGGCTTAACGTAACGGCTGCGCGGACGTAACGTAACGGCTCCACGGATTGGTCCATTTCGTTCCGGGGACCACATGACATCATGATGTACCCGGAAGAATCAAATGGACAGTGACGTATCTCCAACGAGGCGTTTTGGGGAGGTATTTTCTCTTTTAGAGGTTTATTCCCTACATGGTGTACTTTGAGGGTTTTGACTCTGCACACCGTTTACATGCATAAAAACCTTCATAACACACAAGGGGACGGGTAATAACCGGAAAAGCCTGACATGTCACCTTTAAGACAGTACATTAAGAATACATGGGGGGAACTACGAATATATGTGTATGTTTTTTCTTTTTTCCCTTGTGTCTTTGTATACATGTATGTAGGTAGGTATGTGTATGTATGTGCATGTGTACATGTGTGTGGGTATGTAAACACATGTATGTGTATATGTGGCTATACATATGTGAGTATGGGTACATTGATTACTGTTACTTTTCTTTATTCCCTTATCTATTAATTTTCTTTTAATATTATCTTCTACATTACTTTACTTTTACCTATACAGGTATCTATCTATTTAGTTAGTTATTTAATTTACTAGCTTATCCTTAATATGGATTTTGGATGTCTGAGTGGATTACAGAAAACATCATTAAGTCCCACTTCATTATTATTGATGTTAATTATTATAACGTGTTACATCATGTTATTTTGTATTGCTCTGTATTTTATATAACCATGTATTAAATGATCTTATAAAGTTGTAGTTAATGTGTTTGCTAACAGGCCAAAGTTTCTCTCCTCAGAGGACAAAGGAGAAAACTTTTCTGTTGACCGCCTCGGACCAATTACTGAGATAATCACCTCAGCTACTCAGCAGCTCAGGTGAGTGTGTGTTGTGTTTGTGACAACAGAGGCCCCCCCCCTGAGACTCACTGTGACCACTGGGTCATAATTAGCTCTATGTGCACTGGCTGTAGTCAGAGAGGGGGGGAGGGGCTCTAATGACCCTCATTAGCATCATATTACTGAGAGGCCAACACACACACACACACACACACACACACACACACACACACACACACACACACACACCCACACACCATGTATACATCACTTCAGGGGACATTACATTGACTTACATGCATGTCCTGGAGACTTACCCTAACCTTAACCAACACATGCCTAACCCTAACCCTAACCAAGTCTTCACCCTAACATTAATGATTCCCCTTAGGGGGACCTCCAAATAAGGGAAGGCAGTCCCCACACGTGACTATGTAAACAGATGTAGGTCGCCACAAGTATAGTAATGCTAGTACACACACACACACACACACACACACACACACACACACACACACACACACACACACACACACACACACTCTTTAGGCTTTTGCTTTTGTTGTGTACTTTATTATGTTGGGTAAATATTATTTGTGATTCTTCTTTGTAATTGTTAGTATCCGTCTCTGAGGGGGCGGCTGTTAAAGCTGCAGCTTCCTGATCTCTTCTGTCACATTTCTTCATTTTTCATCATCTGCATTTGATTCAAGTTTCCAAACACCAAACAACACCAACGAAGAGTCAACAGCAACACAAAGCTGTTTGGCTTTGGCAGAGAAGCTCTGGCACATTGTTCGCGGCGTGGGAATATTTAATCCTAGACGAATTATAACAACATCTAAATCAAATAAACAGGGAACGCTGATTAAAACCAACAGGTGGGGTCAACAGGTCTGTGCAGCTTTTCTCCTGTATTCTCTACCATGTTGATATGATAGTATAAGTCTCCTGGTGTATGTAAAGAGTATGAAGATAAGAGGCAGAAGGGACAGATCTACCAACACTCCACATACAAAGAGAGCGCTCGAGCTCACACGCTGAAGATTGTAAATCGAATTATTACAAGAATCCCCCGTAATAGTAAAAACGCAGAGTTTGCTATTAGAATAAAGAATACATCCCACTGCAGTCTCACAAGTCGGCAGAAGCCAAGACAAAACCAGACAGACATCGACAGTTATTTTCCTCACGATGGTTGATAATGCAGAGGTTTCCACAGAGACACGTATCTGTCGCAGGCCCTGGCTGCCAGCAGGGAAGACTCTGAAAAGGTCAGTCATATTCATCACATTTTGAAACAGACGGGCTCGAGAAGATATGATCTGTTTCTCTGATAACAAGTCAATCAGAAGCCTGGGGTAAATATTGGTGCTATAAAGAACAGAGTCAATCAACAAAGCTCGATTGAACATGTATGTGTGGCGCAGTGGGTTGAGCGTTGGTGTTAGAATCAGGGGGTCACAGGTTCAAACCCCACTGCAGTCAGCATGTCGTTGTGTCCCTGAGACCCTTCACCCCAAAGTGCTCCTCTGGGGATTGCCCACAGTATTGAGTATGTAAGTCGCTTTGGATAAAAGCGTCTAACAAGTGACATGTGATGTGATGTACATAGGCTCATGCAGGCTTTTGAGAATAACAATGATGCACACAATAGTGGAATTACTGCAGATGATCAGAACATAAACTGTAAACATGATCACAAAATACAGATATCTATATCTCTGCACTTCCACATGCCCATCAAAAGTGATGTCCCATTGAATTGAGCATCCATCAGCAATGCAGGCAGATCATATGTTCTCTCTCATGAACAATACCTGAACAGTCTCTCTTGCAGTAACATGCAAGCTGTGATGTAGAGTGCTAATGCTTCACACAAAGAGTGACAGACAGTGTCTGAGTCTGTGGGAGGTTTTTCATCTGACTGCTAACTCCTCTATGGATCTCATTCAACTCCATCAACACGTGAAGAGCTTCAGCTGAATTGTACTGAATACAAAGGCAATGTTTGATGTAACGTGGATTGATCACGTTACTGTGAGCGTTCACTGTAAACTCAGATAAAAATGATGTAAGGAGAGGAGGTTTGGTGGAGGCTTATTCAGGTGCCTCTTCAGGACACAGCCTTCTGCAAGAACCAGGTTTCCACCATGCATTTGTCAGTATCACTGGACCCAATTCGCTCAGGCCAGCAACACATATCCAACACTACCTGTTTGGCAACGTCAACAGCGGATTTGGCGATAATCTGGATAATATGCTGTAGGAAACTCTGCCTCCTTATCCCTAGCAATTGTTGAGGAACATATTTCCTAGGCCCATACCTTTGACCCAGTGTATCACTTCCTACTCCCCTCACCGAGCACAGGCCTGCAACCTTAGCCCTAGATTCCACCGGGTCCGTCTGGGGCGCGTTACGGCCGCGCCGCGGAGCTCACGGCAATCGCGGCCACTCTAGTCAATGGGTGCTATTCCACCACACGCGGCGCGTTACGGCTCAGAAGCGTCTCAGCGCAGGGCTCCTCTAAAATTAGGATGAATCCTATTTTTGACGCGACGCAGCCGTAACATAATGTCGGGCAGGCAGGAAGTGGAAAGTTCAGAGCATATATAGCATATATATATATATATATACACACAAACTAATTTTGCAGCCCCTATCCCTCCGTAGTCTTTCAAGTAGAAGTCGTAGAAATGCCAGCGTTCTCCTCCGGTTTACAGGCACTGTGTAAATTATATATAAAGAATAATTAAGATGATGACAGTGTGCGAAAAAGTACACGTCCCACCGTCCGGGACGTGTTATTTACAATATCGGACAAGTAGATATTTCAATTGACTTGTCCGGTGGACAAGTGACGTTTTTCGCCCCGATTTATTGACAAATTATTGATAAATTCAGTTTACAAAAGGCAGAACTCATTCGCAAATTGTCCGTGTCCGCCATTGTTCGTTTAGAAATGTTAGTTTCGGTTCTGCTTGTCGATTCATAAGCATCTCGCCTCTTTCTGTACAGTTAGACAGGGGGCGGGGGTGGGAAGTGTAGCACAGTGGCAGGGTTGGGAAGCAAAACCCGGTTCCGAGTAGGAACAAATAACAATTGTCCGGTACCGGGATTAATAAGAGTTGTGAGGACAAGAGGCGAGGCCGTGCCCCGCGGACTGCAGCTTTCTCTCTCTATGCTCCGTATCAGGTGATCGCTGTGCAGCTCAGCGTCTCTCCCCCTCTCCCCCTCTCTCTCCCTCTCTCTCTCTCTCTCTCTCTCTCTCTCCTCTCTCTCTCTCTCTCTCTCTCTCTCTCTCTCTTTCTACACAGCAGATCCGCTGCCCGTTTAACAGCACAGGGATGTCAGTATTGTGTATGAAGCAGGGTATAGAAAGTACATTATTGAAATTAAAATACTATTTATTTACTTTTACAAACAGTGAGCTGCTGGGCAGCTGCAGCATGTGTATTGCAGGACATGTGTAAGCGTGCAAGCGTCTTTGAGTTGTAGAAAAGCGCTAGGCCTTAGGCTATAAATATAATGTATTATTATTATTAGGTTATGTCCTATGTGTTGGACATGTGTGGTTGGACTCTGTCTCACAGGCAGGTTGCAGTGTAGCATCAGAGGACACTGGGCCAATTGTACATTCTCAAACTGCACCACTTAGAACTAACTAAACAATGCAGAGATTATTTTTATATAATTGTATTCAATAACCGTAAGAAATTCAACAGTATGAAGTGATTTGTAAAGAGCAATACAGATTTGACTTAATGTTTTCATAAATATATTTTTCTCCCAGTTTGTCATGGGACTTATTTTTACCCTCTCAAAGAACCGGAATCGAGAACCGAAAATAACCGGAATCGAAAAGCAGAACCGGAATCGTTAAAATCCAAACGATACCCAACCCAATGTGTGATGCAGTAAAATCTTACCGCTCACTTACATTAGCGGTGTCGTAAAAAATGTGGGGAAATGTAAAATACCATGACGAAGAAGAAGATTCCAGTGGCCCCAATTTTTGTCCATTCTGGACAAGTGAAAAATGTATTCGGACAAGTACATTGCCAAACTCACTTGTCCATGGACAAGTACTCTATAAAAACATTTTCTCACACTGGATGAATGCATTTTTTTTAACATGTTAAAAGCAGAGACCACATTTCACTGTGTGCTTTTTAAATGTATTTGTGACCAATAAAGAGGTTTTCATCCTCCAATTAACAATATACAATACTTTGTGCAAAATACCAATATATGCTTGAACAGTCCGCTGGCATCACAGGCTCTGCCCTTGCATGGTTCAGGTCCTACCTGACAGACCGCAGTTTTTCAGTGCAGCTAGGTGCCTTCTCCTCTGCAAAGGCCCCTCTTACTTGTGGGGTTCCCCAAGGCTCTATCCTGGGCCCCATCCTCTTTTTATTGTATATACTGCCCCTAGGTTCAATCCTCAGAAAACGTAACATTCCCATCCACTGCTACGCTGACGATGTTCAGATTTATCTGCCTCTCAAAGGAAATGACAAACACTCACTACAGCAGTTGATGGATTGCCTGACAGAAATGAAGTCCTGGCTGAGCAGAAATGTTCTTAACCTCAACGAGAGCAAGACTGAGGTCATCTTTTTTGGACCCCAACCTCCAGCCTCTTCTGTTGACATTCTGGGTCTTCTTAAAACAAACATCCTCCCCTCGGTCATGAATCTTGCAGTGAATTTTACTAACACTTTTAAATTCGACAAGCAGGTCAGCAGCGTAGTGAAATCCTGCTTTTTTAAATTAAGAGTATTGGCCAAAACCAAGTCTTTTTTATCTTTCAAAGACCTGGAGAGAGTTATCAACGCCTTTGTGACCTCGAGACTCGAATTGATTTTAAAATCCTTTTATTTGTTTTTAAAGCACTAAATGGGCTGGCTCCGGCCTATATAGCTGAACTCCTCCAGCGCTACACCCCAGCCAGAGCGTTAAGGTCTGCTGACCAGCTGCTACTGGTAGTGCCTAAAACCAGGCTAAAAACCAGAGGAACATCCAGCAGTTGTTTTTCAATTTCAATTTGTCATTTTAATGAGGAACATCCAGCAGTTGTTTTTTGCAACACTCTGCCCCTCCATGTGAGGTTGGCCCAGACCCTAGGTGTGTGCGTGTGCGTGTGTGTGTGTGTGGTGTGTGTGTGTGTGTGTGTGTGTGACAGACAGTAAAACGTAATCCTTAATATGGATTTTGGATGTTTGAGTGGATTACAGAAAACATCATTAAGTCCCACTTTATTATTATTTATGTTATCAATCAATCATCATCAATCAATCAATCAATCAATCAATCAATCAATCAATCAATCAATGTTTATTTATATAGCCCAATATCACAAATGTTACATTTGTCTCAGTGGTCTTCACAGTGTGTACAGAATATCAGTATGACAATACGACACCCTCTGTCCTTAGACCCTCACATCGTACAAGGAAAAACTTCCGAAGAAAACCCAGTTTAAAGGGAAAAATAGGAGAAACCTCAGGGAGAGCAACAGAGGAGGGATCACTCTCCCAGGACGGACAGACGTGCAATAGATGCCGTGTGTAAATTGAAAAGATATACATTTGCAACATAGGTAGTCCAAATGTTTGGAAATGCATGTGTGTAGAATAGGAAGATGAATCCACGAGGATATCCATCAGGACCGATGATCCAGGACCACAGCCACGACTCGCGATCCAGGGCTCGCGATCCAGGGCTCGCGATCCAGGACACAGGACCGCAGGATCATCCATGGCTCCGGATCCCGCGTATATAGACACCAAAAAGAAAGAAATGTGGGGAAGCTGGGTTTATCGGAACATGAGAGTACACAGGTACAGACAGAGAGAAGGAAGAAGTAAGATGTTCCCCGACAAACTAAGCCTATATCAGCAAAACTAGGGGCTGAATCTAATCAGCCCTAACTATAAGCTTTATCAAAAAGGAAGGTCTTAAGCGCACTCTTAAAAACGGATAGGGTGTCTGCCGCCCGAACACAAACTGGAAGCTGATTCCACAAATGTGGAGCTTGATAAGAAAAGGCTCTGGCTCCCATTGTACTTTTAGAGACTCTAGGAACAACCAACAACCCTGCATTATTGGAACGCAATGCCCTAGTAGGACAGTAGGGTATAATGAGTTCTTTAAGTTAAGATGGCGCCTGCCCATGAAGGGCTTTGTAGGCGAGAAGAAGAATTTTAAATTATATCCTGTGTTCTATAGGGAGCCAGTGTAAGGCAGCCAGAACAGGAGTAATGTGGTCCCTTTTCCTAACTCTGGTTAGTACACGAGCCGCAGCATTTTGAATCAGCTGAAGCGCCTTGACTGACTTCTTGGTACTCCCTGATAATAAAGAGTTACAATAATCCAGTCTAGAAGTAACAAATGCATGGACTAGTTTCTCTGCATCGTTTTGAGGCAAGATATGCCTGATTTTTGCAATGTTACGTAGATGGAAGTAGGCGGTCCTTGAAATTGATTTTATGTGGGCGTTAAAGGATAAATCCTGATCAAATATAACACCAAGATTCCTTACAGTCTCACTGGAGGCCAAATTAATGCCATCCATAGTTAGTATATCTTTAGATAATTTGTTTCGTAGATTCTTCGGGGCAAGTACAATAACTTCAGTTTTGGTCGTGTTTAACATCAAAAAGTTTAAGGTCATCCACGTTTTTAAGTCCTTAAGGCAGTCTTGAATTTTATTCAGATGATTAATTTCATCAGGCTTGATTGATAAATATAGTTGAGTATCATCCGCATAACAATGAAAGTTTACAGAATGATTCCTTATAATATTGCCTAACGGAAGCATATATAATGTGAACAAAATAGGTCCGAGCACTGAGCCCTGTGGCACTCCATGGCTAACTTTGGTTTGCGTGGAAGATTCATCGTTGACACGTACAAACTGAGAGCGTTCAGATAGATAGGACCTAAACCAGCCTAAAGCAGTTCCCTGTATGCCAACTAAGTGCTCTAGTCTTTGCAATAGGATGTCATGGTCGATAGTATCAAATGCAGCACTGAGATCGAGCAAAACAAGAATAGAGACAAGTCCCTTGTCTGAGGCTATTAGAATGTCATTTGTGACTTTAACCAGAGCTGTCTCTGTGCTATGATGTGTTCTAAAGCATTAATTTGGCCTCCAGTGAGACTGTAAGGAATCTTGGTGTTATATTTGATCAGGATTTATCCTTTAACGCCCACATAAAATCAATTTCAAGGACCGCCTACTTCCATCTACGTAACATTGCCAAAATCAGGCATATCTTGCCTCAAAACGATGCAGAGAAACTAGTCCATGCATTTGTTACTTCTAGACTGAAAATCTTCAAATAAATCATTGTTTTTTAAGTAATCACACAGCTGTTTTGCGACCGCTTTCTCAAGAATCTTTGAGAGGAACGGAAGATTAGAAATAGGTCTATAGTTGGCTAAAACCTCTGGATCGAGGTTGTGCTTTTTAAGAAGCGGTTTTATCACTGCTACTTTGAATGATTGTGGAACATAGCCTGATAATAAAGACATATTCATAATATGTAATAAAGAAGTGCTAATTAATGGAAAAACTTCCTTCAACAGCTTAGTTGGAATTGGGTCTAACATGCACGTTGATGGTTTAGAAGAGAGAATCATTGAATGTAATTGTTCAAGGTTTATGGCTAGTTTACTATCTAGTGTAATATTAGAACTTACGTTTTTATTTATTATAACGTGTTACATCATATTATTTTGTATTACTCTGTATATTATATAACCATGTATTATATTAAAAGATCTTATAAAGTCGTATAAAGGAGAAACCTTTTTTGTTGACCGCCTCGGACCAATTATTCTGTGGACACGGCTGTCATCTGAATACATTGCATCATATTACTGAGAGGCCACACACACACACACACACCACACACACACACACACACACACACACACACACACCACACAGTGTTTGCCTCTCAGTAACATGATGCAACGTCTGCATCCTAGCAGCAGACAAACCTATAGTGTCCAGCCTCTTCAGAGTGGATCATTACAGGGGAAGGGGGCTTCCTCTCATCATGTCAAAGCTCTCACCAGCAAGCTGAGTCACATGCACTGTTTTATTGTTAGTTCCCACGTTGAATCTTAAAATGTAATTGTTGATGGTTGTTTCAGTTGTCTAACTATTGTCTTTAATAGTTGTCCTCATTATATTGAATGCTTTCAAGGTTATCGTGCTGATCTGAACACAAGTATAACATGTGTAAATGTTTCTACACTTTCAGGCATGGAATCAGTCAGTCAATCATTATTCTGTATGAGTGTATTTATATGTACTGATGCACTGAGAGTGTTGAATTCATTGAATATGTTATTCTTATGCAAGCTTTTGCAAGCATTGATTAACATCGTGTATATGCTATGGGTTATTCTCACTTACATTATCCCTCTGTGATGATGCTATATGCTGGCTGGGGCACGTGCAGCCTTTTTTTCAGGTCTTCCTCTCCTTCCTTTACCGGTTGGTCTTTGAATGTACCTCTCTTTTTGCTTTAGGTGCAAACACAAACATTTGAAATCTGAGTGAAATACTGTTTCAATAAGTGAGAGGATTGTGGTGCATGTAGTTTATGAGAAGGTCTTAGTTTGTGTACATCACTTCTTCGGTTACTTGGAATGTATATTTACTATTGTCAGGTCCAACTGTGAACGTTTGCCGTTCACATGCATGCAGGTTATTGTGGTTTTGTAGTATTGTACGTGTTGAATTAGGACATGTTGCAGTTATATTCCGTCCTTTTATCCAGAGACAGAAAGCCTGAGTCAGTCTGTGAACTCCTGTTTGAATAACTGAGACAGGCCAGACCTTTGCTGCATGTGGTGTATGTGGAGGTGAGATATTCCCAGCACAATATTGTCACGTACAACCCTAGGAGATGTTACAATTCACATGCATGCAAGCAGGCTGATTTTGTATTAATATATGAATATTGAGTAACATACGTTGTTTTATTGTTAGTACCTTGACACAGGTCGATAATCATACTGTATACATGTGTATACTGCTTCTGCATGCAAGTATTTGTGCACATATATGTATTTAACATAAGGAAAGAATATATTTTCACTTATATTTGACTTACTTCAAATGAGATTATATTGATTATTGTCTGCTTGTGACCTTTCCTTAAGTCTTGCTTCTCCTTTCTATAACTCTTGTTCTTTCTATGAATGTGTTCTCTGTTCAGGCCGACTTGCAAACATGAAGGAGGCAATGTGTACGAGTGTGAAATAATGTTTAAATCAATGCGAATGACCATCTTGGTGGTTCATGTAGTTTATGAGGCTTTTTTCCTGCCCTTCATTTGTGTGCTTCTCTTCTCCAGCTACCTGAAGTTAAATTCAATATTGTCTAGTACAAGTGTTAGGAAGGTTGTAATTCACATGCACGCAGGCTTATTGTGTGTTTGCATTACTGTTGGTGTTGAATTACGATATTTTCCTCTGAACATTTCCCTTGTTGTGCATTTATATTCCCCCTTCCTTCGCAGATATAGAGAGCCTGAATAAGTCTGTGAACTACTGTATGTGGAGGTGAGATTTTCCCAGATGTTATATTTAACATGGTCACATACAACTGTTGGAGATTGCATGCAGGCTGATTTTGTATTAATATCTGAAATGTAGCTAACAGCATCTCATTAACAGTTCCTGTATTGTTCCTCTCTTTGGAGCAGACATGAAGAGCAACAGCAGCCTGAACCCTCCCTACTTTCAGTTGACCCTGTTTGCAGACTTTGGGCCCCTCAGATACCTGTTCTTCATCTTGTGTCTGTTCATTTTTGTGACTATAATCTCTGCTAACATGGTCATTATTCTGGCAGTGTTCCTGCAGAAGTCTCTGCATCAGCCCATGTATATTTTCATCAGCTGTCTGTGTTCAAACTCTCTGTATGGCTCAGCTGGATTCTTCCCCAGGTTCCTGCAGGACATCGTCTCTGACTCTCATTTGGTCTCACGTCCATTATGCTTTATTCAGGTGTATGTTATTTACACCTATGCTTCCTGTGAGATGACCATCCTCACCATCATGGCCTACGACAGGTTCATTGCTATCTGTCAGCCCTTACACTACCACAGTAAAATGACCTTCAAATGGGTGCAGGTTCTTGTGCTCGTTGCTGTTGTATACCCAGTATTTACTATTGGCTTCTGCCTCTATCTTACTGTTAGATTACCGCTATGTGGAAATAAACTGAATCGGATTTTCTGCTCTAACTGGCCTGTGGTGCAGCTCTCCTGTGTGGACACCACTCTGAACAACATAGCTGGTCAGTTTCTCCTGGTGACCATCATCTTCATCCCCATGTTCTTCGTCCTGTACACATATCTACGGATTCTGCTGGTCTGCAGCAGGAGATCGTCTGAATTCAGAGGAAAGGCGTTACAAACCTGCCTGCCTCACATCGTGTCCTTTATGACCTACTCCATCTCTCTCTTCCTCGAGGTGTCTTTGACTCGATTTGAGGCTGATCAACTGAATCCAAGCGTCGCAGTTATTTTGTCTTTAGCGTATCTGATAATTCCCCCCCTCAATAACCCTATCGTGTATGGCCTGGGTCTGCCTCAAATCAAAGGAGGCGTGTTAAGATTTCTGAAGAAGGGCCCTGCTGCTGAAATATAAAAGGAATATGTTGACCATGTTAGATTGTGTTTCCTATCATAATTATTTAAAGGGATACATGATTAGATAGAGATCAACATAAAGCACAACAACAATATTGTATATGCTTGATTTAACTTGATTTGGCTTGAATTTTCCTCAAATGTTAACATATTACTATTCTGTTAAATGTAATAGATTTAAAGTTAGAACACATATTATGTTCTGCCTCTTCATGCATATTTAAGGTCAATATTAAAATGTATTTTTTTAACATATCCTCATAAAAAGTAGATTCGACAGGAATTCAGGTGTACTGTATGTTAGGCATTGTGAAGTTACACCACTTACTGTTGTTATTGTGTTTTAATATTTTGTTGTGAATCATTCAACCTTTGTTACTATAATGAAAATGTAATGATGAAGTAATATATTCAATAAACAACAGTCTACAGCAGTGTTTCTCAAACTCTTTCATACCAAGGACCACTTAACAAATAAAAAAACACTCGCGGACCACCTAACTCCACAAATATCCAAAATCACATCGTTTTTCTAGAACAGATTACAAATCGCCTGAAAATGGTACAAACAAGTGGCAACATGTGTGATGAAGGTGTTGCGCTGGGCTATATCATACCATCAAAAGCTTAACTTCAGCTGGCTCCATTGCGGAGATATTCCCGCGAGAGTGCGTACAACTTTAATTTATTAATTTATTTAAAATGTGAAATTGTACCAATATATTCACGGACCACTTGGGGGCGCTCACGGACCACCAGTGGTCCGCGGACCACACTTTGAGAAGCATTGGTCTACAGCCATGTGAGTCCCTGCTTTTTCACCTTCACTTAAATGAAATGCTATTGTTAGCCATTTGGAACATGTTTAACCTTTAAGCATGCTAACATTAGATGGTTATCTAATTAAATATTCTAACACAAAACCACTGAAATGCGTAGTGCATGGTCCGAGAAGGACAAACAAATCAATATAACACTGTAATGTTACAGATCAACAACACAGATACGATTCTCATTTATTCATTTTATATACATTTTATTTATATAATTAAATCGATTTTTTGTTTGTTTTATCTAAGTGTTCCAGGGTATTCTCTGAATACCTTGAAGGCCCTGATGGATGCCTCTGGTGCAACTAAATGTTAAAGGTTACGGCTTAAAATGTACCAAAACCTTCCGTTAAGGCCTTTTGAGAAGCCGCAGTGCTCCGTGAGTGTTTAAAGTACTTTGAAAAGGGCTAAAGAGATATATTTTTCACAGGGGGCCTCTAAATAGGGCCCAGATCAGGAATCTGAAGTATGTAAACTGTAACCACACCCAGAACTTTTTTTCAATAAAATGTCAAACTTTCTCACAAAATGCTGTCTGGAGCTTAGCATCTGACAGGCTTGTGTTGGCAGAGGGGAAGAAAATAAAAAAAATTGAAAAAATGTGGTTGGCACTGCGAAACTTCGAGAGTGTGTTGTTGCACTTGTGTGGAACCCGCTTGCAAAATTTGGGGACCCTGCGACCTCGGACAAGGTCAAAACCGAGGTCAGAGGTCACATTCGCAATGCCGACAGTACACTCGACGGCACAAAGGAAGTTCCGACCGCTTTGAGCTTGCTCTCATTAGAACCGGCTCGAAGAGTACATGCAGATTGATTCCTCCGCTGTTCCTAATGTCAAATGTTACGGCTAATATCTATAATATATATTATAATAATTCTATTTTGACTACCAGTTTCGGGTGGGTTTCGAACCCGAAGACCAGTGCTTATCTCAATGCCCCACAAGTGGCGCTGAGAGCTTATGGAGAATAAGTATGCTTTATAGATTTGTCAATAGATTAACGAGACAATTAGCTTTGTTTTCCACCAGTAAAATGTACAAACGACACATCAATTCACATCTACAGATGAAAACGAAGCGAATGGACGTACTGCCAGACTCATAGTGTGTATAAATCGAGACGTGAGATCTCTCTCCCCTGCTCTCTCCGTTTCTCAACAGTGACGTCACTTTCAGCTTCACTTTAACAATTTCAATGAGCAAAATACATTTCCCTTTGTTTTCCACCATCAAAATGGACAAACGATGCCTCAAATGACATCTACAGATCAAGACGAAGCGAATGGAAGTACTCCATAGACTCCTAGCATGTCTAGTTTTTATGTTTGAGCACTATTTACATTTCTGGTTAGCCCAGGAATGTGAGAGATCTCATGTCTCAATTTCCTCACACTAGGAGTCTGCGAGTAATTCCATTCGCTTCGTCTTCATCCGTAGATGTGATTTGATGTGTCGTTTGTACATTTTGATGGTGGAAAATACAGGTAAATGTGCTGTTCAGAATGTTTATAATAGACTATACTATATAAGCTTGAGGCAATCCAGGTCGCTACACGGGTGACACGGGTTCGAAACCCCTGTCAGACTCTCCATATTATATAGCAGAACAAATACATTTATACAAACACATTTAAGAAACATTATAAGAACAATGATTGGGAACATTTAAAAACATTATACACATTAATTTCATCATATTAATCATATTAATCATATATCACACAATGGTGTGATGTGAAAAGGCATTGCTACGTTTTAAAACTTGTAAACACGCGTTCAGGAGTCTGAAAGTGGTTTCATTAGCTTCGTATTGATTTGTAGATGTGATTTGATGTGTTTTTTTGTCAATTTTGATCGAGGGGTCGAGGTCGCGAACCCCGGTAGCGCCGGGACCCCGGCGAGACCTCGCGGGGTCCGAAGATTTTAAAAACTTGGAGGGGCGTGTGTAAAATGGGAGTTAGCGGAGGCTCCGCCTGCAAGTGTCCGGCAGCTCCATAATATGGCCCTTTCGGACATCCCAAGAGATTAGTCCAGCTACTTTTGGTATTCTGATTCTTTAATGGTCACACATGCAGAGTACACAGCACACACAGTGACATTTGTATCTACAGATAAATATTAAGCCTAACAAGTACGTAACGTCTAATATATTGCTTTCCTGCAATGTTAACTATGTTTCAGCACTTATTTGTTTATTATTAAACTGATATTATACATATGTATTATACTCTTATAAGATGTATGTAGAAAGTATAAGAAATGTGCAGAATGACAGTTTAATGGTGGAGTATACACACATATTGATAGATGTCTTGTAATGCACTGTTGAGGAACCTGCGACCCAAGTTCTTCATTCATTGCATACAGTAGTTGTGTATAATATGATATGTCAATAAACCTTAGCTTAGAAAATCTTGAAAGGGATGTGCAAACTAGTCATTATATACAGTCTTTAATGAACTATTAGTAGAGAATAACGAGTAATGAATATACTTTATAGGGATCCTATTAATATCTAATAATAAAATAATAACATGCTTTAACCACTAGGTGTCCCTTTATATCAGCTGTGCACCTTTATGGTGTAAATACAGCCTATCTACCAATTGGATCAAATATAAAAGTCAGCCGAATTAGTGTTGATACTGCAAGGAGACGTATTGTGTGAAAATAAATGTAAGATGTTGTTTAATTGCTTATATATTTATGATCCACGTCACATCTTCAGTTTTGGCGGCAGTTCTCCTGTTTGTCTAGAAGTCTTCTCAGCAGGGCTCTATAAATATAGAACTACGGCAGATATGTAATATTTAATGCAGCCGAACCGTGTTTACAATGCCGTTATGTGATGACTTTCAAAGAGAAAAGCAAGCACACTCGGAATAAAGTATTATTGTATTTTTAAAAAACGTTTTCAGATTTCATATCACATAAACACCAAATCCCAGCATGCATTGCGGCTAAACCATCCAATCATCGAGCTGAGGATCTTGCCTACTTCTGTTTCCGGTTTCGTTTATGACTGATGTATTTTGTTATACACACATTCCTTCACATTTACATTTTAATTTGCATTAAAGTATTTCGTGAGACCTTCTAACATGTTTTTAAATATAACTACGGTTGTAGTTGAAGAGTTTGAAATGAATACTTCAGCCCTAGAATTGGCATTAGTATCTGGAGATCTCCAATATGGAAATACATTTGAATATTACGATGATATATGGTTTACTATTTATTGTCGTATGCATAATACCTATACTGCGTAGTTTTGGCAATGAAAATCTTAAGTTCCAGGCTTCTCCAACAATGCAACATGCAATATACAAAAGAAAAAAGGCAAACAAATAGTGCAAGAAAATAGTGCATAGGAGTCGGACACAAAGTTCAAGTTAAAATGCTGTAGAAAAATCTATAAAAGATTGTAAATTGAATAACTGTTCAGTGGAATGAAATACTGCCCGTTGTAATAAAATATAAATATTTGGATTGCAAACAGATTTATGTACTTGAAATAAAGGAAGGTTTAGACACTTTACAAAGCTCAGCAAATGAACATGTTTTATGGCCTAATCCAAGTGCCATTTATCCACTCATGTGCCCAATACTTCACAAGACTTTCCCTTAACCTTTAAGGCTTTGAATAAGGTAAGAGTTCTGAATCGTATGGTTGTAGTGAAAATGCCTATGAAAATGCAGAGCTAGCGAGCTTACGCCTGGATAAATGAAGCTGGGTTTATACTGCACCAGTTTGTAAGCGGCTATGGTTTTGCTGCTGTGGTTTTAAGGTTTAAGAGCACCTGGTAACTTGTTATTTCCCTCTCTGTTCCCTTCTTTTTGCTCAGTGTCGTTCCTGGCTCAGTCGGTATGTTTAGACAACACCACGGTGAAGTTTGAGATCTGGGACACGTCGGGACAGGAGAGGTTACCACAGCCTCCCTCCCATGTACTACAAAGGAGTTCAGGCCGCCATTGTTGTCTTCAACATCACCAAGCCGGTACAGTAGGAACAGATTAAATCCATAGAAATAAAGTAAATCAATAAAGTATTTCTGATTCTTTTGAGGTGAGAACTTGCATCGCTAGTAGATCATAAACAGGGGGGTAGTGCTATTTTTAAGTGTCGGAGCGCACCCATGACTTGTGCACGTGCACTGTTGTGGCAGACCACCAACACAGAAACATATGGACAA
Source organism: Champsocephalus esox (assembly GCA_036324585.1). Classification (NCBI taxonomy): domain Eukaryota; kingdom Metazoa; phylum Chordata; class Actinopteri; order Perciformes; family Channichthyidae; genus Champsocephalus; species Champsocephalus esox. The sequence goes on along the minus strand of CM070482.1, from coordinate 5,428,106 downwards.
AGGTTACTTTATAACAAGTGTTTAAATGTATTTAGTATCCTATCCATGTGAACTTGTTTTAATGGGGAGGTGGACCTAACATCTTCTCGGGGTTTCACGGGGCATGCTCCCCTGGGAAGATTTTTTTTTAAGAGCAACATTATGGACTAGATCTATGGATACATCTCTCAACATATTTTACAAATCACTCCCCTTTTAAACTGTATTTATGTTTTACTGTCCTATAATATGAATTGGAATTATTGCATACCTGTTTTTCATGTATTCTCTTATATTGTACTTAAATGATCATATAAAGGGGTGCCTGTTATGAACCGAGATACAGGACGCAGGACCCAAAAGCAGGATTCGGAGATAGTTGTCCAAAAATAGAATGTTCTTTAATAACAAAAACTAAATCGTACTTTCAAAAATAGAAAGTAGTTAAAAAGCCAAAACAAAGTTGTACAGCAATACAAAAACTCACTTGACAAAAGGTCTAAATCACAAGGTACGTATCAGGAGTCAAAAGGCCTAGGTGCTCACAACATGAAACATAACGAACTGACAAAGGAACAAAGAAACATGAGGGCTATATATAGGTGAGGGGGATGGGCAAAGGTGAAAACAATCAGGGCAGGGCCAAGCAATCTCACGGGCGGGAAACACACAAAGGCAGGAAATGTGGGATCTGAAATGACAGGAAAGATTACTTTCAAGATAAAAACAGGAAGTGACAAGATAAAAACACAAAACTAGAGTAAAACATAACTAAACCTAACATATCTGTCGAGTCACAACAGTGCCTTGGAAATACTTGTTTACATAAATAGTTATCAAACTGTTTGAGACCCACTAACTATTACTTAGACTAAAGTTAACTATCTAAACACTCAGAGAGTCCTTTACCTCACCTGAGCTGAGGTTATCTGAGACTCTCCCCCACCTTGTTGTAGAAACAGCTCCTTATGTCCATTAGCTTAGCTAGCTTACCAGATGCTAACAACAACAATCCCCGGTACCGGTGCGCTCTCTCTCTCTCTCTTGCTTGCTCGCTCACTCACAATGCGCTCATGCCACACAGAGAGCCGAGCTTGAATGACACACAGAGACCCATAATGACGTGTTGTATAATATTATAACTTTGATGGCTTTATTGTATGATCAGTATGACAGATGAACAGATCGTCCCGGGTGTTTCTCAATGTCAAGGAAGTCCTTCGTTGCGGGACATTTCGAGGATGGACATGTGTATCCTCTGCGGTGAAGCTTCACCAGCTTCACCAGAAAAATCGAATTCTGAAACTAAGACACAGAAAAGTGCAAGATAAATATAAACAAACACAATTTAGATTAAGTAATATAATCTTAATTGTAGATTAAATCTAGACAGTATGGCAAATTAATTAACTGTTTACAGCAATGTAATAATACAGTATATGCAAAATGAGATGTTATTTATGGCACACAGATGAAATATGTTCATTTGAAGTAAAAGTAAGTAAGGCTAAAGTGGCAGCAGTGTTGAGCTCTCCAGTTCTGCGCTCATACGTCTGGAGGACGGCAGTAAGCAGAGGTTTGGGTGCATGATGTTCCTGATCGCCATTTTGCTTTCTCCAGCACCACGGGGGGTCCAGGTGGATGGCAGCTCTGTCCTGCTGATCTGACGTGCACCTTTCAGATCTATTTCTCCAGAATTGTCCTAATCACAGAGAAAAAGAAGAGGAAAAGAAAAATGAATTGATCACATCAAACACAGGGTTGCAAAATGTAACTCTAAGCATTTCAGACGAACAATCCCTAAAGGATTATTTAAAATGATGCACTGTTTTGGTAAAGAGATGAAGTGACTGTCACACTTGCATCCCTTTGACAGCACTGCAAAAACAAACATCAAGCAAAAGGCTGCTGTCCATTTGTGATTGTTTTATTATTATGGGATTAGGATAAATGAAAGAGTTTCATATCTTGATAAATGGAGGATATGGTTTCAGTACTGTTGGAGTCTGAGTGGTCTAAAACCCACCTCGGCTCCGTGGGTCATTTGGTGAGCTGGGTAAAATCATAAAAGGAAGGAATTCAAAGCACCAGAATAAGGGTTAAACAATAATCAGTTTTAATGATAAACAACAATACAATACACTTTAAAGGGACGCCCCTGCTCTCTTCCCAGTGCTCATGGAGGCTTTTGAGAATAACAATGATGCACACAATAGTGGAATTACTGCAGATGATCAGAACATAAACTGTAAACATGATCACAAAATACAGATATCTATATCTCTGCACTTCCACATGCCCATCAAAAGTGATGTCCCATTGAATTGAGCATCCATCAGCAATGCAGGCAGATCATATGTTCTCTCTCATGAACAATACCTGAACAGTCTCTCTTGCAGTAACATGCAAGCTGTGATGCAGAGTGCTAATGCTTCACACAAAGAGTGACAGACAGTGTCTGAGTCTGTGGGAGGTTTTTCATCTGACTGCTAACTCCTCTATGGATCTCATTCAACTCCATCAACACGTGAAGAGCTTCAGCTGAATTGTACTGAATACAAAGGCAATGTTTGATGTAACGTGGATTGATCACGTTACTGTGAGCGTTCACTGTAAACTCAGATAAAAATGATGTAAGGAGAGGAGGTTTGGTGGAGGCTTATTCAGGTGCCTCTTCAGGACACAGCCTTCTGCAAGAACCAGGTTTCCACCATGCATTTGTCGGTGTCACTGGACCCAATTCACCCAGGCCAGCAACACATATCCAACACTACCTGTTTGGCAACGTCAACAGCGGAGTTGGCGATAATCTGGATAATATGCTGTAGGAAACTCTGCCTCCTTATCCCTAGCAATTGTTGAGGAACATATTTCCTAGGCCCATACCTTTGACCCAGTTTATCACTTCCTACTCCCCTCACCGAGCACAGGCCTGCAACCTTAGCCCTAGATTCCACCGGGTCCGTCTGCGGCGCGTTACGGCCGCCGCCGCGGAGCTCACCGCAATCGCGGCTACTCTAGTCAATGGGTGCTATTCCACCACACGCTGCGCGTTACGGCTCAGAAGCGTCTCAGCGCAGGGCTCCTCTAAAATTAGGATGAATCCTATTTTTGACGCGACGCAGCTGTAACATAATGTCCGGCAGGCAGGAAGTGGAAAGTTCAGAGCATAAATAGCATATATATATATTAGAGCCGGGACTCGATTAAAAAAAATAATCTAATTAATTAGAGGCTTTGTAATTAATTAATCGAAATTAATCGCATTTTTAATCAAATATATATTTGACCTGAGAAGTGAGAAGCCATTTTCACATGGATTTTACTCCAAGTGGTCTACAGTCGAGTGCAATCCAGTGAGCTGGTTATTTTTTTGTTTTTGTTTTTTAAAACAAAATTTCCCATCCACGGGGCCGACCAAAGCGGTCTCATCAGCTTGTTCGTTCATTTTTGACTATTGTTCATCGTGGTTTGTTGTTGTTTGAAGTCCCATGCTGAAGTAATGAACGTTAGTTGGTGCTCCAGTATAATCGGTACGCCTGAAACTCAGAAATGCCAGCGTTCTCCTCCGGTTTACAGGCACTGTGTAAATTATATATAAAGAATAATTAAGATGATGAATGCATTTTTTTTTAACGTGTTAAAAGCAGAGACCACATTTCACTGTGTGCTTTTTAAATGTATTTGTGACCAATAAAGAGGTTTTTATCCTCCAATTAACAATATACAATACTTTGTGCAATATACCAATATATGCTTGAACTGTCCGCTGTCATCACAGGCTCTGCCCTTGCATGGTTCAGGTCCTACCTGACAGACCGCAGTTTTTCAGTGCAGCTAGGTGCCTTCTCCTCTGCAAAGGCCCCTCTTACTTGTGGGGTTCCCCAAGGCTCTATCCTGGGCCCCATCCTCTTTTTATTGTATATACTGCTCCTAGGTTCAATCCTCAGAAAACGTAACATTCCCATCCACTGCTACGCTGACGATGTTCAGATTTATCTGCCTCTCAAAGGAAATGACAAACACTCACTACAGCAGTTGATGGATTGCCTGACAGAAATGAAGTCCTGGCTGAGCAGAAATGTTCTTAACCTCAACGAGAGCAAGACTGAGGTCATCTTTTTTGGACCCCAACCTCCAGCCTCTTCTGTTGACATTCTGGGTCCTCTTAAAACAAACATCCTCCCCTCGGTCATGAATCTTGCAGTGACTTTTACGAACACTTTTAAATTCGACAAGCAGGTCAGCAGCGTAGTGAAATCCTGCTTTTTTAAATTAAGAGTATTGGCCAAAACCAAGTCTTTTTTATCTTTCAAAGACCTGGAGAGAGTTATCAACGCCTTTTTGACCTCGAGACTCGATTATTGCAACACTCTATACGTGGGTATGGACCAGGCCTCAATTAAACGCCTGCAGCTAGTGCAGAACGCAGCGGCACGTCTCCTCACTGGCCACAAAAAGCGTGACCACATCACCCCAATTCTGGCCTCATTGCACTGGCTTCCAATTCGGTTCCGAATTGATTTTAAAATCCTTTTATTTGTTTTTAAAGCACTAAATGGGCTGGCTCCGGCCTATATAGCTGAACTCCTCCAGCGCTACACCCCAGCCAGAGCGTTAAGGTCTGCTGACCAGCTGCTACTGGTAGTGCCTAAAACCAGGCTAAAAACCAGAGGGCACCGAGCCTTCGCGGCGGCTGGCCCCAGGCTCTGGAACACTCTGCCCCTCCATGTGAGGTTGGCCCAGACCCTAGGTGTGTGCGTGTGCGTGTGTGTGCGTGTGTGTATGTGTGTGTGTGTGTGTGTGTGTGTGTGTGTGTGTGTGTGTGTGTGACAGACAGTAAAACGTAATCCTTAATATGGATTTTGGATGTTTGAGTGGATTACAGAAAACATCATTAAGTCCCACTTTATTATTATTTATGTTATCAATCAATCAATCAATCAATCAATCAATCAATCAATCAATCAATCAATCAATCAATCAATCAATCAATCAATGTTTATTTATATAGCCCAATATCACAAATGTTACATTTGTCTCAGTGGTCTTCACAGTGTGTACAGAATATCAGTATGACAATACGACACCCTTTGTCCTTAGACTCTCACATCGTACAAGGAAAAACTTCCGAAGAAAACCCAGGAAAAATGGGAGAAACCTCAGGGAGAGCAACAGAGGAGGGATCCCTCTCCCAGGACGGACAGACGTGCAATAGATGCCGTGTGTAAATTGAAAAGATAATACATTTGCAACATAGGTAGTCCAAATGTTTGGAAATGCATGTGTGACAAACAAATATGAACCAAAACATAGAATAATGCACTACTTTGTTGTAGTGTAAAGGATAAATCCTGATCAAATATAACACCAAGATTCCTTACAGTCTCACTGGAGGCCAAATTAATGCCATCCATAGTTAGTATATCTTTAGATAATTTGTTTCGTAGATTCTTCGGGCCAAGTACAATAACTTCAGTTTTGGTCGTGTTTAACATCAAAAAGTTTAAGGTCATCCACGTTTTTAAGTCCTTAAGGCAGTCTTGAATTTTATTTCGATGATTAATTTCATCAGGCTTGATTGATAAATATAGTTGAGTATCATCCGCATAACAATGAAAGTTTACAGAATGATTCCTTATAATATTGCCAAATGGAAGCATATATAATGTGAACAAAATAGGTCCGAGCACTGAGCCCTGTGGCACTCCATGGCTAACTTTGGTTTGCGTGGAAGATTCATCGTTAACACGTACAAACTGAGAGCGTTCAGATAGATAGGACCTAAACCAGCCTAAAGCAGTTCCCTGTATGCCAACTAAGTGCTCTAGTCTTTGCAATAGGATGTCATGGTCGATAGTATCAAATGCAGCACTGAGATCGAGCAAAACAAGAATAGAGACAAGTCCCTTGTCTGAGGCTATTAGAATATCATTTGTGACTTTAACCAGAGCTGTCTCTGTGCTATGATGTGTTCTAAAGCATTAATTTGGCCTCCAGTGAGACTGTAAGGAATCTTGGTGTTATATTTGATCAGGATTTATCCTTTAACGCCCACATAAAATCAATTTCAAGGACCGCCTACTTCCATCTACGTAACATTGCCAAAATCAGGCATATCTTGCCTCAAAACGATGCAGAGAAACTAGTCCATGCATTTGTTACTTCTAGACTGAAAATCTTCAAATAAATCATTGTTTTTTAAGTAATCACACAGCTGTTTTGCGACCGCTTTCTCAAGAATCTTTGAGAGGAACGGAAGATTAGAAATAGGTCTATAGTTGGCTAAAACCTCTGGATCGAGGTTGTGCTTTTTAAGAAGCGGTTTTATCACTGCTACTTTGAATGATTGTGGAACATAGCCTGATAATAAAGACATATTCATAATATGTAATAAAGAAGTGCTAATTAATGGAAAAACTTCCTTCAACAGCTTAGTTGGAATTGGGTCTAACATGCACGTTGATGGTTTAGAAGAGAGAATCATTGAATGTAATTGTTCAAGGTTTATGGCTAGTTTACTATCTAGTGTAATATTAGAACTTACGTTTTTATTTATTATAACGTGTTACATCATATTATTTTGTATTACTCTGTATATTATATAACCATGTATTATATTAAATGATCTTATAAAGTCGTATAAAGGAGAAACCTTTTTTGTTGACCGCCTCGCACCAATTATTCTGTGGACACGGCTGTCATCTGAATACATTGCATCATATTACTGAGAGGCCAACACACACACACACACACACACACATACACACACACACACACACACACACACACACACACACACACACACACAGACACACGCACGCACGCACGCACGCACGCACGCACGCACGCACGCACGCACGCACGCACGCACACACACACACACACACACACACACACACACACACACACACACGTGTTTGCCTCTCAGTAACATGATGCAACGTCTGCATCCTAGCAGCAGACAAACCTATAGTGTCCAGCCTCTTCAGAGTGGATCATTACAGGGGAAGGGGGCTTCCTCTCATCATGTCAAAGCTCTCACCAGCAAGCTGAGTCACATGCACTGTTTTATTGTTAGTTCCCACGTTGAATCGTAAAACATAATTGTTGATGGTTGTTTCAGTTGTCTAACTATTGTCTTTAATAGTTGTCCTCATTATATTGAATGCTTTCAAGGTTATCGTGCTGATATGAACACAAGTATAACATATGTAAATGTTTCTACACTTTCAGGCATGGAACCAGTAAGTCAATAATTATTCTGTATGAGTGTATTTATATGTACTGATGCACTGAGAGTGTTGAATTCATTGAATATGTTATTCTTATGCAAGCTTTTGCAAGCATTGATTAACATGGTGTATATGCTATGGGTTATTCTCACTTACATTATCCCTCTATGTGATGATGCTATATGCTGGCTGGGGCACGTGCAGCCTTTTTTCAGGTCTTCCTCTCCTTCCTTTACCGGTTGGTCTTTGAATGTACCTCTCTTTTTGCTTTAGGTGCAAACACAAACATTTGAAATCTGAGTGAAATACTGTTTCAATAAGTGAGAGGATTGTGGTGCATGTAGTTTATGAGAAGGTCTTAGTTTGTGTACATCACTTCTTCGGTTACTTGGAATGTATATTTACTATTGTCAGGTCCAACTGTGAACGTTTGCCGTTCACATGCATGCAGGTTATTGTGGTTTTTAGTATTGTACGTGTTGAATTAGGACATGTTGCAGTTATATTCCGTCCTTTTATCCGGAGACAGAAAGCCTGAGTCAGGCTGTGAACTCCTGTTTGAATAACTGAGACAGGCCAGACCTTTGCTGCATGTGGTGTATGTGGAGGTGAGATATTCCCAGCACAATATTGTCACGTACAACCCTAGGAGATTTTACAATTCACATGCATGCAAGCAGGCTGATTTTGTATTAATATATGAATATTGAATAACATACGTTGTTTTATTGTTAGTACCTGGACACAGGTAGATAATCATACTGTATACATGTATATACTGCTTCTGCATGCAAGTATTTGGGCACATATATGTATTTAACATAAGGAAAGAATATATTGTCACTTATATTTGACTTACTTCAAATGAGATTATATTGATTATTGTCTACTTGTGACCTTTCCTTAAGTCTTGCTTCTCCTTTCTATAACTCTTGTTCTTTCTATGAATGTGTTCTCTGTTCAGGCCGACTTGCAAACATGAAAGAAGCAATGTGTACGAGTGTGAAATAATGTTTAAATCAATGCAAATTACCATCTTGGTGGTTCATGTAGTTTATGAGACTTTTTTCCTGCCCTTCATTTGTGTGCTTCTCTTCTCCAGCTACCTGAAGCTAAATTCAATATTGTCTAGTACAAGTGTTAGGAAGGTTGTAATTCACATGCACGCAGGCTTATCGTGTGTATGCATTACTGTTGGTGTTGAATTACGACATTTTCCTTTGAACATTTCCCTTATTGCGCATTTATATTCCCCCTTCCTTCGCAGATATAGAGAGCCTGAATAAGTGTGTGAACTACTGTATGTGGAGGTGAGATTTTCCCAGATGTTATATTTAACATGGTCACATACAACTGTTGGAGATTGCATGCAGGCTGATTTTGTATTAATATCTGAAATGTAGCTAACAGCATCTCATTAACAGTTCCTGTATTGTTCCTCTCTTTGGAGCAGACATGAAGAGCAACAGCAGCCTGAACCCTCCCTACTTTCAGTTGACCCTGTTTGCAGACTTTGGGCCCCTCAGATACCTGTTCTTCATCTTGTGTCTGTTCATTTTTGTGACTATAATCTCTGCTAACATGGTCATTATTCTGGCAGTGTTCCTGCAGAAGTCTCTGCATCAGCCCATGTATATTTTCATCAGCTGTCTGTGTTCAAACTCTCTGTTTGGCTCAGCTGGATTCTTCCCCAGGTTCCTGCAGGACATCGTCTCTGACTCTCATTTGGTCTCACGTCCATTATGCTTTATTCAGGTGTATGTTATTTACACCTATGCTTCCTGTGAGATGACCATCCTCACCATCATGGCCTACGACAGGTTCATTGCTATCTGTCAGCCCTTACACTACCACAGTAAAATGACCTTCAAATGGGTGCAGGTTCTTGTGCTCGTTGCTGTTGTATACCCAGTATTTACTATTGGCTTCTTACTCTATCTTACTGTTAGATTACCGCTATGTGGAAATAAACTGAACCGGATGTTCTGCTCTAACTGGCCTGTGGTGCAGCTCTCCTGTGTGGACACCACTCTGAACAACATAGCTGGACAGTTTCTCACGGTGACCATCATCTTCATCCCCATGTTCTTCGTCCTGTACACATATCTACGGATTCTGCTGGTCTGCAGCAGGAGATCGTCTGAATTCAGAGGAAAGGCGTTACAAACCTGCCTGCCTCACATCGTGTCCTTTATGACCTACTCCATCTCTCTCTTCCTCGAGGTGTCTTTGACTCGATTTGAGGCTGATCAACTGAATCCAAGCGTCGCAGTTATTTTGTCTTTAGCGTATCTGATAATTCCCCCCCTCAATAACCCTATCGTGTATGGCCTGGGTCTGCCTCAAATCAAAGGAGGCGTGTTAAGATTTCTGAAGAAGGGCCCTGCTGCTGAAATATAAAAGGAATATGTTGACCATGTTAGATTGTGTTTCCTATCATAATTATTTAAAGGGATACATGATTAGATAGAGATCAACATAAAGCACAACAACAATATTGTATATGCTTGATTTAACTTGATTTGGCTTGAATTTTCCTCAAATGTTAACATATTACTATTCTGTTAAATGTAATAGATTTAAAGTTAGAACACATATTATGTTCTGCCTCTTCATGCATATTTAAGGTCAATATTAAAATGTATTTTTTTAACATATCCTCATAAAAAGTAGATTCGACAGGATTTGAGATTTACTGTATGTTAGGCATTGTGATGTTACACCACTTACTGTTGTTATTGTGTTTTAATATGTTGTTGTGAATCATTCAACCTTTGTTACTATAATGAAAATGTAATGATGAAGTAATATATTCAATAAACAACAGTCTACAGCAGTGTTTCTAAAACTTTTTCATACCAAGGACCACTTAACAAATAAAAAAACACTCGCGGACCACCTAACTCCACAAATATCCAAAATCACATCGTTTTTCTAGAACAGATTACAAATCGCCTGAAAATGGTACAAACAAGTGGCAACATGTGTGATGAAGATGTTGCGCTGGGCTATATCACAAAACCACTGAAATGCGTAGTGCATGGTCCGAGAAGGACAAACAAATTAATATAACACTGTAATATTACAGATCAACAACACAGATACGATTCTCATTTATTCATTTTATATACATTTTATTTATATAATTAAATCGATTTTTTGTTTGTTTTATCTAAGTGTTCCAGGGTATTCTCTGAATACCTTGAAGGCCCTGATGGATGCCTCTGGTGCAACTAAATGTTAAAGGTTACCGCTTAAAATGTACCAAAACCTTCCGTTAAGGCCTTTTGAGAAGCCGCAGTGCTCCGTGAGTGTTTAAAGTACTTTGAAAAGGGCTAAAGAGATATTTTTTTCACAGGGGGCCTCTAAATAGGGCCCAGATCAGGAATCTGAAGTATGTAAACTGTAACCACACCCAGAACTTTTTTTCAATAAAATGTCAAACTTTCTCACAAAATGCTGTCTGGAGCTTAGCATCTGACAGGCTTGTGTTGGCAGAGGGGAAGAAAATTTAAAAAAATTGAAAAAATGTGGTTGGCATTGCGAAACTTCGAGAGTGTGTTGGTGCACTTGTGTGGAACCCGCTTGCAAAATTTGGGGACCCTGCAACCTCGGACAAGGTCAAAACCGAGGTCAGAGGTCACATTCGCAATGCCGACAGTACCCTCTACGGCGCAAAGGAAGTTCCGACCGCTTTGAGCTTGCTCTCATTAGAACCGGCTCGAAGAGTACATGCAGATTGATTCCTCCGCTGCTCCTAATGTCAAATGTTACATCTAATATCTATAATATATATTATAATAATTCTATTTTGACTACCAGTTTCGGGTGGGTTTCGAACCCGAAGACCAGTGCTTATCTCAATGCCCCACAAGTGGCGCTGAGAACTTATGGAGAATAAGTATGCTTTATAGATTTGTCAATAGATTAACGAGACAATTAGCTTTGTTTTCCACCAGTAAAATGTACAAACGACACATCAATTCACATCTACAGATGAAAACAAAGCAAATGGACGTACCGCCAGACTCATAGTGTGTATAAATCGAGACGTGAGATCTCTCTCCCCTGCTCTCTCCGTTTCTCAACAGTGACATCACTTTCAGCTTCACTTTAACAATTTCAATGAGCAAAATACATTTCCCTTTGTTTTCCACCATCAAAATGGACAAACGATGCCTCAAATGACATCTACAGATCAAGACAAAGCGAATGGAAGTACTCCATAGACTCCTAGCATGTCTAGTTTTTATGTTTGAGCACGATTTACATTTCTGGTTAGCCCAGAAATGTGAGAGATCTCACGTCTCAATTTCCTCACACTAGGAGTCTGCGAGTAATTCCATTCGCTTCGTCTTCATCCGTAGATGTGATTTGATGTGTCGTTTGTACATTTTGATGGTGGAAAATACAGGTAAATGTGCCGTTCAGAATGTTTATAATAGACTATACTATATAAGCTTGAGGCGATCCAGGTCGCTACACGGGTGACACGGGTTCGAAACCCCTGTCAGACTCTCCATATTATATAGCAGAACAAATACATTTATACAAAAACATTTAAGAAACATTATAAGAACAATCATTGGGAACATTTAAAAACATTATACACATTAATTTCATCATATTAATCATATTAATCATATATCACACAATGGTTTGATGTGAAAAGGCATTGCTACGTTTTAAAACTTGTAAACACGCGTTCAGGAGTCTGAAAGTGGTTTCATTAGCTTCGTATTGATTTGTAGATGTGATTTGATGTGTTTTTTTGTCAATTTTATACACATGCATTTCCAAACATTTGGACTACCTATTTTGCAAATGTATTATCTTTTCAATTTACACACGGCATCTATTGCACGTCTGTCCGTCCTGGGAGAGGGATCCCTCCTCTGTTGCTCTCCCTGAGGTTTCTCCCATTTTTCCCTTTAAACTGGCTTTTCTTTGGAAGTTTTTCCTTGTACGATGTGAGGGTCTAAGGACAGAGGGTGTCGTATTGTCATACTGATATTCTGTACACACTGTGAAGACCACTGAGACAAATGTAACATTTGTGATATTGGGCTATATAAATAAACATTGATTGATTGATTGATTGAATTTTGATCGCCAAAACGATAGAAAAATAAGTAAGTGGGACCCCATATTGAGTTGATGGGACCCCCGACATCGCCACCTGGTGGTCCGAGGCGGAACAGTGTACGGCAAAGGAATATAGGGCATAAATACGGTAATGGGCGCCTAAAATCGGGTCGAGGGGTCGAGGGGTCGAGGGGTCGAGTCGCGACCCCCGGTAGCGCCGGGACCCCGGCGAGACCTCGCGAAGTCCGAAGATTTTAAAAACTTGGAGGGGCGTGTGTAAACTGGGAGTTAGTGGAGGCTCCGCCTGCAAGTGTCCGGCAGCTCCATAATATGGCCCTTTCGGACATCCCAAGAGATCAGTCCAGCTACTTTTGGTATTCTGATTCTTTAATGGTCACACATGCAGAGTACACAGCACACACAGTGACATTTGTATCTACAGATAAATATTAAGCCTGACAAGTACGTAACGTCTAATATATTGCTTTCCTGCAATGTTAACTATGTTTCAGCACTTATTTGTTTATTATTAAACTGATATTATACATATGTATTATACTCTTATAAGATGTATGTAGAAAGTATAAGAAATGTGCAGAATGACAGTTTAATGGTGGAGTACACACACATATTGATAGATGTCTTGTAATGCACTGTTGAGGAACCTGCGACCCAAGTTCTTCATTCATTGCATACAGTAGTTGTGTATCATATGATATGTCAATAAACCTTAGCTTAGAAAATCTTGAAAGGGATGTGCAAACTAGTCATTATATACAGTCTTTAATGAACTATTAGTAGAGAATAACGAGTAATGAATATACTTTATAGGGATCCTATTAATATCTAATAATAAAATAATAACATGCTTTAACCACTAGGTGTCCCTTTATATCAGCTGTGCACCTTTATGGTGTAAATACAGCCTATCTACCAATTGGATCAAATATAAAAGTCAGCCGAATTAGTGTTGATACTGCAAGGAGACGTATTGTGTGAAAATAAATGTAAGATGTTGTTTAATTGCTTATATATTTATGATCCACGTCACATCTTCAGTTTTGGCGGCAGTTCTCCTGTTTGTCTAGAAGTCTTCTCAGCAGGGCTCTATAAATATAGAACTACGGCAGATATGTAATATTTAATGCAGCCGAACCGTGTTTACAATGCCGTTATGTGATGACTTTCAAAGAGAAAAGCAAGCACACTCGGAATAAAGTATTATTGTATTTTTAAAAAACGTTTTCAGATTTCACATCACATAAACACCAAATCCCAGCATGCATTGCGGCTAAACCATCCAATCATCGAGCTGAGGATCTTGCCTACTTCTGTTTCCGGTTTCGTTTATGACCGATGTATTTTGTTATACACACATTCATTCACATTTACATTTTAATTTGCATTAAAGTATTTCGTGAGACCTTCTAACATGTTTTTAAATATAACTACGGTTATAGTTGAAGAGTTTGAAATGAATACTTCAGCCCTAGAATTGGCATTAGTATCTGGAGATCTCCAATATGGAAATACATTTGAATATTACGATGATATATGGTTGACTATTTATTGTCGTATGCATAATAACTATACTGCGTAGTTTTGGGAATGAAAATCTTAAGTTCCAGGCTTCTCCAACAATGCAACATGCAATATACAAAAGAAAAAAGGCAAACAAATAGTGCAAGAAAATAGTGCATAGGAGTCGGACACAAAGTTCAAGTTAAAATGCTGTAGAAAAATCTATAAAAGATTGTAAATTGAATAACTGTTCAGTGGAATGAAATACTGCCCGTTATAATAAAATATAAATGTTTGGATTGCAAACAGATTTATGTACTTTAAATAAAGGGAGGTTTAGACACTTTACAGAGCTCAGCAAATAAACATGTTTTATGGCCTAATCCAAGTGCCATTTATCCACTCATGTGCCCAATACTTCACAAGACTTTCCCTTAACCTTTAAGGCTTTGAATAAGGTAAGGGTTCTGAATCGTATGGTTGTAGTGAAAATGCCTATGAAAACGCAGAGCTAGCGAGCTTACGCCTGGATAAATGAAGCTGGGTTTATACTGCACCAGTTTGTAAGCGGCTATGGTTTTGCTGCTGTGGTTTTAAGGTTTAAGAGCACCTGGTAACTTGTTATTTCCCTCTCTGTTCCCTTCTTTTTGCTCAGTGTCGTTCCTGGCTCAGTCGGTGTGTTTAGACAACACCATGGTGAAGTTTGAGATCTGGGACACGTCGGGACAGGAGAGGTTACCACAGCCTCCCTCCCATGTACTACAAAGGAGCTCAGGCCGCCATTGTTGTCTTCAACATCACCAAGCCGGTACAGTAGGAACAGATTAAATCCATAGAAATAAAGTAAATCAATAAAGTATTTCTGATTCTTTTGAGGTGAGAACTTGCATCGCTAGTAGATCATAAACAGGGGGGTAGTGCTATTTTGAAGTGTCGGAGAGCACTCATGACTTGTGCACGTGCACTGTTGTGGCAGACCACCAACACAGAAACATATGGACAAAGGTTACTTTATAACAAGTGTTCAAATGTATTTAGTATCCTATCCATGTGAACTTGTTTTAAGGGGAGGTGGACCTAACATCTTCTAGGGGTTTCACGGGGCATGCTCCCCTGGGAAGATTTTTTTTTAAATTATGAAGTCAAATGCATCATCTGGTGCACTTTAAGAGCAACATTATGGACTAGATCTATGGATACATCTCTCAACATATTTTACAAATCACTCCCCTTTTAAACTGTATTTATGTTTTACTGTCCTATAATATGAATTGGAATTATTGCATACCTGTTTTTCATGTATTCTCTTATATTGTACTTAAATGATCATATAAAGGAGTGCCTGTTATGAACCGTGATACAGGACGCAGGACCCAAAAGCAGGATTCGGAGATAGTTGTCCAAAAATAGAATGTTCTTTAATAACAAAAACTAAATCGTACTTTCAAAAATAGAAAGTAGTTAAAAAGCCAAAACAAAGTTGTACAGCAATACAAAAACTCACTTGACAAAAGGTCTAAATCACAAGGTACGTATCAGGAGTCAAAAGGCCTAGGTGCTCACAACATGAAACATAACGAACTGACAAAGGAACAAAGAAACATGAGGGCTATATATAGGTGAGGGGGATGGGCACAGGTGAAAACAATCAGGGCAGGGCCAAGCAATCTCACGGGCGGGAAACACACAAAGGCAGGAAATGTGGGATCTGAAATGACAGGAAAGATTACTTTCAAGATAAAAACAGGAAGTGACAAGATAAAAACACAAAACTAGAGTAAAACATAACTAAACCTAACATATCTGTCGAGTCACAACAGTGCCTTGGAAATACTTGTTTACATAAATAGTTATCAAACTGTTTGAGACCCACTAACTATTACTTAGACTAAAGTTAACTATCTAAACACTCAGAGAGTCCTTTACCTCACCTGAGCTGGGGTTATCTGAGACTCTCCCCCACCTTGTTGTAGAAACAGCTCCTTATGTCCATTAGCTTAGCTAGCTTACCAGATGCTAACAACAACAATCCCCGGTACCGGTGCGCTCTCTCTCTCTCTCTCTCGCTTGCTCGCTCACTCACAATGCGCTCATGCCACACAGAGAGCCGAGCTTGAATGACACACAGAGACCCATAATGACGTGTTGTATAATATTATAACTTTGATGGCTTTATTGTATGATCAGTATGACAGATGAACAGATCGTCCCGGGTGTTTCTCAATGTCAAGGAAGTCCTTCGTTGCGGGACATTTCGAGGATGGACATGTGTATCCTCTGCGGTCTTAAAATCCCCACAATGCTTTGCGCACGGACCAATTTCCAAAATGTTTGGCGGAAAATGGCTGAAGCGAAGCAGTTCACATTTAAATGTAAGTAGGCTATGTACAGTGGCGTAGAAAATGTGCACATGACTTGTGTTTAAAGTTTATAGTCCTTTTGAGTTTTGCCCATGTGAACGCAAACCGAACCTTCTGAAAAATGAAACAATGGAACAAACTGTCGTCTGGTGCGCACCAGAATCAATGAATGAGACCTTAAGAGCGGTTTGCACCTAAATAAATAGTTAAAATGAACCTTGTTTTGACTTTGCCTCTTTTGTTGATATTTGTGGTTTATGCTACAATGTGCACCAATATTATGGAACAGTCCTTCGGCGGGACTCGATGACGTAGCATCCTTGAAATAGTGGCTGTGGAGGATCCTTCCTTGACATTGAGAAACACCCAGTGTACGTCTGTCTCTATCTCTCTCTGTCTATGTCTCTCTCTATTTATTTAGCTAAAATGGTAATCCAACTTCACCAGCTATTACATCATGAGACCTTGCTGGTGTACCAGCTTCACCAGCAAGGCCATGCTGGTGTACCAGCTTTCCCATGCTGATCTTGCTGGTTTACGAGCATGGTCTGGTGAAGCTTCACCAGCTTCACCAGCATAACTACCAGCTTCACCAGCAAAACCAGCATAGACGAGCATGAATTCCATACTGGTCTATGTTGGTTTTTTCAGCCGGGTGTAGAGAGAAAATAAATGTAGTTTCAGCTTTTAATGCATTTTACAACTTTAAGGTCTTAATGATTCTAATAAGGGCTATAACATAGTTTATTTCGTTTTTTTAAAAGGTATCCGCTGATTTACAGACGTCTCTTTCCCATGTTAGTCAATGGGAAAAGTATTTCTGAGCCGGGTGACGTCGCGGACTGACACGGAAATTGTAGTACCGCCGTTAGGACATCCATGGTTTGGACGGTTTGGACCATGGATGTATAAAAAGAACGGTTTGGATGCGGCCTTCTTTTCCCAGATTTCAGGGACACATCTAATGTATCCTCTGTGGTCTACCATATCCCAGGGTGCAACACACTCTCACTCCCTAAACGTCCAGGAGCGACGCTTGGTCAGGGTCCCGTGGCGTGCAGTTGTGACGCGCCGAGTCTCCTTCAGCTTCATAAACAGACGCAAAGAGCTTCAACTGATTGCAATGTATTCCCATCGGCGGCGGTATTTGACCCTCAGGGAAGCACCGCACCCGTTTATGTCGGCAGCTCTTAAAGGCAATGTGTCCATTCCCATTGGATAACGGACAATTGTACACCCGAAAGTAAGTATTGTCCTTACTGTTGA
Organism: Champsocephalus esox; assembly: GCA_036324585.1. Classification (NCBI taxonomy): domain Eukaryota; kingdom Metazoa; phylum Chordata; class Actinopteri; order Perciformes; family Channichthyidae; genus Champsocephalus; species Champsocephalus esox. Next base: position 5,410,660 of record CM070482.1, on the reverse strand, counting down.
TTGATTTGACAGTGATATCTGCACTACTCATCGACTCAAACACACCAGATTACTTTTGTTAATTAAACAACATTGATAGGTTTACAATGCTTTTGTGTTTCATGTATTCTATTATGAGAAGTTTCATAATTGAGACAAAGGAAATCAATCGTGCCATTTAACATCAACAGCAGTATAATCATTAAATATATAATAAAAGAAAGGATACAGAAAAAAAATCGAATTCTGAAACTAAGACACAGAAAAGTGCAAGATAAATATAAACAAACACAATTTAGATTAAGTAATATAATCTTAATTGTAGATTAAATCTAGACAGTATGGCAAATTAATTAACTGTTTACAGCAATGTAATAATACAGTATATGCAAAATGAGATGTTATTTATGGCACACAGATGAAATATGTTCATTTGAAGTAAAAGTAAGTAAGGCTAAAGTGGCAGCAGTGTTGAGCTCTCCAGTTCTGCGCTCATACGTCTGGAGGACGGCAGTAAGCAGAGGTTTGGGTGCATGATGTTCCTGATCGCCATTTTGCTTTCTCCAGCACCACGGGGGGTCCAGGTGGATGGCAGCTCTGTCCTGCTGATCTGACGTGCACCTTTCAGATCTATTTCTCCAGAATTGTCCTAATCACAGAGAAAAAGAAGAGGAAAAGAAAAATGAATTGATCACATTAAACACAGGGTTGCAAAATGTAACTCTAAGCATTTCAGACGAACAATCCCTAAAGGATTATTTAAAATGATGCACTGTTTTGGTAAAGAGATGAAGTGACTGTCACACTTGCATCCCTTTGACAGCACTGCAAAAACAAACATCAAGCAAAAGGCTGCTGTACATTTGTGATTGTTTTATTATTATGGGATTAGGATAAATGAAAGAGTTTCATATCTTGATAAATGGAGGATATGGTTTCAGTACTGTTGGAGTCTGAGTGGTCTAAAACCCACCTCGGCTCCGTGGGTCATTTGGTGAGCTGGGTAAAATCATAAAAGGAAGGAATTCAAAGCACCAGAATAAGGGTTAAACAATAATCAGTTTTAATGATAAACAACAATACAATACACTTTAAAGGGACGCCCCTGCTCTCTTCCCAGTGCTGGGAGACCTTACTCATCTTGAAGGCAGGAGGAAAAGAGAGCGGACAAAGCACACAACAGGGCTTCATGTAGTTAGAAAGGGAGGAGCTGCGTTGGACGCTCCTCCCATACAGGTCATCCATTGGGCAACATACAAACGATGGGCTGCTGTAGCGAATCAGCGTGAGCCAGCCGAGGACCCGGAAACAAGAGTCCCTTACGGCCGTGGTAAAACAAACACATCTGGTGTCCGTTGTCACACATTCTCGCAGTTCTGGACACACACACACATCTCCTGCATAGAATTCCCTCTCTCCGGCCCTCCTCCCCCATCAGTTCAATACACACACAGTTTCACAGACTTTTGGTATCTTAAAGATATGTTTACGACATAGCTGTTTATAGTTGGCCAATACAAGTAATACATATCAGTTACTTTAATGTCACACACATATTTTAGACATGTATTGTTCCAGATACTTGACATGCTGTGTTAAAATAAGAATGTTTCCTTCTCCCACATCTCTAGTCTCCTGTCATGCAACACTGCTCCTTCAACTACTTCACACTGTTGTGGCAATTTAGTACTCACAAGATGAAAGAATAAAACGGAGAGAAATCAATAAAACACAAACACAGGTATATTTCAGCAATGAATACATACATCTTATCCTGCAGCCCCTCATGAATGTTACATGTCTTTCTTTATGAAAGCCATATTTGTAAATGTTTAAACGTCATCGTCCCATGACGGCCACAGGATCAGCCAACTAACCAAAGTTAATTGTTCCTGTAGCCTAAAGCCATCTCTGAACTTCCTCTCACCTCGAAGTCAGCCTACTTGGAATGAATACATTTATTGATAATTCCGGCCGACTATTGTCTCCAAGCCTCTTTATGAGCCTTGCAGGAAATTAATCATTAACTAACAAGACTTTAACTGCATTATATCTGAGGAAGATCTCTCTTGGAGTTCCCCTGTTAATTGCAAAGACCATTGATGATTAACAAAGAAACTCATGGGCCTCTCCTGATATCTGGAAACGGCAACAAGACAATATTTTACCTCAGTACTCACAGGTCTTCTGGATCGTGGCTCTGATCGTCTCATCATATCTGATCCTGTAGGGACGAACACAATCCAACAGTTTGAGATCCAGTTTAAAATAAGTGTTTGTTCTTTGAGTCAGCTTCAGAGTCCTGATCTCATGCTTTACATACCATCATATCTTCTCTGCAAACACTACGACTGCCTGCCACAGCTCTCAACTGCATGACAGGAAGTAACCAGTCATTGGTCTAGAACTGGGGGGTCCAAACCTTTTTCACCGAGGGCCGCATACAGAGAAATATATAAAGGTCTGGGCCGCTCTCTAGAGGTTTGTTGTCTCATAAGTTCAGTTATAAGTCAGGAAACTCATTCAAATGAAGGTAAAGGATGCTTGTTACTTGAATATGCTTTAAGAAACAAACAGCTCTCAGCTCTCCAGAGGGTTTACTTTATTCTGTCAGCAGCTCATTCCTTAAAGCAGGAGCTTCAGATTGATTATAATTACAGGAAATATGAAGGGTTTATTTCACGCTTGTTATAACAATAAGTTATTGGGCTTTTTTCTTATCAAGTTAGATTTGTTTGAAAATGTTTTCAGCTTTAATTGACTTTATTTATTTTAAAGGTAGGCTCATTAACACATAAATACTACTGTCTAATGTATGTTTACCAGGGGTGTAACGGTTCATAAACATTTCGGTTCGGATTTTTAGGTCACGGTTCGGTTCGGTACGTTTTCGGTACAGCAGAAAAAATTATCACAAAACATAAAATATATATATATATATATTTGTATTATTATTAAATTGTGAATAATATATTCACTCAAATATAAACATTAAGGTGCAGCTTTTCGATTAACTGAAACAATCTGTATTTGAACTGTACTGTACTAGTACCTAAGCAGCCAGTTTGACATTATGACTTGCTTGTCATTGGATTTTCATGTTTTTTTAAAGAAAAATGAACTTGTCCACATTGCTTGCCAAAAGGGCAGATCTGCTGGCACTAACAATGTCTCCTGCTGTGGAGAACACCCTCTCGCTAGGGACAGAGGTAGCAGATACAGCCAGGTAGCGCTTTGCTAACATGGCAACATAAGGATATTTGGCGTTTGCAATAGCTTTGGCTCGGTCTGAACTCTCTGCGAGTGGTGGAGGCTTACATGCTAGTGGGAGTTGGGTTTGCACTTCAGTCTTTTTTCTTTTGGTACCGGTGATATTCACGTTCGGGTGATGCCTTTTCAAATGAGTGTGCAAGTTTGATGTATTGCCAGCCGCGTAACCAATTTTAGTTGAACAATGCCGACAAACAGCTTTTGTCCCGATTCTCAGGTTATGTCACGTTTGTAGTTTTGTCTGTGTTGGTGTTTTTCTTGTCTTTGGGTTTCCTGTTTTATTGTGTAAAGTGTTCACCCCCGTTTCCTGCCTGTCTGCTTTCTGTCTGTTTCCCTCCCTGATTACCCGATTGTGTTCACCTGTTGTCCTTGTGTTTCTCCTCCCCTGCCCGGCTGTTTCTCGTCTCGTGATTACCCCTCCCTGTATTTAGTCTAGTCTCTTTCTGTGGTCTGTGTTGGGTTGTTGTTTGTTGGTGACTGAGTTCACTGGTGAGTGTTCCGTGTTGTCATTCATTTTTCATTATCCTTGAAATAAAGGTTTTCTCAAAGTTATCTGCATTTGGGTCCTGCTTCCTTCACTCGACCGTGACAGCTTTGGTTCGGTGCACCTGTCTTTGTCCGTCATCCTTGTTCGTAACTGCGAAACCAAAATGTTCCCAAATCGGAGACTTCAATGATGCTGGAGGATTTTCGAGCTCAACTTTATCTGATTTCGACAGTTCCTCAAATGACTGACTACATTTGAACGCATCGCTGTGACCAGCTCTCATAGTATGCCTCTCGTCCAATGAAATGACTTGGTCGCTCTATGACGCGTTGAACACAATGTGAGCAAATTACTCTGAATGCTGCAACGCAGCACCTGAGATTACTTCCAAAAAGTTGTTCACATTCTCAATTGTTTAACGTTATATTAGTTCGGTACACTTCGGTACACATGTGTACCGAACCGAAGGGCCCGTACCAAATAATTTCGGTATGGGTATGTGTACCGTTACACCCCTAATGTTTACATATATATTTTAGAAGTACAATACAAGACAAGCAGAAGTTTCATATGTGGGCCGTATTTCATTATACTTTCAGAATATCCTGAGGGCCGATTCCGAGGGCCGCATTTGGTCCCCGGGCCGCAGTTTGGACACCCCTGGTCTACAAACTAAAAACATCCCATAAGAACAGACTACCTTTCTTGCTCTTCTGTAAAACCCCATCTGTATGTTAGAGAGTTGATTACTAAAGTGTGGCTTTGCATGTTCAGCTGGCCTTCTATAGTTGATGGAAGAATGAAAGAGCCTGCAGTCAGTGGGTAACATCACTGATCTGTTTCCCCAGTGAGAGAAACACTTCCCTGAGTTTAATACAATACTGCTGAACCAGCAGAGACCCCTCACTGACCAGAGAGTCTCCAGTCTGCAGTCTGGACTCTCCAGAAGATCTCTCAGCAGCTTCACATCTGAAACCTTTAGATCGTTGCCCCTCAGGTCCAACTCTCTCAGATGGAAGGGGTTGGACTTCAGAGCTGAGGCCAGAGCAAAACAGCTGATCTCTGACAAACTGCACTCCCTCAGACTGAATAAAGAAAACATGATGAGGATACAAATCAGTTTATAATCAGATGTGTTACTCAACATTTAAATGAACGGGAACAAAAACATATGTCTTCTTCAGAAAGTTAACTTTATCCTGTAAAACTAATATTACTTCAGATGAACTTTATTCAGACGTTATCGTTTACTAAATATTAAAAACATAGATTTACTTTTAACAACTAACATCTATTACAGTTATTTTAAGAATCAGTCAACATGTATCTCTGCAGTTCTTACTTTAGTACCTACAAATGAAAGTATGAATAAAAGAACATTTACAACTTTGTGGATGTAAGTTAATTAGAAGAATCAGGTTGAATAACTAATGAAACATGAGATCTCCAGCAGGAACAGAGAGTCAGTGAACTGACGTGAGAGTCTCCAGTCTGCAGTCTGGACTCTCCAGAAGATCTCTCAGCAGCTTCACTCCTGAATCTTGCAGATAGTTGAAACTCAGGTTCAGATCTTTCAGATGGGAGGGGTTGGACTTCAGAGCTGCGACCAGAGCAGAACAGCTGATCTCTGACAAACTGCAGTTCATCAGTCTGAATAAAGAGAACATGATGTAACTTTAGAAAACAATGTTCCCGTTTAAAATAACTCCAGGTTTAATAATCTGTTCAGAGTTAAACAGCGTTTCAAAGGTCTCCTATCAGGCTATCTCTAGGGATATATTATATATTATTAACAGATCATGCATTTTAGAAATCCCTCATATCCCTCTGTTCCAGCTGTTAGAGGAGAGCAGGTTCGGGTCCTTAGCTTGAAAAAAAAGAAGAAAGGAGGTGGAGCTAATGCCTGATCAGAATTCTAGCAGCAGAAACTCAGCTAAATGCTGCCGTGATGAAACTCCATATCATGTTCCAAACCACATCAAGGATTATCTCTGAAACAGTACGGAGCTCAAACTTTTTCTCTCTCTCAGATTTACCACGAGGTGAGTTCCTTTTTTCTTCCTGCTTCTTCACACACATGCTCTCCAGTACAGGTTAGCTCTGAGTGTTAGCATGCTAATGTAAATACAGACCATATTACTTCCAGAACACGTCTCCTTGTTTCTGACAGCAACGTTTCTGATTGGCCCGTGGGTGTAAAGCCCGCCCACATTTTAGTAATGCCGTCATGACGCAGCAAATCTGGATCAGCTCCGTTGTTCCCCCGTTTTTAGAGATGTGGGTACGGAGGAAAGAGAGAGGGGTTTGTTTCCTGACACTTTGTGAGTCTCCTGACACCGGGGACACATGGTGATGTAGAGAAGACATCACAAAGTGACTTTTGCATGATAGGAGTCGGAGACCTCTAATCTCAGAGATGATGTAGAAAACATCCATTGATAATATGGAACTTTAACGTTGATCAGATGTTTATCAACTCCTTCATCTCCCTCACAGCTCATCAGTACTGACAGCATCTCAGTCTGTGGAAGCTCAAACACTCTCCCTCACACATTCACCTTCTCTTTGATATTCTGATCAATATTCAGTCATCAGCAAAAATGGAAAAAAAATTATTTTAATGTATTTGGACGGAGGTGATCTCTGGGGCCATAGATCTCGGCCTCCGTCACGGATTGTGTAGCTTTGTTGGTGGCGAAATGTAGGTAGTGTGTGTGTCTGTATGTGTTTTAGTTTGTCTGTCTCTGTTGGCTGGTTTTATGTTAAAAGTGTTCCCCTTCCCCCATGTCTGTGGCTGTTGATTGTGTGCACCTGGTGCCCTGTGTTGTCTCCTCCCCCCCCCCACCTGTGTTTAATTGCTGGGAGTGTGGTGTGAGATCTAGTGATGGCAAAATGAAGCTTTGAATGAAGCGTCGAACCACTTGGAAAATTGTGTCGGAAATAGGTTCATTTCTCGAAGCTTCAGTTACAGCGACCTCTCCTGGCGAAGTGCAAGGCTGCAGTGGGTTTAACGTATCTTTGCCTTGAAAAATATTCGATGCACACACACTAAGACTGAATATCATGTTCTATTTGCAATTAAAGATTGATAATTGTGTGTATTGGGTTATTGAGAAGAGACTAGAGAGTGCTAGACATGTTTTTGGGCGGAGAGGGCCTTTTATCAGTCATTAAAGTTGAAAAGCAATGATTAAAATACATCCATTCCGGGCTTTGGACCAGCTGCGCGGAGGACATCGCCGCATTCGGGCCGCCGGCTCGACCCACTGGGCTATCTATTCCTTGAAATATTTAACTGTTTTTATATTACTGATAATTGTCTTTTTGTTCACAACCTCTCCACATTTCGAATTGTTTCCCAGAACGACCTATCTTTCTTCCTGGCTTGCTCTATAATGATACTACAATTCAAATGCAATGCCAACAGCAACAACGCAAACTACGACAACAACCCACACATTGCACATTGTTTAGAGCGGTCATAAAGTGTTGAAGCACAAGTTTGAAACTGTTTCAACCTGTCGCCTGTCAGAATCGAGACGAGGCAGTGCATTGAATCGCGTGACTGGACCACGAACCAGTCAAGTGATTCATTCAGGAAATGAAGCAGTTGCTGCTTCGGACGTCACATGTCACGTGATTTGAAGCAAGCTTCGAAGCACTGCTTCTATGGAATAGGAAGCCCAGGGTTGAAGCTCCGTTCGGTGTCAAACTGCCATCACTAGTGAGATCCCTGTGGTTGGTGACGGTGTGCACATGTTCGGCAGGATTGAGGCTGTGAATCTTTGTGTCATATGTTTATGAGGTAATAAATGCCCACACCGGGTTGTATTTTGGACGTTCTGCCTCTGTCTCCTTACTTGGTCGGGCCGCTCAATTGTCAGCTTCACAGTATTTTTTTAAAATTCAGAAAATGATAAACACAAACAGAGGAAGTTCAGTCAGTGAACTGACCTGAGAGCCTCGAGTCTGCAGTTTGGACTCTTTAGTCCAGAACTCAGCAGCTCCACTCCTGAATCCTTCAGATCGTTGAAACTCAGGTCCAGATCTCTCAGATGGGAGGGGTCAGACTTCAGAGCCGAGGCCACGACTTCATAGTGAGTCTCTGAGAGTTCACACTGAGCAAGTCTATAATAACACATATATTACAACATGTGTTAAAAAAGAGGAAACATAATGACCTCAAGCATTTGATGAAAACATTTTTTGACATATGTTCTGATTGAGATTTGCTGTTAGTCCATTTTATATATAGTAATATGATAATAGAGTGTAATGTGTTGTCAGTGTGTTCTGATCACAGGTCTGTGCTCCTGCTGTCACTGACTGTTACCAAGGAAACAGAAATTAAATTAATCACTTGACAATATTAGAGATGTATATATTTAAATGTTGATTAATATTTAGATGTGAATGATGGATGTTTTGGCTTCTCTGAGCATCTGATAATGTATTGTGCACACAAACACAGTTAACAAACCAATACAGTTTCAATATTCTAAACTGAATACCATCAGATGTTCTCACTATAAGACATAACTCTGGTATTGGTGGGATATGATATAGATCTTATTTTAAACTCTAAAACATTGTGATAACAACGTGTGTGTTTAATGATAAAGAAACTACTAGAATGTAATAATAACTGCTAACTGTAAGTCCTGCTGTGTGGTGTGATCGCATGCTGAGAAAGCTCTAAAGCCCTTCATGTGTTTGACATGTCGCCTCCATCACTCGACATGAAGAGAGAAACGGTTCAGTTTAACTATTATTATAAATAAATAGAAGAACAGTGTTGGTTTATTTTGCTCTCAGTATTTAAACAGCAGACATGTTATAGTGTTTATTTGAATAATTAAACTTCTGATCCACATTAGTTTATAAAGTTAATCACATCTGGACTTACTTGAACTTCCTGCAGTTCCTCACAGCTGGAATCAGTCTCCGTTTCCCCTCATCTGATGTGTTGTACTTCTCCAGGTCCAACTCATCCAGAACCTTCTCTGACATCTGCAGCATGTAGGCCAGAGCAGAGCAGTGGATCTCAGAGAGTTCCTTCTCTGATCTGTTCTCTGACTTCAGGAACTCTGTGATCTCCTGATGTACTGAGAGGTCCTTCATCTCTGTCAGACAGTGGAAGATGTTGATGCTCCTGTCAGGAGAGATTTTATCACTGCTCATCTCCTTCAGGTTGTTGATGGCTCTCTGGATGATTGTTGGACGCTTGTCTGTGCGACCCAGCAGTCCTCCTAACAGTCTCTGGTTGGACTCCAGAGAGAGGCCGTGGAGAAAGCGGACAAACAGGTCCAGATGGCCATTTTCACTTCTGAGGGATTTCTCCATGGCTCCCTTTAGGAAGACATCCAGGGATGGGTAATCCTGATCTCTGTTATACCTGTTCTCATAGGGCTTCAGTACCGCTGTGTCTCTGTTGGTGTTACAGTGCAGCATGTAGACTGCAGCCAGAAACTCCTGAACGCTCAGATGAACAAAGCAGTAGACTGTTTTCTGGAAGATCACACTCTCTCTTTTGAAGATCTCTGTACAAACTCCTGAGTGCACCAAGGCCTCGGTGACACCAAGACCACAGCGCTGCAGGTCTTCTTGGTAGAACATGATGTCTCCTTTCTCCAGATGTTCGAACGCCAGCCTCCCCAGCTTCAGAAGAAGCTCCCTGTCAGCCTCCGTCAGCTGCTGTGGACTCGTCTCATGTCCCGCTTCATACTTCTGCTTCTTCCTCTTGGTCTGGACCAGCAGGAAGTGTGAGTACATGTCAGTGAGGGTCTGGGGCAGCTCTCCTCTCTGGTCTGTAGTCAACATGTGGTCCAGAACTGCAGCAGTGATCCAGCAGAAGACTGGGATCATGCACATGATGTGGAGGCTCCTGGAGCTCTTGATGTGAGAGATGATTCTGCTGGACAGGTCTCCATCACTCGATCTCCTCCTGAAGTACTCCTCCTTCTGGGCGTCAGTGAAGCCTCGTACTTCTGTCACCCTGTCCACACACTCAGGAGGGATCTGATTGGCCGCTGCAGGTCTGGAAGTTATCCAGACGAGAGCCGAGGGAAGCAGCTTCCCCCTGATGAGGTTTGTCAGCAGCACGTTGACTGAGGACTGCTGTGAGACATCAGACACAACCTTCTTCTTTCTGAAGTCCAGAGAAAGTCTGCTTTCATCCAGGCCGTCAAAGATGAGCAGCACTTTGCAGACAGCCAGCTGCTCTGCTGTGACCTTCTGTAAGGTTGGATGGAAGACATGGAGCAGCCTGAGAAGACTGTACTGCTCACCTTTGATCAGGTTCAGCTCCCTGAAGGAGAGCGGGATCACCAGATGGACATCTTGGTTTCCCAAACCCTCGGCCCAGTCCAGAGTGAACTTCTGCACTGAGAAGGTTTTTCCAACTCCAGCCACTCCGTTGGTCAGGACCGCTCTGATGGGAGTCTGTTGGTCCGGTAAGGCTCTAAAGATGTCCTGGCACTTGATTGGAGTGTCATGGAGGGTCTCCTTCTTGGAAGCTGTCTCCAGCTGCCTCACCTCATGCTGGGTATTAACCTCTTCACACTGGCCTTGTGTGATGTAGAGCTCAGTGAAGATGCTGTTGAGGAGGGTTTCACTTTGATCAGTTCCTTCAGTCACACGTTCACATCTCTCTCGACTGAGCCTGTGTTCATCTAAAACCTCCTGCAGACCACTACCTGCTGGAAGAGAAGGAAATCTCTTGAGAATATAACAATAAAACTAGTGGTGCACAATCGGTCCGATATTAGGAATTATGACGTCATCCCGATAACAGTATTAATAGCCCCGATAATATACAATATATTTTTTGGGTAAAAAAAAAGAAAAAAATACTGCGGTGTGGGTGGATTGGGATGAGGGGTGCATGTTTTTCACTCGGCTCCTCCCGTTTTGCCAGTAGTGTGTTTAGGAAGAGGGGAGTTTTTCACAAATCCAGCGCTCCCTAACTCATGCCTGGCTGTGACGTAAATGGCGTGCGGCCGTGAAGCCAGGACAGTGAACAAACATGTCGTCGGTGGTATGGGACTATTTCAAAGTTTCAGAGTTAGATAGTTCGCTTGCTATTTGTATTAACACATGCAGAAGTTCCACGAGGAGGGGAAAAGGCAACGAGCAGAGATGGGGTCGTTACTAAAAAAAAGTAATATATTACATATTACATATTACTTTAAAAAAAAGTAATATATTACACTACTTCGTTACTCTCTACATAAAGTAACTCGTCACTTTACTCGTTACTTTACTCGCAGGGGCCGGCCCGCCCCTCCCTGCAGGCAGATCACGCAGACTGCTAAAGTTTCAAATATTCTCTTTAGTTCAGTTTCCATTGTCGCATAAGACTGATCCAGATCCTGAATGTTTTCCTACCTGACCGTGGCTGTCCTCTGTCTCCTGCTATCTGACCGTGGCTGTCCTCTGTCTCCTGCTATCTGACCGTGGCTGTCCTCTGTCTCCTGCTATCTGACCGTGGCTGTCATCTGGCTCCTGCTATCTGACCGTGGCTGTCCTCTGTCTCCTGCTATCTGACCGTGGCTGTCCTCTGGCTCCTGCTATCTGACCGTGGCTGTCCTCTGGCTCCTGCTGTCTGACCATGGCTGTCCTCTGTCTCCTGCTATCTGACCATGGCTGTCCTCTGGCTCCTGCTATCTGACCGTGGCTGTCCTCTGTCTCCTGCTGTCTGACCGTGGCTGTCCTCTGTCTCCTGCTATCTGTATATTTTGCGCAGTCTATCTCTGCTCACGCTGTTGCGTCGGCGTGTTCTCCTGCGTGTTGGCCATGTGTTGCACTGGAGCCAGACTGGAGCACACCGCAAAGACTTCAGCCGAGCACGTACGAACTGCGCATGCGTGAGTGGCAATAACTCTCCTTACCAGCAGGCGGCGGTAGTGTGTATACGTCATTCAAAACAGGCAACAACCGGAAAGAGAAGAAGAACAGACTATGTGTGTGATATAAATAAACAACAGCTATGCGCGTTAGCTTCACCTTAGCATGTGTTCTTTGCAGGTGTTTGTTGAGGTTTGATTATGACTGATTTTAGAAAGTAACGAAGTAACGCGTGTCGGGGCAATGTTAGTAACTGTAGTGTGATTACTGAATTATAAAAGTAGCGCGTTACACTACTCCGTTTCCGACAAAGTAATATTATTACACCCAACTCTGGCAACGAGCTATAATACTTCCAACCTTATCAGTCGCCTGAAACATCGCCATGGCTACGATGGTGTGTTAAAAGCGTACGAAGACGCCTGCGCTGCTAAACTAGCGGCAAATCCAAAGCCAGCTGCAAAGGCACCGGGGCTTTGACCTATCGACGAGGCTTTTGAAAAAGTTTGCCAGATTTGTTTGGGAAAATAAATATGGTCACTTTGAAGAGTCAAAACTGTTCTTGGCTTTATTTTGTTCATCGTAGTAATGCTCGTGTCCTTTGCTCACTACTAGTCTCTTTTTTACCACCAGGTGTGCAAAAACTACAGGTACATTTAATATATATATATTATATTATTATCGGTTATCGGTATCGGTCTTGAGAAGCAGGAAGTTATCGGTATCGGTTTCAAAAAACCAATATCGTGCATCCCTAAATAAAACTAATAAAAACAGACTGAGTTTAAATGTTTTATAAACATTGTAATGTCTATGCTCTTCAACAGAACCTAATAAAAAAACCAGGAAGAGGAATAAGACGCTGCATGAGTTCGGCCTCTTACCTCGTACAGAGCTACTCTGACTGGCTGTCTGCAGGCCAGCTCTGGTTCTGGATCTCTCTCCACACTGGGGACAGGAGGGGTCTCCTGATGGAGGGCGCTGCTCCCAGTATGAGGCGATGCACTGTCTGCAGAACCAGTGTCCACAGCTGGTAGAGACTGGATCCTTCAGGACGTCCTGACACAGAGCACAGCCGGACAGCTGCTCCTCCACAGGAACACCACTCTTCCTCTTCCCTCTGTGGAGAGGAACACATCCTTTATAGCACTTTGCTCCAGAGGGGCTGACTCTCACCAAAGGTACAACAAGGGGGCACATTCTAGTTTGATCTTTAAAAAAAGGTCTATATAATATATACCCTTGTGATCAGGAAGATAGCTTACAATTCACATAATCATAAAACCAGAGAGCATCCTGCCTGGATTCATGACCCAGAGGAGTACCTGTTCCCTGTATCTACACACACAGCTGTATTAACCTGGTACACTATAAACCCAACTTGCATAGAATCTGCTGTGAATTAAAAAAAATAAACCAATCCAGTCTCACGGCATTTCGGTTATAGTCACGACATTTAATCTATTGATTCGTGTTCACCATCACGATTTCCCCTTATTTTCGTGTCACAAAGAGCGATTTTCAAAGCAATGTATTTCTATTGGTAGTATGTTTCGTGCCTGCAGCACGTCTTTTTGTCCATTCGGGTCGTGGAAGACCGGAAGCTGTTGGGTTCATAAAAACATGTTCTTACTCAATATCAAGCCACGATTATTGTTTTTATTTTAAATCGTATAATGTCGGACTTTTTTTGTCGTCAGTGAGGAAAATAAATGAGCCTCAGAATACTGAAATCTGTATTTTTTAAATCTTTTTTTCCTTCTAATTTGTTATTCTTTTCTAAAATAACACACTGGTATTTACTCACCAATAACACACAATTATCCTTGTTTTTACTTATTTGTTTAATTCCATAATCTCTGTCTTTTTTGGCGTCCGTCAGGAACTGAATTTCAAATAAAAAGAACCGGAAACAGACGTAGGCCTATAAAGGACATTTCGAGCATCATTGCGATACACAGGGCCCTTCGCACTTCGGTTAAATGGATTCCTTGCGTCCCTCACTTGCGTCGTTTCCTTGTGACTAGTCCCTCCCACCAGGGAAGCATGGAGGACGCAAGGAAACCACGAGAAGCAGGGAAATGAGTTTTAAGAGCAGTGGGACGTCCTTTCCTCCAGAGCGTCACGTGAAGCGACGTCCGTTTGTGATGACGCTGCACAGCTGATCGTCTGACAGCAGCTCTGTCCCGTTGTTTCCACACACCCCCCCGCCTCTGTTAGTGCACATTTACTGACACAAACATTTGTATCATCTGTTGTAGACCCAAATACATTAAATAAAATAAGAACTAATTCTCAAAAAAGATAAACGCCATTCTTAAAATGTATAAACGAAAAAAGCGATCATGAAAATGTTTCCAATAAATGACGAAAATGATTTTTGACAACGTTGTTGTTCAGATATATCACATATTTGTAACTAAATGAAACATTAATTGAAACAAAACACGGTATAAACTGAGGAGTGAGTCTCGTGAGGTTCATGTATTTGCTTCACTCCGCTGGGAAACTGCTCTCATGTCAAGAAGTATCAGATCAGTGCATGCCTGCATCGTCCAATCAGTGAGCGATACACAGTAAGGGGGCGGGGTGAGTGTCTGAGGATATTCATCGGTGGTTCCTCGGTTATAGCTCCTCCATTATCGCTCCTTGGTCCTCCGGCAAAAATAAGGCCATTGGGACGCTACTCAAGATGGCGCAAACAAATCAACTTCCGGTGAGACCGAGGAGCGAGGAAATGAAAAATAAGAGAAGTGAGAAGGGCCCTAAAAACTGGATACAGCGCGGGAGGCGGGGCCTCATTAATTCCTACGAGAGTTGCTCATTAGCGCATGATGATAAAATGGCCCAACTTTTGAGAGAGCAAAACATCACAGATTACCCAGCATGCCTGAGAAGTACCCATATGTGCGCTCATAGCGCATGCGCAACTTTAACCAAAATGCTCGTTCACATCAAGCACGTCAATTTGCGTACACGTAACAGCACCGCATGACAGCATGGTAATGATTTGTTATTATGATGGATTTGATATTAACGAGGCGGCAGTTAGCAGCTAGCGGCTAGCTAGTCATTATACTAATGTATACATCAATCGTTATGCACTTATATTACGCTGTAACAGGATCTAGTGATATCGAAGCAACAGAGCTTCATTTCACTGTAAAAAAACGGTCAAAGTACTGGCAGCAGCGGCTGCCAAACAAAAACTCTTAAATTAAAGTAAAATATTTTAACTGAAATAAAGTGAATAAGCCATTAATTTACGGGAATTGCCCTTAAACATTTTACAGGAAAACACTGTAATTTTACAGATTCATTGAATTTTACCCAGATTATAAACAGTCCTACTCGCCCAAATATTAAGTCCCCAAATAAATCCTCCTTAATTGATCTAATTTTAACAAATGTTCCACATAAATACTCATCTGTGGGAGTATTTGCTAATGATGTGAGTGACCACTGTGTTGTAGCCACAATTAGGGACACTAAGGTCCAAAAGGTTAAACCACGTATCATCACAAAGAGAGACAAAAAACACTTTGTGGAGCAGGGTTTTTTACATGATCCGTTTGATTTTGATTGGGGTAGAATCAATCTGTGTGCTGATGTAGAAACTGCATGGTCTTATTTTTATCTTGGTTTTATGAAAATTATAGATAGACATGCACCTCTGCGTACATTTAGAGTGAAGGGACGAAACAATCCCTGGTTTTCTGCTGAGCTGTCCAGTCTCCTTCATGAGAGAAATAATGCTTGGGCTAAGGCTAGGAAATCAGGCTCAGAGGTAGAATGGCTACGTTTTAGGCAGCTAAGAAATAGCTTCACATCTCAAATAAAAAGTGCTAAATCAAAGTACTATTTGTCGGTTACCACAGAAAACCTGAATAATCCTAGGACATTTTGGAAAGCCATAAAATCGATTTCCACTGGTGATATCCCAAATGAGCTCCCTCCGTGCCTTACCACAGCATCTGGCACTATATCAGACAGGGCTACTATGCTAAATTGCTTTAATGAGCATTTTGTGTCTTGTGGCTCTCTGTTTGGCTGTGTGGCTCCTGTGAACGCTCCAATCCTTGACTCTGAACAAAGTGGTCTGGAAAACCCTTTCAGTTTCACTCCTTTAACTGTTGGTATTGTTCATGAAGCATTATCCAAGTTAGATCCTAGGAAACCGGCTGGCCCGGACAACGTAGAACCTTTCTTTCTAGCTGCAGATTTTATTGCTCCACCTCTTACTTCTCTTTTTAACCTCTCCCTCAGCACGAACACAATTCCAAAAGTATGGAAGTCTGCTTATGTCTTGCCTTTACTGAAAGGAGGGGAGGCAACTATTTTAAATAACTATAGGCCAATCTCTAAGTTGTCAGTTCTGGCTAAGGTGTTCGAACGCTTAGTGAGTGAACAAGTAAAGGAGTTTTTATGTATAAATGACATCCTGTCTGAGCATCAGTCAGGATTCAGAAAGAAACACAGCACCATCACTGCGACGATGAAAGTGGTAAATGACATTACTACTATTTTAGATAATAAGCAGAGTTGTGCAGCTCTGTTTATTGACCTTTCCAAAGCATTTGACACCGTTGATCATCTCATCTTAAAGCAGAGGCTACTCAGTATTGGCATATACAGCAATGCAGTGGGTGGTTTGTGAACTACCTCTCTGAAAGGTCCCAATGTGTTCACTTTGATGGGCTGTCTTCTGAGTGGTTAAACATTTCTAATGGTGTACCACAAGGTTCTGTTTTAGGACCACTTTTATTCTCCATATATATTAACAGCGTAGGTGAAAATGTGGATGAAGCTACTTTACATTTTTATGCGGATGATACTGTGATGTTCTGTGCAGGTCCCTCCATTCAAGAGGCTGGTGTTACATTACAGGCTGTTTTTAACACTATTCAGACTCAGCTCTCTGAACTAAAGCTTCTGGATCAAACCAAGTAATGCTCTTTTCTAAAGCTAAAAAGACACCAGAGCCTGTTTTAGATATTGTAACTACGCAAGGAACAAAACTTGAATTTGTTGCCTGTTACAAATACCTTGGTATCTGGCTTGATGATTGTCTCTCTTTTAAACTTCATGTCAATAACCTGCTTAAAAAACCGAGGGTTAGGCTAGGTTTCTTTTTCAGAAACAAGTCCTGTTTCTCGCTTGAGGCCAGGAAAAGGCTCTGTGACCTTTGACCTGTGCTGGACTATGGGGATTTGTTGTATATGAATGCACCTGCCAATTACCTGAGCAAATTGGATGCTGCGTATCACAGTGCTCTGAGATTTGTCACAAATTGTAAAGCGCTTACACATCACTGTACCCTGTATACCAAGGCAGGTTTACCATCACTCTCTGTACGGAGGCTCAGTTACTGGTACACGTTTATCTGTAAAGCTTTGTTGGGTAAACTCCTGTATTATATCTGCTCTCTGATAACACAGAGAGTTGCAAGCAGCTATTGTCTGAGGTCACATGATGTAGTCTTGTTAGATGTGCCAAGAGCAAGGACTGTCTTAGGTAAGACAGCTTTTATGTGCGCAGCTCCACTTGCTTGGAACAATCTTCAGCAAGAATTGAAACTGAGCAATCTCATTCCTCTGCATGTTTTTAAAGCTAGGGTAAATGAAATGCTTGCTGATACAATGGGCACTTGTAAATGTCTATAAATATGTATCCTGTAAATATAATGTATAATGTCCTTTATTGTTGTATGTTTCATGTGGAACCTATATGCTGCAGGTCTCCCTTGAAAAAGAGACATATGATCTCAATGGGACCAATCTGAATAAATAAAGGTTAGAATTGAAATGAAAACAGAGCTTAATTTCACTGTAAAAAAACGGTCAAAGTACTGGCAGCAGCGGCTGCCAAACAAAAACCCTTAAATTAAAGTAAAATACTTTAACTGAAATAAAGTGAATAAGCCATTAATTTACGGGAATTGCCCTTAAACATTTTACAGGAAAACACTGTAATTTTACAGATTCATCCTCTCTTTGTACAGTCAATAACATTTAATAAAAGTACAGCACTAAAACTTCTACGGGCAAAAACCCGTAAAAAACAGTCAAATGACTGGCAGCAGCGGCTGCCAAACAAAAACCATAAAATTAAAGTAAAAATACATTAACTGAAATAAAGTGCAAAAGGAATTAGTATACAGAAATTGTCCTTAAAGAGTTTAGAGGAAACTTTCCTCTCTTTTCAAAATCCATTATCTTAAAATGTTACATTAAAATATCTTAAATAAAGTTCTGATGAGAAAAACAGTTTACATTTGTTTTATTAGATTTGTATGATCAAACACTAAAATATATACAGAACCTAAACTTCTACAGCTAGAATACTGTTATCTTACAGCTTGTTTCTAACATTTTCCAATCAAACAGGTTCAACAAAATGACATCACAAAATGTTCTGTAGGAAACAATTACTCTGAAAACTTAAAATATAAAAATATTTGTAGAATTATAATACAACTAATGAATACAGCATTTAATATTTAAAGATCATACTTATAAACAGTAGAAACAAAAAGTAAGTTGAATTTTTTAAGATTACTTTGAAACATTCTCAACTGAAAATAACAGAAATTGCAAAATGGCGACATATGCTCACATTGTCAATTTGAAGGAGCAGTGTGCAGGATTTAGTACGTCTAACAATGTAGATTCCAACCAATGGATAACTTGTTCACTCACCCTCCTATCCCAAGTTTGTAGGATAATGAATATTGGCTGCAAAAAACTTGAGGTCCAATCATGTTTCCTCTGTCCATTCTGCGCTGCTGTAGACGTGGCAGTGCAACCTAGAGGACAAACAGATCAGAATCAGAAACGGGTTTATTGCCAGGTAGGTTCACTCGTACGAGGAATTTGACTAGGTGTCGTGGTGCATACATACAAATACAAAATAAAAAAAGTACACAGGTAGTGTATATTATATATTAAGAACTGTAATAAAGATATAGTAAGATAGAAATAAAATAAACAGTAATTTACATCGAAATAGAATGCAATAAATTATAGAATATAAAATATGTGCAGTAAGCAATATTTAAACATTGCATTATTTACCATCCTGTGATCTCCATTATGTAATGCATAGAGTCTGCGTTGAGGTAAAGTGTCAGTGGGGGGGGGGAGCCTTGTTGAGGTGGCGAGAGGTTTTGGTCCTGATGGAGAGAGGTTCTGGTCCTGATGGAGAGAGGTTCTGGTCCTGATGGAGAGAGGTTCTGGTCCTGATGGATTGAGGTGTTGATCCTGATGTGGAGAGGTTTTGGTCCTGATGGAGAGAGGTGTTGGTCCTGATGGAGAGAGGTTCTGGTCCTGATGGAGAGAGGTTCTGCTCCTGATGGAGAGAGGTGTTGGTCCTGATGGAGAGAGGTTCTGGTCCTGATGGAGAGAGGTGTTGATCCTGATGGAGAGAGGTTTTGGTCCTGATGGAGAGAGGTTCTGGTCCTGATGGAGAGAGGTGTTGATCCTTATGGAGAGAGGTTTTGGTCCTGATGGAGAGAGGTTCTGGTCCTGATGGAGAGAGGTTCTGGTCCTAATGGAGAGAGGTGTTGGTCCTGATGGAGAGAGGTTTTGGTCCTGATGGAGAGAGGTTCTGGTCCTGATGGAGAGAGGTGTTGATCCTTATGGAGAGAGGTTTTGGTCCTGGTGGAGAGAGGTTCTGGTCCTGATGGAGAGAGGTTCTGGTCCTGATGGAGAGAGGTTCTGGTCCTGATGGAGAGATGTGTTGGTCCTGATAGAGAGAGGTTTTGGTCCTGATGGAGAGAGGTTCTGGTCCTTATGGAGAGAGGTGTTGGTCCTGATGGAGAGAGGTTCTGGTCCTGATGGATTGTGTTGAAGGCAGAGCTGAAGTCCATAAACAGGATCCACAGCGTTTATCAACCTTTTTCTTCTCAATATCAAGCCACACTTATTGTTTTTACTTCGGCTGTGACTTTGTGTGTGCTCAGGGTGAGTTTGGCTGTGTATCGCTAAACAAGGAAATCACAGCTCCACGGAGCTCAGCGCGATTCACAGTCCCGACTGGTCCCGACCAATCGGAGAACACTGGGCTCACAGGGAGGGGGGCCAAGAGCTGCAACGAGCCGTTTAGTGGAGAGAGTGAATACACAGACTTTACAGAGATGCTGTATGCGAAACCAATGTGAGTTTGGAAAATTGCACGGTATAAATATATTCTAGTCGACCTCAACAATGGAATTATGATCAGTGGAAATGGCCATGACATGGGACCTTTAAAATGGTACATATAGCTGAATCTATATTTTCATCTTCAGGTGATGACATCTGCATAATGTCCCTGTACAATAAGATTCGAGCATTTTGTAATCCAGTGAGGAAATTCAAGACCAGTAAATATTGATTGATTAAACAACGCTATATACAATGTTAGTGTTTTCTTCAAACTCAGACTCTCTGCTGCGGCTGTACCTCAAAGACAAAACAATTGTCTGATTATCTTTGTTGAACAAGGTCTGATCGTCCTGTACATGTACAATGTGGGGTATTTTCAAATACTTTACTAAACCACATTCAATATTATGTTAGACACAAGTTAGTTATTACTCACATATCAAAACATTTCATCTGCAAGATGGAAGAATAGCTGGGTGCTGCTTGGAGAGACTGATGAGAGGGACACTGGCTGGCTTCAGCAGCTTTCCACACAAAGCCATCACATCTTCTCTTCCATAGTCCTCACTGTCCATTGGTGCTCTGTCAAAAGAGTGAACATCACAGCTGTCATGGTAACCCTTTGTTACACAACATACAACCAACATGTGTCAAAAGTGACCGAATTCGTTTTAATTGTAAATATCTTTGCAATAAATTACTTTAACCATTCAGGATTCCAGGTATTCCTCAATTAACCTGTTTTGGATCAACACCAATTCTTATTTTTATTTTTCCTTTCTTACTTTTTGAATACAAATCATGTCACTACACTTCTAAGGGACAACATGGGTCAAACATTACCTGTATTCTTTTGCTATATTATTTCATGCATGGCTGAGTGTTTCTTTCCTATACATTTTCAAAAATGATTAATTTTAGCAGTGATTTGGACCAAGCATGTATGATGTAGTAATACAAAAAGTATTTTAGTTCACAGTGTGACATTAGCTAGTCATGTTAGCGTGTAATATATAGAGCATAGCTAACTAGCAAGTTAGCCGAACGTTAGCGGTTAGCTGTTTATGCTATGCTAGCTGTTACTGAACACTAACAAACTAGATTCCGCTGTAAGAAAGCTGTGAAACTTTACATTAAACTTGGCGACAACACTGCGATACCCCGCTGCATGTTTATGTGTAATTCTCCCGTGTTGGAGACGAGAGGGTGGGGGGGCAGCACTGCAATAAGCTGTGAACTAACGTTAGCAGCCGCATGTTAAGCCGGGTTTCCCGGGCGCAATATCTTGCAAGAAACAGCATCGTCAGGGCTTCTTAACATTTAACAACCTATTAATGATGCATACCAACTTAACTGGAAGAAACTCAGCTAACTAGAAGAAGAAACGTAACCTTAAATAAAAAATAAAAGCATTCACAAACTAAGGATTATCTAAATACATGTTTATCTCCATTACAGTTGCAGGACTCACCAGATCTCAAGTCTTCTGTTCTTTGTTGACGTCGCGATGCTCATATTTAACGTGTAAAACGATCCCGATATGAATCCATAAACTCCTGCAGCAGACATACAGACAGCTGTAGCTCCAGCAGGAGGAAACCCGCCCAAACTGACTTGGATGTTTCAAATGTGAACGACAGGCGCGGACAGTTCTCATTGGCAGGTTTCTTCGATGACGTTAATATTAACCAATCAGGAGTGTTGTGGACTCATTCCAAACATGCCTGACTTGTCTGCCGTGTTTTGGCTGAATTCTATTTCAAGTGCCGTAACTCTGGCTGTCGGCCAGAATCCGAAAACCATACATTATACTGTAAAACTAAGGCTTATTACTGTAAATTGACCAATGGAAAAAAAAACAGCAACATAAATAAAACAAGGATAACTGTGACTTATTGTTCAAATAAGTACAGAACCTAAACTTCTACAGCTAGAATACTGTTATCTTACAGCTTGTTTCTAACATTTTCCAATCAAACAGGTTCAACAAAATGACATCACAAAATGTTCTGTAGGAAACAATTACTCTGAAAACTTAAAATATAAAAATATTTGTAGAATTATAATACAACTAATGAATACAGCATTTAATATTTAAAGATCATACTTATAAACAGTAGAAACAAAAAGTAAGTTGAATTTTTTAAGATTACTTTGAAACATTCTCAACTGAAAATAACAGAAATTGCAAAATGGCGACATATGCTCACATTGTCAATTTGAAGGAGCAGTGTGCAGGATTTAGTACGTCTAACAATGTAGATTCCAACCAATGGATAACTTGTTCACTCACCCTCCTATCCCAAGTTTGTAGGATAATGAATATTGGCTGCAAAAAACTTGAGGTCCAATCATGTTTCCTCTGTCCATTCTGCGCTGCTGTAGACGTGGCAGTGCAACCTAGAGGACAAACAGATCAGAATCAGAAACGGGTTTATTGCCAGGTAGGTTCACTCGTACGAGGAAATATAAATAAAACAAGGATAACTGTGACTTATTGTTGAGTAAATAACAGTGTGTTTTAAACCTTGATCCTCTCTGCAGAGATTTCTCCACTTTCTATGATTTATATTTGTTTTAGGCAATGCAAGGCAAGTTTATTTCTATAGCACCTTTCAGCACCAGGCAATTCAAGGTGCTTTACAAAAATGAAAGACATTCAGACAAAGGCATTTAAAAACAGTCAAAGATAATAAAAGAAACATTAAAAGAAAAACAAGAAATGAAAGACATTAAGAAAATGGCATTTAAAATCAGTCATTAAAAAGAAAAGCTAATAAAATAAACATTAAAAGATAAAAGTTACAGTGCAGTCTAAGATATGAATAGTTCAATTATTTCGGTTCTTGATTTTTTATTTATTCACAGAACCTCCCTTTGGAAATTTAGACGGATTGTTTCCACCATGTTATGCTCGCATGCCATCCACAATCGGACCCTCAGGATGGTGTACAAGCTAAACAAAGCTAAATTTAACTAATTTATAAGATGTGCCAAAATCAGGGCTGAAATAGAGGCTAACCGCCATTCAGTATCCCCTTTGGATCTCAATCAATCAATCAATGTTTATTTATATAGCCCAATATCACAAATGTTACATTTGTCTCAGTGGTCTTCACAGTGTGTACAGAATATCAGGATGACAATACGACACCCTCTGTCCTTAGACCCTCTGTCCTCAGACCCTCACATCGTACAAGGAAAAACTTCCAGAGAAAACCCAGTTTAAAGGGAAAAATGGGAGAAACCTCAGGGAGAGCAGCAGAGGAGGGATCCCTCTCCCAGGACGGACAGACGTGCAATAGATGCCGTGTGTGAATTGAAAAGATAATACATTTGCAACATAGGTAGTCCAGATGTTTGGAAATGCATGTGTGTATAATAGGAAGATGAATCCACGAGGATATCCATCCAGGACCGATGATCCAGGACCACAGCCACGACTCAAGATCCAGCGCTCGCGATCCAGGACACAGGACCGCAGGATCATCCATGACTCCGGATCCCGGCGTATATAGACACCAAAAAGAAAGAAATGTGGGGAAGCTGGGTTCATCGGAACATGAGAGGACACAGGTACAGACAGAGAGAAGGAAGAAGTAAGATGTTCCCCGACAAACTAAGCCTCTATCAGCAAAACTAGGGGCTGCATCTAATCAGCCCTAACTATAAGCTTTATCAAAAAGGAAGGTCTTAAGCGCACTCTTAAAAACGGATAGGGTGTCTGCCGCCCAAACACAAACTTGTATTGGGTTACTTGATCTTCAACGTGTACTATCATACGTCACGTTCACAGGGATCCCTTCTTATTCACTACAAGACAAATGTGCCGTTTTATTTCATACAGTTCCATTCTGATTGAGACAGGGAAATAATCTAAACCTCACGCGTGGCGTTTCACTGTCAAGGGGGGCGATGTAGCGTGTAGGTAATTACATTGCAAATACTGACTTGAGCCCCACCACCGTATGGGTCAGCCCGACCGTAGATAAGATTACCCAACACAAATACTCTGGCGCCGCCACTGTGTATTGGAGGCGCTGAAGGAGGATGTTATGGCCGACAGTGTCGAATGCTGCAGTCAGATCCAGGAGGATGAGGAGAGATGGGGAGCCAGGTTCAGCCGCCATCAGCAGGTCGTTTGTGACCCTGACCAGAGCTGTTTCAGTGCTGTGGGCGGAACGGGAACCGGACTGGAGTTTCTCAAAGAGGCTGTTTAGTTGGAGATGGTCCTGAAGCTGGGCGGCAACTACAATGATGTCTACCAGCATGTCATACGCTCACTGGCTGTGGCACAACAAGTGGTTTGTACAGAACAGGAAAGACAAACGCATTCACCAAACTCAAGACCCATCTCAGCGAGCTCAAAGATCCGGCCCATTGTGGACTCTCTGCCAGCTTGGAAGAGTCTTTGCCAGTCGCTTCTGCTATATTGAAAAAAGGAAATTGGTCTGATGTGCACACACTTGGATGAACTGAGGTTCATAATTGCATCAACAACAGACAGAGACGTGCACACATAGACCCTAGGTAGTGCTTGAGCACCTGCCCGTTTTGCCCTCTGGACAGCAATGTGCCCTTTTGAAAGTTCGTTTTTTACAGTTTTTTATTTTATTTTTTTACAGTGTACTGTATGTGGCTCATGGTAACATCGATCAATTCTGGATTAAAAGCTTCTAATATATACAGCAATGCCCCAAATGTGCGTTGTCATTTTGTCAGACATCCCCACACGTGCCCCGCGGCACTCCCGTACGTGCCCTGGCTGCAGCTCCTCCCTTCCCTGCTCTCAACGTGAACGCGCAGCGCGCAGAGTCAGTCAGTCAGACAGGCCACGGCGGGTGTGTGGTGCAGCAGCACGATTAAAAGTGCCCTAGTGACGACCAAGTAAGTAACCACCAGGTAACAAATACAACGAGTGTATTGTTTAGTCCCCTAAATCAGATGCCAAACTAAACTATAACTTCACTTATTTTCTTGCATCCATCCATTTAGTCTCGTTGTGCACTTTTGCAAATAGCAGATCTACGCTCACAATGCGTCATTATGCTAGGGCTCAAGTGATTCAATGTATGTTTTGTAATAATCTTAATCACAAATCTACATAGTAACTAACTAAAGTTTTCAAATAATTGTAGTGGAGTAGAAATAAATGTATTGAAAATGGGAAATACTCAAGTAAAGTAAAAATGCCTCAAAAAGTACAATATAAGTAGTAGTAACCTTATAGGTTTACATTAATGCTGCTGTTAAATGTTTCTAGGAGATGAACCCTTAATGATCATGCACAGCAGAGCAGTACATTGATTTAGCTCATTTGCATTTACCACTTGTAGAATAATGCCAAGAAGAGACAGGATAAGAAAAGAAAAACAAAGAGATCTCCAGCAAGCGGCCCGGGAAGCAGCTCTCTGCTCTCCTGGGTAAAGCAGCCTGAGCCTACCAGCAAGGAAGAGGAGGATGCAGATGTGCCTGATGAACCCTTACCCTTCATCAATGATGAAGATGAAGAAGAAAGGTCAGAGTCAATACCAGAGTCATGTTAAGGGACAAACTGTCTGTCTAGAGCCCTTTCATGCTCAGATTTGAACTGTGATAATAATAGTAGTAATGATAATAATAATAATAATATAATTGTATTGAGAGGCCCACAATGTATTTTAACCACACTAAGTGCTTTGGTGATACTAAATCAGACATGAAGCTACTTGCCAAATGACAAAAAAACAACAACTAGTGGTAGGGTGTTGCATGTTGGCCATGCCAGTTAAAGTCTGGTGAGTCTTAATGTTGTCATGCATTGCATTGCCTTACCCAAATAATTGAAATAAACATCATATTCTATTGTTTGTATTCTAGGCAGCTACAGCAGGCTCGGGGAAGCAGCCCCCTGCTGTCCTGCAATAGTCCATCTAAGATGAGGGAGACAAATCCGTGAGACACAGATGAAGCAGACATGTCAGAGTCCAGAGCAGCACCATGTTCAGAAACAGTGCTCTCTGATGATGACCAAAATGAGGGAGAGATGGAAGGAGTAACCAAAAACCGAAAAGAAACTAACAAAATCCGCCATTATCCGGCAAATTTTCGCACACAATTTTGGTGCACGCTTCGCCAGACCGCCACGACGACTCAGAAGGTGCCCTTTTTTTTTCTCTTGAGCACCTGCCCCTATAAATGTCTGTGTATAAATGTGGGGCACAAAAGTATTTAGTCTTTTCATTTAGGATGAAAATGACAGGCCTCTCTCATCTTTTTAAGTGGGAGAACTGACACAATTGGTGGCTGACTAAATACTTTTTTGCCCCACTGTATAAAAACGGTAATATATATACCTGGCTGCTAAATCCTCAGAACTGTTACAGGATGTCTATTTTTAGTAAATTGTATAACTTTTTATTTTAATATATTTTTTTATCATATCACTTTTTACTTTAAATACTTTTTGCATGTAACATATGTAACATTAAGCTGTCAGTGGCTCTTTTCTGCTGTAACAACGTACATGTCCCCTCTGTGGGACAAATACAGGTTTTCTGATTCTGATCTGATTCTGAACGACGATGCTCAACAGCCCGCTTAACGGAACTTTGACGCTGGTATCAGTTTGGTTTCCCACCAATCACGGGAGTATTGTGTATAGCAAGTGTTGAGTTATATTTCTCGCGCTACCTTACATCCATGAAGGCAACGTTACAGAGGGAGGGCTGTCACTCAGGATGCTAAACTACTCTTTGTAAGCCCCGCCCCCCCCCCAAGCAACATCAGGGCCGGAAGTCTGAAAGCGGAAAACGGTCAAACGTGAAAAAAACAAGATTTGAAACTGAAAAAATTATAGTTTTGAATCTGAAAACGGAAAATCTGCAACTGAAAAAAAGAAAGATTCAAATGTCAAAATATGTATAAAAGGAGTGGAGCTGTCTTTTTATGAAAAGTAATTAAGCTCGCTCCGACTTGTTTCTCTTTTTTTTTATCGAAAAAAGCGAACTATTCAGCCAGACAGCAATTTATTATAAAAGTAAAGCAAGTACATTTTCAAGCACTTTTTAAACCTTGAAAACACCACATGAAATTTCAAGCATTTTCAAGGATTTCCAGCACCCGTACGAACCCTGGAGAGGACTCTTTAAAGTAGAGACACTACATACTGATATACACCTGAACATCAGCAGCAGAGGACTCTTTAAAGTAGAGACACAACATACTGATACACACCTGAACATCAGCAGCAGAGGACTCTTTAAAGTAGAGACACTACATACTGATATACACCTGGACATCAGCAGGAGAGGACTCTTTAAAGTAGAGACACTACATACCGATCATAGGCCTACTGATATACACCTGAACATCAGCAGGAGGACTCTTTAAAGTAGAGACCCTAGTACATACTGATATACACCTGAACATCAGCAGGAGAGGACTCTTTAAAGTAGAGACACTACACACTGATATACACCTGAACATCAGCAGGAGAGGACTCTTTAAAGTAGAGACACTACATACCGATCATAGGCCTACTGATATACACCTGAACATCAGCAGGAGGACTCTTTAAAGTAGAGACCCTAGTACATACTGATATACACCTGAACATCAGCAGGAGAGGACTCTTTAAAGTAGAGACACTACATACTGATAGACACCTGGACATCAGCAGGAGAGGACTCTTTAAAGTAGAGACACTACATACTGATATACACCTGAACATCAACAGGAGAGGACTCTTTAAAGTAGAGACACTACATACTGATAGACACCTGGACATCAGCAGGAGAGGACTCTTTAAAGTAGAGACACTACATACTGATATACACCTGAACATCAGCAGGAGAGGACTCTTTAAAGTAGAGACACTAAATACTGATATACACCTGAACATCAACAGGAGAGGACTCTTTAAAGTAGAGACACTACATACTGATATACACCTGAACATCAGCAGGAGAGGACTCTTTAAAGTAGAGACACAACATACTGATATACACCTGAACATCAGCAGGAGAGGACTCTTTAAAGTAGAGACACTGCATACCGATCATAGGCCTACTGATATACACCTGAACATCAGCAGGAGGACTCTTTAAAGTAGAGACCCTAGTACATACTGATATACACCTGAACATCAGCAGGAGAGGACTCTTTAAAGTAGAGACACTACATACTGATATACACCTGAACATCAGCAGGAGAGGACTCTTTAAAGTAAAGACACTACATACTGATATACAGCTGCACATCAGCAGGAGAGGACTCTTTAAAGTAGAGACACTACATACTGATATACACCTGAACATCAACAGGAGAGGACTCTTTAAAGTAGAGACACTACATACTGATAGACACCTGGACATCAGCAGGAGAGGACTCTTTAAAGTAGAGACACTACATACTGATATACACCTGAACATCAGCAGGAGAGGACTCTTTAAAGTAGAGACACTAAATCCTGATATACACCTGAACATCAACAGGAGAGGACTCTTTAAAGTAGAGACACTACATACTGATATACACCTGAACATCAGCAGGAGAGGACTCTTTAAAGTAGAGACACAACATACTGATATACACCTGAACATCAGCAGGAGAGGACTCTTTAAAGTAGAGACACTAGTACATACTGATATACACCTGGACATCAGCAGGAGAGGACTCTTTAAAGTAGAGACACTAGTACATACTGATATACACCTGAACATCAGCAGGAGAGGACTCTTTAAAGTAGAGACGCTACATACTGATATACACCTGAACATCAGCAGGAGAGGACTCTTTAAAGTAGAGACGCTACATACTGATATACACCTGAACATCAGCAGGAGAGGACTCTTTAAAGTAGAGACACTACATACTGATATACAGCTGCACATCAGCAGGAGAGGACTCTTTAAAGTAGAGACACTACATACTGATATACACCTGAACATCAACAGGAGAGGACTCTTTAAAGTAGAGACACTACATACTGATAGACACCTGGACATCAGCAGGAGAGGACTCTTTAAAGTAGAGACACTACATACTGATATACACCTGAACATCAGCAGGAGAGGACTCTTTAAAGTAGAGACACTAAATACTAATATACACCTGAACATCAACAGGAGAGGACTCTTTAAAGTAGAGACACTACATACTGATATACACCTGAACATCAGCAGGAGAGGACTCTTTAAAGTAGAGGCACTACATACTGATATACACCTGAACATCAGCAGGAGAGGACTCTTTAAAGTAGAGACACTACATACTGATATACACCTGAACATCAGCAGGAGAGGACTCTTTAAAGTAGAGACACTACATACTGATATACACCTGAACATCAGCAGGAGAGGACTCTTTAAAGTAGAGACACTACACACTGATATACACCTGAACATCAGCAGGAGAGGACTCTTTAAAGTAGAGACACTACATACTGATATACACCTGAACATCAGCAGGAGAGGACTCTTTAAAGTAGAGACACTACATACTGATATACACCTGAACATCAGCAGGAGAGGACTCTTTAAAGTAGAGACACTACACACTGATATACACCTGAACATCAGCAGGAGAGGACTCTTTAAAGTAGAGACACTACATACTGATATACACCTGAACATCAGCAGGAGAGGACTCTTTAAAGTAGAGACACTACATACAATTTATCGGGTCATTCACTTGGTCCATTAGTTCTGGAGAGAGTAAGACCTCTGTGGATAATCTGGGAAGAGCTGACTGCAATGCAGGTGAAAACTACAACTCCCATGATCCCACCTTTCCTCAAAACATCAACAAACCCGGTCCTTTTTCATTACATCCATTGAAAGACCCAGAGGTGCAAAAAAACGACAAATATTTTGTTCAAAATCCACATTTATTTAATTCCTTTTGAAAGTTTTGCAAAGTGACTGTACACTAGTGTATGCCATTCACTTCAAAAGACAATGATATTTAAATTCTCCAGCCTTTTCACTCACGTCTGTCGTCTTGAAATTACACGTACAAAAAAACACAAATCTAAAATTTTATTTGTTTGATTAAAAATATATAAAAATCCTATTTTAACAAAGAGAAAGCATTTGTATGGGTATTGCTTTAGAAACCAAATCCAGATATGAATTCTCTTTTGTCGTGTACAGGGCATTTTAACAAATCCACATCAGTAGAAGCTGAATAGAAAAGCAGACAGTATATACATTAATGAATACTAACTTGATCAAACTAACAATAATGGAGACTGTACACCCTGACGAGTTGTAGAAAGGACATTTTACCGTCTAGTCTTCCCCTTCCTCATCGTCCACGTCCACTGCCGTGTAGATGACCTGATTTCTGCGTTTAATTTTGGGAGTCGTGCTTTTACTGCCGGGCGTCTCGATCTCATCGCTGCTACGTTTGAGGACACGCATTGCTGACACATCTCCATCACCATCACCTTCGTCTTCATCACAGTGTTCCTCCCTGTCCGCTGCAGATTGAGAGTGACGCTCTGCCGGTGTCGAGTGTGAGGGAGGAGGTAAATCCATGATGTTGGAAAGAGAGGGTGAGGATTTGGGAAGGGGGAGAACCATTCGACTCGGGGTATTGACTCCCCCTACTGGAGGCTTATCTCCCTTTGCAACCTCCTCTTCCTCACCCTTTTCTTCCCCCATTGCAACCTCTCCCTCCTCTTCCTCCCACTCGTCCTCTATCGTGATTTCATCGGGGTTTATAGAACTCGACATTCCCGAAGTGTCGGTCGGATACTCGCTGAGTTCGTCCCCACTTCCTTCCTCATCATCGTCGTCTTCATCCCCCGCCTGCATCATCCTCCCCCCCTCCTCGTCTCCTCCCTGGCACACGTGTGCGTAGAGGTCGGTGAGGCCCAGCGTGGCGCAGAGCTCGGTGGTCTGAGGGTTGGTGCTGCAGCTGGGGGGGAGGCGGTTATTGGGCCTGTTGGGGTCGTACAGAGGCACCGTCTGGCTGAAGTTTTCGGGGATGGTGAGATCACCGCTGAGAGCCTCTATCACCTTCATCATCGCTGCTTCGGACGGTCTGAAGTCCCACCTGATGGGGCAAAGACAATCCATACAAGCACTTAAGGTGATAGCAAGTGAAATGGGTAAATTGCCGTTCATGTTGAAAATGGAGATTCTTATATTCTGGGTTCTGCATTGATTAAAAGGTGGGGTAGGTAATTTTGGAGAAACCAGCTTGAGTGCGTACACAGCCGGAAGCAATCTGCCACTTCCTCACAGAGCCCCGCCTCCAACACACACGAACGCGCACATGACCAATGAGGGCACGAGATCAGTCTGTGCCCAGATGGAAGGCTGACAGGCAGGTAGGCCATCCAGTTACTTTAGCCGGCTCAGATGATTGGTCGAGCTTTTTACAGCGCCACGGCTTCCACTGATGATATTTTTATTGTATTTGTTGTCAAAGCACTTCAGATATTCATTGCTATCGGGATGTTAGAGCATTCCATGGAATATAACAACAAGTGTTTCTGAAGTGAATTAGCTACCCCACCTTCAAGCAATAATACTTCACCCTGAATACTCCAGTACATTGCAATCCTTAAAGTAAAAGTACCTCACTCCTGGACCACCTAACTCCACAAATATCCAAAAACACATCGTTTTTTACAAATCGCCTGATAATGGTACAAACAAGTGGCAACATGTGTGATGAGCTATGTATGATGGGCTATATCATGCAATCGAAAGTGAAACTTAAGCTCGCTCCATTGCGGAGATATTCCCGCGAGAGTGAGGAAAACTTAAATTAACTTATTTATTTCAAACGTGACATTTGACCAATATACTCACGGACCACTAGGGGGCGCTCACACTTTGAGAAGCACTGCTCTAAAGGATGTGTGTGATTCATTGATAATATGTTATTGTGTACGATTTATTCTTGAGATGTTAGCTTAAAACCTTTTTATATGTTTTCGAATAGAAAAACTCCATAATCTGGGCTACTTACTCATCGTACGGTTGGTACACTGTATATCTTTTGCTTCATCAAGCGCCCAAAGTAATACAACTCTGTGCAGGAAGCAGTCTGTATGTTCAAGCTGCTTCATTTTGCCAAGCCTTAAACATGTTAGGGTATGTATGCATACAGGTCCAGCTGGAGATATGGTACGTATATTCGCTCTGACTGCTTTCCTCTGGGCTTCAGTCACACCTTTCACTAATCCTTTGGCAGATGTCTTCATGCCGTGTAACGTGTAACTCCAAATGTCTATTCATTCAGAAAAGTCCCTGCTGATTTCTGATAATGATCAAATACAACACTACGGGAAGGTGACTCTTTTAGGCTCGTCACCAACAGTGTTATATGTTCACCGTTCATGCAGGCCGTTATTCTCTGGAGGGTTCCAGGGGTGAGGGGTGGTCCTCTGCAGACCGTTGGTGGACTTCAGGATAGCAAGCCACTCTGGATCGTACTCGAGACCCTCCGAAGAACCCGGTCTCTCCTGAACATCCACAATCTGCAACACAAGTGCACACATCATTGTTTATCACCCCTTCAAGTTGAGAGGGAGCTTTGCATATGTTACAGGACGTCCTCTCACCTGGAGGAACTCCCGGTGGGGCAGACACTTATCCAGCGACAGGAACTTGGTCACACGGGGAGCCGCGTTAGCTTTAGGCTAAAGACAAGAGTATTCATTGAGTAAGTACAATATATTCATATATCAGATAATTATCACGTCAATAGCACCTTTCATGACATAACATGCTTCACAAGAAAAACTAAATCAATAAATACAGGTATTAAAAGCAGGAGACAAAAAGTGAACACAAAATAAATAAATGTAATCAATGCATTTAAAAGATATACAAAAAAAATACATATATACTTGTGTTACCTTTGGATCAGGGTTTCCGTTGGCCGGTAATTACCGGTTTTTAGCTGGTAACATTTATAAAAAACGGTAAATTCAAAACCTGACGGTCAACATGTCTGGTAATAATTAGGGAGGCTCCGATCGATCGGCCACCGGGGTCATTATCGGCCGATATTCACTCTTAATAGTTTGATCGCTGCTCTCTATAAAGGCCGATCAGGAGAGAAGGATCTGATCGATATGGACATCAACGCGAGTGAAGTGTAACCGGACGAGAGAGAGAGATCAGATCAGCTGCTGAGTCAGACCGAGACACACTGACGGGCTGTCAGGAGAGAGAGGGGAGAGAGAGAGAGAGAGAGAGAGAGAGAGAGAGAGAGAGAGAGAGGAGAGAGAGAGAGAGAGAGAGAGGATCCGTTTCTCCCGTGTTATTATTCAAAGTTAATGTAAACTTGTTAATAATGTACGTTTCATCTACTACAAAGTAGTTTGTTTGAATGTAATAATTATGTTGTTTGTTGTTTGTGGAATCATTTATTGAAAAATGAATCTGAATTTTTCGATCTGTAACGATGATAAACTGAAGCAATATAAAAATGAGCCCGTGAACTGAGTTTTAAACATCAGCATATCTGCTCATAGTCCGGTAATTACCTGCTAACGGAAACTCTGCCACACAACTTATTATTATCATTGAAATATGACACACGGTAAGTTTCAAATTTGTCCGGTAAAATAAATTCTGCCCGGACATTTGACCGGCGAGAAAAAATCCTAGCGGAAACTCTGCTTTGGATGTACAGACTTATTCAAATCACTATGTTAAAAGTATCAACAGTTAACAGTGGCAATAGCAGCAGTTCCTCCAGCTGCAGTGAACCTGTGGGAGGTCTGATTGAGGGTGAGTTTGCCCCCGAGCTTTAAGGCATAACAAAGTTTCACCTCCATGCTTTTCGTGTTAACCTGGATTTTTGGATTATCACAAGCCACAATGTATCAACAGCTAATACGGACAATAGCAGCAGTTCATCCAGCTGCAGGACACCCGTCGCTCACCGGATGCTGCATCACGGCAGCAAACTTCACATGCAGGTGAGCGGAGAACCAGTAGTTGGGCTGCAGGTGAGCCAGCAGCTCCTCCGCAGCAGGACTCCCCAACGTGTTGGACTCCACTTCCTGGCGCAGAAACTTCTTCTTCCTCAACAACTCGCCCGTGCTTCCGTGGCGGTAGATCCCACGAGGCCAGTCATGGCTCATGAAGATGTCAATAGGCATCTGGATCTAAGTGGAAATAAACATTTAGCGATCAATATACATGTTAGTGACACGATCTGATTCTTTTGAGCGGGTCCTACTACGGGTCCTAAGAGCCGTTCTTTTTATCGCCGGTTCACTGTAGGGCTGCAACAAACGACTCATTTGATAATCGATTAATGAAACGATTAATCGACTATTTATGCCTTGCACGATTTCTCTTATTTATCAACTTATAGATTTAGCTTGAGGTTGTTGTAGGCATGTGGAAACTAGCAATGAAGACAATAAAGATGAATACTTGATTCAAAAATGCACACATTTTGAACAAACATTAACATCGCTTTTTATTTAAATTAAATAAATAATATTTCACATCGGAAGAAACAACAATGTTTTAACAAATCGTATTAAATAATCTGATGGCAGAACAGCTGAAACTTTAACAAACTAAATATCTCGGTTACCTCTAATCATGAACCCATGTTTGTATCATGTAGTTAGCTCCGTGTGTTGCTGCTAGCGTACAGAACACCTGACGTGGAAACGTTCCTCGTGGACGCGGCTACAGAGCTGCTAGAAAGACAGTCGAACCCGGTGCATTCCTCCGTCTGGATGTGGAGCGCTTTTGATAAATGTTTAGACACATTTCTCGTGTTACCGCCCTTACATGCTAAGCACTATTGGCAACGAGCATTCTCCACATCGAGACCGGTAAAGTTTAACCACCTCGGAGCGCTTCTCTCCGCCACCTCCGGCGTGTGTGTGTGGCTGCATGTAGCAGCTGCGTGTGTGTGTGGCTGCATGTAGCAGCTGCGTGTGTGTGTGGCTGCATGTAGCAGCTACGTGTGTGTGTGTGGCTGCATGTAGCAGCTGCGTGTGTGTGTGGCTGCATGTAGCAGCTGCGTGTGTGTGTGGCTGCATGTAGCGGCTGCGTGTGTGTGTGTGGCTGCATGTAGCAGCTGCGTGTGTGTAAACGGCCCCGCCTGCCATACATCAGCTCTATATCAGCCATAACGCATGCTGCTTGCGTAGTTCGGCTGAGAGATGTAGCAAGTTGTACATTGTTCTGTGAGCAAAAGTAGATGTCTGGCAATACAGTCGATCGTTATCCTGGTGATTATTTCGCGGATAAACCTATTAGCCCCGCCCCCTTAAAACAAAACGGCACTTTTGAACGGCCCTCGGGAAAGGAACGGAGCCATACGATCTGGCTCCCTTCAAAGCGCCGTAATTCCCATCACTAACCACAACACAGACTATATCACCGCCTGCTGCTAAATACCAATCAACTAAGTGCAATATGTGCAATATATATATGCCGTTAATAACTGTAATTTATACCTGGCTGTTTTTTGCATTTTGTAAATTGTGTAACTTGCTGCTGTTAAATACCATCAAACTATGTGCAAGATATACATTATATACATTTGCCATTAAGAACTGTGTGACATATACCTGGCTGCTAAATCCTAAGAACTGTTACAGGATTTGCATTTTGAAAAGTATGTAACTTTTAATTTATTTATTTGTTTTAATTATATTTGTATTAAATCAAAAACGTAGTACTTTTGTTTAAACATATGTGACATTAAGCTGCCTGTGGCTCTTTCCTGCTGCAACGGTGCACCTTTCCCCTCTGTGGGACGACTACAGGTATTCTGATTCTGATAAAACAGCATGGTGCAAGAGAGCAAGTTGAATGAATGATATTTACCTGTTTTAATTTGAAGACCTCGATGTTTCTGATGTGGTAAACGCTCCGAAGTGTGTCAGGGTTGTACGGAGGGAACTCATGATGACCTTAAAGAGCACACGTGTATGTAAACATACTGCAAAGTGTATATTTATACAACTTAAATCATTCAGGGGTGTCAAACTCAAGGCCCGGGGGCCAAATCCGGCCCACGACTTCATTTTGTGTGGCCCCGCAAGAGCTTGCAGAATATAATACGGTTACATGATACTTTACAGAATATCAATATATGTTCATTTTAATTCATTTCTTATTTTATAGTTATTTATCTTTTCTTTTTTTTATCTTTGATTTATCCTTAATTTAATTAATCTGTGCTGTTTTTCAATCTCACCCTGTTGCTGTCAAACTACTGGTCCATGTTATCTTATCTTACAGAAACTACATGTCCCACAATGCATCTCATTTTGTGACATGCCACTGAAGAGACTTGCGATTATTTGACCTAGACTTCTGCTTTCAGACGTAGTTAATTATGAAGTTATTATTACCCTATCCGATAAGAATCCAATTCAGAGGCAATCTTATAAAATAATACATTATTTCATATATATTGTGTATTTATATATGTATTTATATATAGTTACAACCGGCCCTTTTGAGTGCAAGCGTAATGCTAATGTGGCCAACGATGAAATTGAGTTTGACACCCCTGATTTAGACCCTTACCTCTTCTGTAGTCATGGGATTTGAAGATTCCAGATGCGCCA
This sequence comes from Champsocephalus esox, assembly GCA_036324585.1. Taxonomy (NCBI): domain Eukaryota; kingdom Metazoa; phylum Chordata; class Actinopteri; order Perciformes; family Channichthyidae; genus Champsocephalus; species Champsocephalus esox. The sequence goes on along the minus strand of CM070482.1, from coordinate 5,374,380 downwards.
CCAATTCGTACCCCTTTGTAGCGAATAACTCCAGCGTAACCTGCAGAGACACGGTCACGTCAGTCCTGGGGTTTAACTAACTGACATGTAGACAGAATATTCCCATATCGCCCGCTTGTGTCCTACCCAGATAATAAATGTTAGGTGCCACCCAGCCTCCATAAGCCAGCTCCTGCAGGTGATTGGACGCCTCGTGGTTCCCTCCGATGAAGACGGTCAGGATTGGAGCCTTCTTCTCTCCAGAATAGTATCTGCATCAAAGACAGTTTTTAAATGCCTGAGGGGACACATGTTGATGTAGAAGAGACATGAAGAAGAGGGGACACATGTTGATGTAGAAGAGACATGGAGAAGAGGGGACACATGTTGATGTAGAAGAGACATGAAGAAGAGGGGACACATGTTGATGTAGAAGAGACATGAAGAAGAGGGGACACATGTTGATGAAGAAGAGACATGAAGAAGAGGGGACACATGTTGATGTAGAAGAGGGGACACATGTTGATGAAGAAGAGACATGGAGAAGAGGGGACACATGTTGATGTAGAAGAGACATGGAGAAGAGGGGGACACATGTTGATGTAGAAGAGACATGGAGAAGAGGGGACACATGTTGATGTAGAAGAGACATGGAGAAGAGGGGGGCACATGTTGATGTAGAAGAGACATGGAGAAGAGGGGACACATGTTGATGTAGAAGAGACATGAAGAAGAGGGGACACATGTTGATGTAGAAAGACATGAAGAAGAGGGGACACATGTTGATGAAGAAGAGACATGAAGAAGAGGGGACACATGTTGATGTAGAAGAGGGGACACATGTTGATGAGAAGAGACATGGAGAAGAGGGGACACATGTTGATGTAGAAGAGACATGGAGAAGAGGGGACACATGTTGATGTAGAAGAGACATGAAGAAGAGGGGACACATGTTGATGAAGAAGAGACATGAAGAAGAGGGGACACATGTTGATGTAGAAGAGACATGAAGAAGAGGGGACACATGTTGATGTAGAAGAGACATGAAGAAGAGGGGACACATGTTGATGAAGAAGAGACATGAAGAAGAGGGGACACATGTTGATGTAGAAGAGACATGAAGAAGAGGGGACACATGTTGATGTAGAAGAGACATGAAGAAGAGGGGACACATGTTGATATAGAAGAGACATGAAGAAGAGGGGACACATGTTGATGTAGAAGAGACATGGAGAAGAGGGGACACATGTTGATGTAGAAGAGACATGAAGAAGAGGGGACACATGTTGATGTAGAAGAGACATGGAGAAGAGGGGACACATGTTGATGTAGAAGAGACGTGAAGAAGAGGGGACACATGTTGATGTAGAAGAAACATGAAGAAGAGGGGACACATGTTGATGTAGAAGAGACGTGAAGAAGAGGGGACACATGTTGATGTAGAAGAGACGTGAAGAAGAGGGGACACATGTTGATGTAGAAGAGACATGAAGAAGAGTGGACACAGGTTGATGTAGAAGAGACATGGAGAAGAGGGGACACATGTTGATGTAGAAGAGACATGAAGAAGAGGGGACACATGTTGATGTAGAAGAGACGTGAAGAAGAGGGGACACATGTTGATGTAGAAGAGACATGAAGAAGAGGGGACACATGTTGATGTAGAAGAGACATGAAGAAGAGGGGACACATGTTGATGTAGAAGAGACATGAAGAAGAGGGGACACATGTTGATGTAGAAGAGACATGAAGAAGAGGGGACACATGTTGATGTAGAAGAGACATGAAGAAGAGGGGACACATGTTGATGTAGAAGAGACATGGAGAAGAGGGGACACATGTTGATGTAGAAGAGACATGAAGAAGAGGGGACACATGTTGATGTAGAAGAGACATGAAGAAGAGGGGACACATGTTGATGTAGAAGAGACATGAAGAAGAGGGGACACATGTTGATGTAGAAGAGACATGAAGAAGAGGGGACACATGTTGATGTAGAAGAGACATGAAGAAGAGGGGACACATGTTGATGTAGAAGAGACATGAAGAAGAGGGGACACATGTTGATGTAGAAGAGACATGAAGAAGAGGGGACACATGTTGATGTAGAAGAGACATGAAGAAGAGGATTTTTCATAATAGGTGACCTTTAACATCTTGCACTTACTAAATCAAAGTTTAAAGAGGACTAACTTGTAAAAGGTCTGCATGGTTTTGTACTTGGCGGGTACGGCCATGCACTTCATGTCTCCCTCATTTCTCACAGCTTGGAAGTCTCCACAGCAGAGCAGCAGCTCCACTTTCACCTCTTCCTTCTTCTCCAGGAAGGCGATGGTCTCGTAGATTTTGTCCAGCTCTCCATGGCAGCAGCCTTCTACTGCGATCTTCATTCTGCACGACCGATTGGCTGCTGATCTGCAGGGAGAAGGACGAGGAGGGTTGGTGTGTGCTCTGTGCCCGCCGAGCGGCCGTCCGCCTCCACACACAGGGACACTGAGGCCGGCTTCAATGCAGATACTCTCGACGTGTGAGGGTGGAGGGTGGTCCTGCAAATTGAAAGTGGGAAAGTCTAAACTCTAACCCCCAGAATCCATTCTATTATACCTCTTTCACACCAACGGTGTTTCGGGGCCGGTTCGGAGCTTGAAAAGCACCGGGTTTTCCTGTTCACACCGCAGCGGAGCCGCCTCTTAGCTCCGGAATCCGGTTCGTTTCAAGCTCCAAAAAATTGTCCGGCTGCAGCAAAAGCACCGCAACGTCATTACGTCGAGGCGGGATCAACTCCTGAACAACAACAAGCCGGCGTTTTATCCAGCTTGTACACAACGATGGAGAAACGTAACAAGCAGCAGTGGTCCACTGAAGAGACCAGCTACCTACTGGGAATCTGGTCTTCTGAAGAGGTGCAGAGGAAGCTGGAGCACAATCGGCCGTTGTTGTTGTTGTCGGTGTCAGCTGTGAGGGGTTTCCGCGCGGTTTGGCTTTATGAAGCAGGCACGCAAACGGTTACGTCATGACGCAAACGGTTACGTCATGACGCAGCACCAGTCGGACTCTGGGCGGTGTGAAAGGAGCCGGAGCTAAACCGAAGAACCGGTTCTGAACCTGAAAAGCTCTAGCACGGAGCTTGAACCGGAGTTGCGTTGGTGTGAATGAGGCATTAGTCAAGAAAACTGTCCTGGTGAATTGTAGGTCGATGAGGGAGGGGTGCATGTCGTCAGATTGAGGAAAACATTCACCAGGAGTCTTCTTGACTAACAGAAGGAACTCTGGGGGTTGGAGCTTAAACTCAGTACATCTCCAACCTCCCACAGGCGTACACCCCCCAAGGGCTTTGAGGTCGGCTGATCAGCTGCTGCTGATAGTCCCTAAAACCAGGAAAAAGACCAGGGGAGACCGAGCCTTCTCAGCGGTAGCCCCCAGGCTCTGGAACGACGTGCCCCCCCCCCAAACTTTTAAGTCCCGCCTAAAGACCCACCTCTTGTCCCCTTGCTTTCGAGTCAGTCCGAGCTATGTTTTATCGATTTGTAGCCTTTATGTACCGTGTATTAATTCTTATGTGTGCCTTTTATCCTTTTATCTTTTCTTATGTGTGCCTTTTATCTATTATTGTAATATTATATTTGGTTATAATGTCATGTTTGGTGTGAAGCACTTTGGTAAACTCTCTATTTGTATTATGTGCTATACAAATAAAGTGGATCGGATTGAGTTTCCCACTTTAAGGACCACCCGACGCGAGGCTAAACTTAAAGGTTGATGAGGGAGGGGTAAATAAATGTCGTTTAAAATTCACCAGGAGAGTTTTCTTGACTATCATAACAAATTCCGGTGGTTGGAGCTTAAAATAAATGAAATCGAAAATGTACATGGCACTAAGGACCACCCTATTGTGTCGGTTAGAAACCTTTCCATCGTGACAGAAGAGCTATAACATGATTTTAAGAGAGAAAATTAAATATCAAGTTAGTACAATTGAAATTATGCATGAGGGAAATTACTTTTGATGATACATTGTTGTTATTACTGGCTGATAGTTCACTGTCTGTTCTTGCTGCGACTTATTTTGACCAGGGTTGTGTACTTATTGAGCATACTAATTTAAAACAGTAGCTCTTCTAACACTGAACGACTCCCTGCTGATTTCTGATAATGATCAAATACAACACGACTGGAAGGTGACTCTTTTAGGCTCATCGCGAACAGTGTTTTCAGTCAATGTATAGATATTGATTTATGATAACTTAAATTGTAACTCTATAAAAGTGACTCATATTAGAATTCACGCTCATCGCGAACTTGTCAGTCAATACACACTGACATTATACATGTGTTTACCTTGGTTAAATACATAGTTGCTTTGAATACAACCAGGATAAGGGTTTGTTTCCAATGATGGTATTCTATCTATCTATGTATCTGTCTTTTGACTGACAGGGAATTTGCCTTGGTGTTGCGTGCATCCAGTACACGTAATGAGGAAATAGAAATAGAGGGAAAGTAGTGCAAGTGGCAAGAACATAAATAGAATTGTAAAACATAAAATATTCAACCATGCACTTAAAACATGGTACAGTTCATTTGACTTTCTTGGAATTGCTTTCAAAACGTGCACATTTGTATCACTTTTATCTGACAAACGTGGCTGCTGCATTCAGCCTAGTATGCGTGCACACTTTGCAATAATATGTCTAACCTGTGTAGTAACTTCTAGTTGCAAAACACCATTTATTAGCAACTTAAGTGCTCAAATAAGCCACGTAACATGATATGTAATAGCTAGCTGTATTACGCACGTAATCTACCATAACGTTACAACGTGTGCAAGCAAACAGTGAACCACAATGCTCACATAAACACAACAAAACAAAACAAGATAGCAAAGTTAGAACTTACTGCGATGCAACAATAACTGAAGAGTGTGTTCGTGTAGTTTAATACGCTGTAAAGTCACAAACTTGTCAGAAATGCATGTCTAAAATACGGATAAACAGAAACGCGATTGTATGAATTTTCCCACCTCGCAACTACTACATAGAGCGCATGCGCAAAACGTCACACATTGGGTAGATTGTGAGCAGCAGATTCAACACCCTCGAATAAAGACATAACAAAATAGATTGGCATTTTTATATTTTACGTGTTATCTAATATACATTCAACTATATTTGTAAACTGTTATGGAGTATGTATATATATTTTTTATATTTGTATGCATGACATATTCGTTGTCGGTTATTGACTCGAATCTAACTCTAACATGTATAAACAAAATGTACCTAATTGACAAATCCAGTCCACAGTCTGACAGTCAGCAAGTTAGCGGTGTTTGTTTTTTGTTTACAACCGAGTCCATACAGGAACAATATAGTTACCTCGTTGTTTTTATCATAACGCTTGCAAGGAGAGTGGTGTGATTTATCTGCAGTTATTTATTTCTTTAAAAAGCCTCTCACAGCTTCTCCGGGGGGCGGAGTGTCTGCAGAAAGCTGCGCCGATTGGGGCGCTGAATCTGGGGAAGAGAGATGGCGTGTTTGTTGGAGGCCCCTCTCCGCATCAGTGTGCTTTCTGTGAGTGTCACTCTCCACATCTTTATTGTGAAAACTAACAGAGTACTCGCACTCAACAAGTTGGTGTTTTAGCATCTTTTGATTCAGTCTCACGAAGAAGCTAGAAGGTTTTATGTGTTTCTGTTAGCCTACAAAGCTAAGTTAGCACTGTAGCGGTTCATCTACGTAGCTGATGGGAAGACTTGTTTTACGTAATGGCGTCACCCGGGCGGGCGGGGACGTTCTGAACATGTGAAGGGACTATTTTTTTCCTATTTATTCTATTTTTTTCAATGAACGTTAAACGTGCTATACATTAAATTATTAACAAGAATGTTGTGGGGGTGTACCTCAATAATACTCAAACACGGGGAGCAATAGAAACAATTATAATAAAAAAAGACAAAAATCCACTTTAGACAAATGTGGGTCAAAATGTGTCCGCCCGTCCCGTCGGTGCGTTTATAAATGCAAATCGAGCGAACGTACCTGTCAGTGTCACTCGGAATGAGTTAGCAGCTAACGGCTAGCAGTGAAAGTGCTGTCAGTTCAAAACACGTTTCAAATATTCCTAAAATCACAATGAAAGACAACTAGCTGGAATTTGCTTTTTTTTATTATCTAATAAACAAAACACAAATATTATTGCATCTTGCTTATGACAATAACAAACTTAATGGTGTAAGCTAGCTACCCTTATGGTCTCTAACGTTGGCTAACTAGCATTGGGGTTAAGCTAACAATGCTATCACTTCTAGAGGAGTTTTGTTGCTAGGTAAATTGAGATCTCGTGGCAGCAAAAAGTCAAGCATTTGGCTATAGTAAGCTATTGTAATTTATGTTATCAGGTGACAATGGCTGTCAGTTGTATCTTGGATAAAGTTAAACTTAAATAGGTAGCTAAAATGAACATGCATAGTCTTGAAACTGTGAAACGCCCCCTAGTTAGCTGCATGCAGAAAGAGAGAGGACTCAACTTGCTCTACACAGGGGCCACTTTTGCAAAAATAGATAAGGCAAGGGGCCGGGTAATAAACAAAAATAATACTATTCATCAGTTCAAATGAAGAAACAAATGACGAAAATATTCCTTGTGTATTGTTTACTTTTAAATTAGTTGACTTTGAATGCATTCACTTATTAAACCAATTAACTTGGCACAAAGATTAATACTCGGCCAATATTACATGACAGATAATTCAGATATTTAGCTGCATTTATGATCTGTATTGTAGGTGCACATTGTTTAGGATACATTTGTAAGAATATTCAATATGCTAGCTGTAACCCCTTCTATCATGCAAAATGTTGTAATGATTTATATCAATCCTTAATATAAACTTCTCCTACAAAGGACAGAATGAGTAGCACATTTTAATGTCCAATGCACATGTATGGTATTGGATGTATCCTAATTTAAGGTCTACGAGTCTATTTTGATGCATTTTTCAATTTTTTTGACATGAAAAGTTCCATTCTGCACTAAGCTGAGTTTGAGCCTTTGACCATACGATTCAGATTCAAGTCTTTATTGTCATGTGTACATAGCTACAGTGCAGATATGTCAATTAATGAATATTGGCTCCTCCAACAGAGCAACACGGATAAAATGGTGCAAGTAAATACACATAAAATAGTAAATAGCTTGGTTGCTGTGTATATGTATTTATATGATATCTATTCAGGCTGAAATATATAATGAACATATCAGGCAGGTTTATGCTCCACCTTGTCGGCAGCATGCAGGCACCAGGAGGTTGTGAGCTCTGGTCCTCTGGGGTCAGGTGGAAAGTTCTGGTTAACGCTGTGATATAAACACAGCTTTCTGTGTAGCCACCGTTTATCAAAGGGCTCGCTGTGTGTGTGTGTGTGTGTGTGTGTGTGTGTGTGTGTGTGTGTGTGTGTGTGTGTGTGTGTGTGTGTGTGTGTGTGTGTGTGTGTGTGTGTGTGTGTGTGTGTGTGTGTGTGTGTGTGTGTGTGTGTGTGTGTGTGTGTGTGTGTGTGTGTGTGTGTGTGTGTGTGGTGTGTGTGTGTGTGTGTGTGTGTGTGTGTGTGTGTGTGTGTGTGTGTGTGGTGTGTGTGTGTGTGTGTGTGTGTGTGTGTGTGTGTGTGTGTGTGTGTGTGTGTGTGTGTGTGTGTGTGTGTGTGTGTGTGTGTGTGTGTGTGGTGTGTGTGTGTGTGTGTGTGTGTGTGTGTGTGTGTGTGTGTGTGTGTGTGTGTGTGTGTGTGTGTGTGTGTGTGTGTGTGTGTGTGTGTGTGTGTGTGTGTGTGTGTGTGTGTGTGTGTGTGTGTGTGTGTGTGTGTGTGTGTGTGTGTGTGTGTGTGTGTGTGTGTGTGTGTGTGTGTGTGTGTGTGTGTGTGTGTCATCTACTGCACGTCTGTCCGTCCTGGGAGGGGGATCCCTCCTCTGCTGCTCTCCCTGAGGTTTCTCCCATGTTTCCCTTTAAACTGGGTTTTCTTTGGAAGTGTTTTCCTTGTACGATGTGGCAGAGGGTCTGAGGACAGAGGGTCTAAGGACAGAGGGTGTCGTATTGTCATACTGATATTCTGTACACACTGTAAAGACCACTGAGACAAATGTAACATTTGTGATATTGGGCTATAAATAAACATTGATTGATTGATAATGTTGTTATATTTCTCCTCACACAGGAAGTAACTGCCACAAGTCGCCATTATGTTGACAGACTGTTCGACCCAGACCCGCAGAAGGTGCTGCAGGGAGTCATGTAAGTCCAGCAACACTATATATCGTCTTCGATGCATTTCTTCACAGCCTCTGTCTTCAGCTGATATGTGTGACAATGAGCATGACCTCTGTTTACATACACAGCCGTTCATGTGACGCTCTATTTCAAAATGCATTCCAGTCATCGGTGTGACTTCACATCTCTCTCTCTCTCTCTCTCTCTCTCTCTCTCTCTCTCTCTCTCTCTCTCTCTCTCTCTCTCTCTCTCTCTCTCCCGGCTTTGGTGACCTGACAATTTCTCTGTTATTTTTAACTTCTGAAGGGACTAGCTCTGGTTACGGCGTGCAGCGCTCCGCTAGCCGAGCACCTGACTGACTTGAATGCCTGCTCCAGCTGTACTTTTCCATTAGCCTCACTCACCTGCTCTATGACATCATCCGGGCGCTCGCAGAGCGGAGGAGAAGCTCGTTCTGTGTGATGCTTCTGCTTCATGTTTACCGTCTCTGATCCGATGTGGAATATTAGTCTGCTTGACCTTTATAACTCCTCTGACTGCCAGCTCATGGGCCTTTTTATTATCAAAGGACAACATCGTGCAAAAAGCATCTTGAAATACACATAATGTGCTGTTCATAGAGCACGTTTGTTCCTTTAAGAATACACGTGAATTAGGGCTGCACGATTTTGGGAAAAAAATCGAATTGCGATTTTTCTGACAAATATTGCGATTCGAATTGCGATATTTGTTTTTAAGCGACCCAACGGAGGTTTATTGTAAAATGCGGCCATAACTCCGGCTAGGAAGGTCGCATCAACGTGCTCCCGTCTCCAGCACCCCGCAGCCCGAGCTACGAGTGACGGAACTAAACTTACATGAAACTTCCGTCGGGTTGCTTTAGAGTCGAGCTCCAGTTTCAGATTCACCCTGTGATAGAAACACGTGATGGAGCGTTACTGACCTGACTCAGACGGTTCACCAAACCATCTGAAGCTCCATCTGGAAGCCGTTTGGAAAGGGCCGGCACTTTCAGAAGCACTTGGCATTGGATCAATCTGTCTATCACCTGCTACCAGGGGCCACTTCTGATTGGTTAACTATGACTGGTACATGAGGAGCTCAGCACTTCTGATTGGTTAACAATGGCTGGTACATGTGGAGCACAGCACTTCTGATTGGTTAACAATGGCTGGTACATGAGGAGCTCAGCACCTCTGATTGGTTAGCAATGGCTGGTACATGAGGAGCACAGCACTTCTGATTGGTTAGCAATGGCTGGTACATGTGGAGCTCAGCACTTCTGATTGGTTAGCAATGGCTGGTACATGAGGAGCACAGCACTTCTGATTGGTTAGCAATGGCTGGTACATGAGGAGCACAGCACTTCTGATTGGTTAGCAATGGCTGGTACATGAGGAGCACAGCACTTCTGATTGGTTAGCAATGGCTGGTACATGAGGAGCTCAGCACTTCTGATTGGTTAGCAATGGCTGGTACATGAGGAGCACAGCACTTCTGATTGGTTAGCAATGGCTGGTACATGTGGAGCTCAGCACTTCTGATTGGTTAGCAATGGCTGGTACATGAGGAGCTCAGCACTTCTGATTGGTTAGCAATGGCTGGTACATGAGGAGCACAGCACTTCTGATTGGTTAGCAATGGCTGGTACATGAGGAGCTCAGCACTTCTGATTGGTTAGCAATGGCTGGTACATGAGGAGCACAGCACTTCTGATTGGTTAGCAATGGCTGGTACATGTGGAGCTCAGCACTTCTGATTGGTTAACAATGGCTGGTACATGAGGAGCTCAGCACTTCTGATTGGTTAGCAATGGCTGGTACATGAGGAGCTCAGCACTTCTGATTGGTTAGCAATGGCTGGTACATGAGGAGCTCAGCACTTCTGATTGGTTAACAATGGCTGGTACATGAGGAGCTCAGCACTTCTGATTGGTTAGCAATGGCTGGTACATGAGGAGCTCAGCACTTCTGATTGGTTAGCAATGGCTGGTACATGAGGAGCTCAGCACTTCTGATTGGTTAACAATGGCTGGTACATGTGGAGCACAGCACTTCTGATTGGTTAGCAATGGCTGGTACATGAGGAGCTCAGCACTTCTGATTGGTTAGCAATGGCTGGTACATGAGGAGCTCAGCACTTCTGATTGGTTAGCAATGGCTGGTACATGTGGAGCTCAGCACTTCTGATTGGTTAGCAATGGCTGGTACATGAGGAGCACAGCACTTCTGATTGGTTAGCAATGGCTGGTACATGAGGAGCTCAGCACTTCTGATTGGTTAGCAATGGCTGGTACATGTGGAGCTCAGCACTTCTGATTGGTTAGCAATGGCTGGTACATGAGGAGCTCAGCACTTCTGATTGGTTAGCAATGGCTGGTACATGAGGAGCTCAGCACTTCTGATTGGTTAGCAATGGCTGGTACATGTGGAGCTCAGCACTTCTGATTGGTTAGCAATGGCTGGTACATGTGGAGCACAGCACTTCTGATTGGTTAGCAATGGCTGGTACATGAGGAGCTCAGCACTTCTGATTGGTGTGGATGACTGACACACAAGAAAAAAAAAGGTTGTACAAAAAAAAATGTAAAAAAAAATCGCAGGCTTTGTGATTTGATAATCGCATCATCTCGAATCGAGATTTCGATTTAAAATCGATTAATCGTTCAGCCCTAACGTGAATCACTTTTCGGTGATTCACGTAATGTCAACATGATCATGCAACACTGGGTGTCTCCTCTCTGCTGTGTGTACCTGTCTGTTCCTTTTCTCTGTCTCCTTCCTCTAATGCAGGCTTTAAGGGTTGCTTCTTTAAACATTAACGGGGGTAGAAGTGCACAGAAAAGAGCTTTAGTGTTGGAGGTCTTTAATCAGAAAAAATTAGATGTGATATTTCTGCAGGAAACGCACAGCGATAGCCTGAATGAGACGGACTGGGGGATGTGGTGGGGGGCGTCAGTATGTACTCAGTCATGGCTCAAACCTTAGTGCTGGAGGAGCCTCTCTAAATGTTAAGATGTGATCCAGCACAGAGAGAGTGGCAGGTAGAGCCTTGATGGTGAAGGTGGAACTGTTAGAGTTCTTTTTCACTTTGTATTAATGTTTATGCACCCAATCAGGGCCCTGCACGTGTATCTGTGTTTCAGTTACTAAAAGATGAGTTAGACACTAGTGTACAGGGGGCAGTGTGTGATACTGGGGGGGCGACTGGAACGCTTGCACTAATGTCACTTTAGACAGAATAGGACGGGAGCCGCATCCTCAGTCGTCCCTTTTGCTGTCACAGGTGATGAGAGAGGCTGACTTAGTGGATGTGTGGAGGACGAAAGCATCCCTCTGTTAAACAATACACCTGGATGAGAATGCTAGATGGGGGCGTCAGTGCAGCCAGGCTAGACAGATCTTACATGTCTGCTTCTTCTATTACTCGTGCAGTGAACTGTCACATCCAACCGGTTGGTTTCACAGACCATCAGCTAGTTTTTTTAGATTTGGTTGTATCCAACACAGAGAAACCGAGATCCTTCTGGCAGTTTAATGTTAACATTTTACAAGATTTGACTTTTTGTGAGAATTTTAAATTATTTTGGATCAACTGGAAATCACAGAAAGAGTCTTTTCCCCTCCCTGAGTCAGTGGTGGGAGGTAGGGAAAGGCTCAGATTAGAGTGTTCTGCCAACAGTATACAGCCTACTCCACTGCAAACATTAGGAGAGCTATAGAGCAGTTAGAGAGGGAGATCAGAGAGTTAGAGAGTGTGTCTGCTCGAAATATAGAACAGTCCCTCCTAAAACAACAACAGCTTAACTGTTTTCTTCAGGAGAAGGCCAAGGGAGCTCTGATCAGAGCCCGTTTCACTTCCATGAGAGACATTGATGCACCAACCACCTTTTTCTTCCACCTGGAGAGGTCTGTGGGCCAAAGGAAGCAGATGGTATGTCTGCGTCTCCCCGATGGACAGGTAACCTCTGAGCCTGCTGAGATGAGGATGCATGCCGTGTCCTTCTACACGGACCTGTTCAAAGACGAAGGTTGTGACGTGGAAGCTGCTGATGAACTTCTTCAGGGTCTTCCACAGCTGAGTCCAGCCCAAAGTGACACCCTGGGCTCTGACATCACGCTGGAGGAACTGACCTCTGCGGTGACACAGATGGCCTCCGGCAAGGCTCCCGGCATAGACGGTTTACCTGCAGACTTTTTTAAACATTTCTGGAGTATTCTGGGACATGACTTGCTAGAAGTATTGATGGAGTCCTTTGGGAAAGGGACTCTTCCAGCTTCCTGTAGGCGTGCAGTGATCTCACTGTTGCCTAAGAAAGGAGATCTCACCCTGCTGAAGAACTGGAGACCTGTGGCTCTCCTATGTACGGACTATAAGATACTGTCAAAGGTCTTAGCTAACAGACTGAAGGTTTTTATCGAACTTCTTATCGGTCCTGATCAGACATATTGCATCCCTGGCAGATCAATTGTGGACAATTTGTTTTTGATGAGACACTTTTGATGTTTGTAAACTGTATGATATAAATGTTGGTATTATTTCTATTGACCAGGAGAAGGCGTTTGATCGTGTGGATCACACGTTTCTGGCTGCCACATTGCAGGCTTTTGGTGTTGGGGAGCATTTTTTGTCCTGGGTGAAGTGTTTGTACAGTGATGCATGTTGTGTTGTGAAGGTGGGGGGAGGGCTGAGCAGACCTGTACCAGTGAAAAGGGGGATCAGGCAGGGCTGCCCTATCTCAGGCCTATTGTATAGTATTGCCATCGAGCCGCTTTTGTGCAGACTTAGAACCCGGCTGAGGGGCCTGTGTCTGCCAGAGTCAGCTCAGGCCCCCCCCGGTGGTTGTATCAGCTTATGCTGATGATGTCAGTGTTTTTGTCCAGGGTCAGCGAGATATCCAGGAGCTCCAGGACAGTCTAGCTTTGTACAGGAAGGCTGCTTCAGCCAAAGTGAACTGGGAGAAGAGTGAGGCAGTTTTGGTAGGTCAGTGGAGTCTTGAAAATAGGCCCAGTCTTCCTGGTAACCTCAGCTGGGGAAACAAGGGTTTAAAAGTCCTGGGAGTTTGGTTGGGGTCTGAGGACATGGTGGCACAGAACTGGGAGGGATTGCTGGGAAAGGTGCAAGCTAAATTAGCCAAATGGAAATGGCTGCTCCCCCAGCTGTCCTACAGGGGAAGAGTTCTTGTCGCCAACAATCTGGTTGCCTCGTCTCTGTGGCACAGACTGCAGGTGCTAACCCCACCGCCGGGCCTCATGAAACAACTGCAGCGGCTCCTCGTGGATTTCTTCTGGTCGGGTCATCACTGGGTGCCAGCATCGGTCCTGTACCTGCCCGTGGCGGAGGGGGGGGCAGGGCCTCGTGGACATTACTGCAAGGACTGCTGCTTTTAGACTGCAGGCAGCTCAGCGGCTGCTGTCTGGCGCCTCTCCCTGCTGGCTGGCTATGGCCCGACTGTTGCTCTGGAGGGCGGGGGGCTTTGGTTTTGATAAACACCTGTTTCTGCTGAAGGCCCCTGCGTACAAGATAACTGGACTTACACCTTTTTACTGCTCAGTCATCAATGCCTGGAAGATTCTGAGTTTCACCAGACCACCCGACCCCCCGGCCTGGGATGTGGCTGTTTGAGGAGCCACTGTTTGACACTGGGTTTCTTTCTGGAACCCTTTTCTCTTCAGCCACCCTAAAAAATGCCTTCATTGAAGCGGGAGTGGTAAAACTTGGCCATTTGACGGGGGTCTCCATGGAAAAACTGGCTGAGGTGACGGGCATTCGATCAACCCGAGTTCTGGAGAACCTGGTAGATGAGGTGTGGCAGTCGCTGTCGCCATCCCACCTGACTTTTGCTCTGGATGCAGATCTGGCTGACCAGTGGAGAAAGGGACATGATTATGTTTTTCCTGCCTTGAGTGTGGGTCCTGCGGTGGGGGAATGGAGAGAGGAGGAGGGTCTCCTGCTATCACTGGGGACTCTAACACCTGCAAAGTTCACCTCCTGCAATGGGAAGAAGCTATACCTTAGCTGCGTGAAGGTGTTAAACCTCAGCTCGCTTGCAGGCGTCAGAGAGTCGAGGTGGACGGATGTGTTTGGCTTGGGCTCTTCCCCTCAGGGCAGCTGGCGGATCCTGTATAAATCTCCGGTTGAGAAAAGGATGGCTGATATCCAATGGAGAATTGTACACGGTGCAATAGCCACTAACAAATACAGAGCTCATTTTGACCCAGGCACAAGGGGGGGCTGTCCGTTCTGTTTTATGGCAGAAACATTGGAGCATTTAGTCGTGTCCTGTCCCCGATTGGCTGGTCTTAAAACGATGTTACAGGGGTGGGTGGAAGGGTTCGGGGAGGTTTTCTCCAGACCACTTTTTGTCCATGGCCCCAAATACATCCTGAGAAAGAAGGAAACCCGACTGTTGATGAATTTCTTGTTTGCTAATGCAAAATTAGCAATCTGGAAAAGTAGGAAGAACCAACTTGCTGGAGTGGGATGGACGGATGCAGCGCTCTGTCTGAGGGGGCTGGTGGCAGCGCGTCTGAGGGTGGAGCATGCGTACTATACGCTGATCAATCATCTGCAGGGGGTTCTGGATGTGTGGGCTGTGGGGCGAGGTTCTGTGCTCGCTGGGGGAGAATGACTCTCTCATATTGAAGTTTTAAAGGATAGGTGTAGTTTTTGTTTTTAAAGTGTGTAAAAGAGGATGTTTTTAAATGGGTAAAACGCTTTTTCAAATGATATTTATTTGGTAGTCATGAAAATCTGTTTATTTATTTGATTGTGTAATGTATTAGTTTTGTTCTGACTCTTTTGCAGAGTGGGTGTATGTTTAAAACAAATGCAAATAAAATTTGTTTTAAAAATCTTCTTCTTCTCCTTCTCATGTTGTTCCTACATGATCGTATCGGTCAGTATATTTACTTTACTGGTACACCATTACTGCAAATCGGGCCAGAAGTATGCCCTTTCTATTTTTGTAATCTTAAATTCAAATTCTTAGTTTGTCTCCAAGGGGCAATTGGCAAAACAACAACGGAGACGAGTTATGAAGTGTTATTTAGAGCCAATGTGTCTCGTGTGTCCCAAACAGATGCTAACATGGTTCTTGTGTGTGTGTGTGTGTGTGTGTGTGTGTGTGTTCGTTCACAGCGACATGAAGAATGCAGTCATAGGAAACAACAAGCAGAAGGCCAATCTGATCGTCCTCGGAGCGGTGCCGAGGTACGTCTCTGCACACGTTCCCAAATCTTTCTTCCTACATCCAATGTCTTTACCATTTTGATTTGTGTTCAAGTACACTCAAAGGTGGGGTCGGTAAGTTTTGAGAAACCGGCTCGAGATCGCTAGAATTTGAAAATACACAGCCGGAGAAAATCTGCCACTTCCTCACAGAGCCCCTCCCCCAACACACACGAACGCGCACATGACCAATGAGGGCACGAGGTCAGTGTGTGCCCCGATGGCAGGCTGACAGGCAGGTAGGCCATCCAGTTACTTTAGCCGGCTCAGATGATTGGTCGTAGCTTTCTACAGCGCCACGGCTTCCACTGATGACATTTTGTTATGTATTTGTTGTCAAAGCACTTCAGATATTCTTTGCTATCGGGATGTTCAGAGCATTCCATGGAATATAACAAAAAGTGTATCTCGAGCCGGTTTCTCAAACGTACCTACCCCACCTTTAATGTATGACTTTGGTTGTACATGCCTTTTACAAGTAGACGGCCACTAAGTTAAAATGTACTGTCACAAAGTACGAGCTAGACTAGAAAAGCAGTGGAACTGTTGTAGCTTAAAGGGCAGTTCACCTCAAATATATAACACGTATGTTCTCTAAACTGTTGTGCTATTTATCAGTCTGGATTGTTTTGGTCTTTCATGATAGCAAGAGCGTCATGGAAAAAACCAACATTGCAATATTTTCTTGCCCTGCGATATTTATTTCGATATGAAAAAATACAGGAATTGAAACCATCCTTTCTTGAACTTTAATGCGATACAATTGGTATTTTTTTAACAATATTTAACCGGATGAAGGATTTTAGTCACGCACTTCTGGATCTTAAGTTATCAGAGCGACAAGCTGAGCGGTTATCCTGCTGTGAGCTGATCAAGAATGGGTGTCGGTGGTGGCTTGCTGTGCATGCAGAGCCGGCATGTCGTGGCTTCCTTCCTTGTTTTTCCACCAAGCCACTCGACGCCTTAAACAGACGGTTCTAACTCGTTTCTTTGCTTTTAGATTACTCGCAGTTTCGAAGTGTTGCTCGGCCTCCGATGGTGTAGAGCAGGGAGGTCAAACTCAAGGCCCGGGGGCCAAATCCGGCCCGCGACTTCATTTTCTGTGGCCCCACAAGAGCTTGCAAAAAATATGATATGTTTATTATACGGTTACATGCCACATTATTAGAAGATGTTGCGATGTGTTTGCTCAAAATAAAATAACAACGTTTTGCACATGCAACAAAGAAAATCGGCCTTTACAATATTCAAAAGAAACGGGCAACACTCAAATAAAACAACAAACGACTTATTTTGTAGTCTTTTATAGTGCGTTGACTACAGACGTCACGATTAGGTTTACTTATATAAAATCAAAATACTGGCTCGAGCACTGCAGGTCACTCACTCAAGTACCCCCGACATGAGAGCCGCGCGAGTTTGCCTTTTGTAGCAAGCTGCAAAAATAATTGGAACGTGACGCGTTTGAGTTCATTTGCCTACTTAAAGGCGGGGTATGCAATTTATTTCAGAAACACTTGTTATATTCCATGGAATGCTCTTAACGTCCGATAGTGTTGGAGCTATATATCTCTTTATATTATTTAATAGTTTAACATTTATTTTCTTGCTGTTTATAGCGTTTATTATTATAATTTATTGATATGTATTCTTAGTTAGCGTCATAAGTTAAAGTAGTTTCTATGCTTTTATTTTGAAGGCATGTTTTGGGCACCTGGTGTAATTGTATATATTGGAGACGGGTGGAGGTGGGAGCCAGGGCACGAGGAGGCAAACGGTTTTTCACCAGGGTGTTTCAAGCCACACAAAGGAAAGCCATAGGAACGGCTCAAGGAAAGGGATCTAGGAAACCTGTTCGTTGTACTATATTATTGGAATAAAATGCACAACGGAGAATCTTGTCTGGACCTGGATCATCGCCTGTTAAGTTAACTATCTGTTTTAGTTCTATATGATTTTGGCCGCTACAGATGGCAATGAATATATTAAATGCTTTGACAATACATACATAAAACATTTGCATTAGGGATGCACGATAATTATCGGCCCGATATTAGGAATTATGACGTCATCCCGATAAACCGATACCAGTATTAATAGCCCCGATAATATACAATATATTTTTGGGTAAAAAAAATAAATCCTGCGGTGTGGGTGGATTGGGATGAGGGGCGCTTGTTTTTCACTCGGCTCCTCCCGTTTTGCCAGTACTGTGGTGTTAGTGGTTTAGGAAGAGGGGAGTTCTTCACAAATCCAGCGCTCCCTAATACTTCGAACCTGATCAGTCACCTGAAACATCGCCATCGCTACGATGGTGTGTTAAAAGCGTACGAAGACAATAATACATACTGTGTGTGTCTGTGTGTGTGTGTGCGCGTGTGTGCTGCGCGTGCGCTCTGCGCGCGCGCGTTGGAGCTGTGTGCAACTCAAGGCATATGCTCGAACCGGAGCTGCCTGGACGCTGCAATCATGTTGCTGAGTGTGCTGACTTCTCCTACAATGTCCCGCTGTCTGCTTCCTGCATCAAGTCAAGTGCTCGGCGCAGTTGTGTGGATAGAGCGCTCCTCTGTTTTCATTTAAACAGCTCCTTATATACGTTAGCGCAGCTAGCTAGCACCAGATGCTAACAACAACAATGCACGTAAGGTCTCTCTCTTGCTCGCTCGGACCACACGTACACACACCCTCCCGGTCCTCCCGATGGCCAGTCGGTGCCTGCCGGTGAGCGTGGAAGTGTGGTCTGCCACAAGCGGGCGGCAGGAGCGGGGCTGTCAGCATCAGCTTGTAGATGGTATTTTAAACTCGATGCTCTCTGAAGCTACGGGGCGGCCGAGGAAAAAAAATACACATGCGTTAATCGCATTAAAATAATTAGTGGCGTAATTTTTATTTTTTTATCGGTTATCGGTATCGGTCTTGAGAAGCAGGAAGTTATCGGTATCGGTTTCAAAAAACCAATATCGTGCATCCCTAATTTGCATCTGTGGAGCGTGTAAAAAGCATAACGCGGTTATCGTCACAACACGATATATCGTGCAGCCCTAATGGCAATATGTTCTCCTCCTTGAGAAGGTGTAGCTTCTTTCTGTGCAGTGATACGGTTGGTGGATGTTTTATAGAGAAAATAACAAAATACAGTAAAACTATGGTCGCAGCCCCAAGTTTAACTCTCGGAGGTAGATATATAATCTATAATCTCTATCTCACCCCTAACACATCTACATCTACTTCCAGCATGGATAGATGTTCATTAAAGACATCCATTGTTTGTTTGATACGCTTCTTGAAATACAAATAGAAACACATCGTTTTTCTAGAACAGATTACGAATCGCCTGAAAATGGTACAAACACGTGTGACCAAGGTCTTGCGCTGGGCTATATCATGCAATCGAAAGTGAAAGTTAAGCTCACTCCATTGCGGAGATAAACTTAAATAAATTCATGTATTTCAATTGTGACATTTTACCAATATACTCACCGACCACTAGGGGCCCTCACGGACCACTAGGGGGCGCTCATGGACCACTAGGGGGCGCTCACTTTGAGAAGCACTGCTCTACAATGAACTGTGTGTTTTCATCATGGGTTCAGGTTACTGTACCTGCTGCAGCAGAGCTCCTCCTCTCTGGAGCTGAGGACAGAGTGTGCCGTGGTGCTGGGCAGCCTGGCCATGGGCACCGAGAACAACATCAAGTCCCTGGTGGACTGTCACATCATCCCCGCCCTGCTTCAAGGTGGAGGGAACAATCAAATCATAAAGTATACCAACACTCGCCGCAGAGAAGGACATATTTTCAGACCTGTGTGTGTTTTGTTCCCGCAGGTCTCTTGTGTCCGGACCTGATCTTTATTGAAGCTTGTCTTCGATGTCTCAGAACGGTCTTCATCAGTCCAGTCACCCCCGTGCAGCTGCTCTATACTGTAGGTGGACTTCTACATGTTCTGCCTGCTTTTTACAGTACATACACACACGTAGCATATACATACACAACATGTCCCTGCACACAGATGCTATCAGTGTTCCTCTAATATTATGGTATCAGAAACGGGTTTGTTGCCAGGTAGGTTGACACGTACGAGGAATTTGATCTGGTATTGTGGTGCATACATAAAAGTGAAACACAAATAAAAAATACAGATAGAAAACTGTTTTAAGAAAACTATAAGAACGTAAAAAAATATGTGTCAGAAAACAAAACCCTCTCTCTTTTCCTCCGTACCCACATCTCAAAAAAATGGGCGCGCTAACAAGCAGATCCAGAATTTTCGCTCCCATTACTTCATTGGCGAGATCCGGCACACGAGACACGTCCCAACCTATCGTCCCCACACGTCCCAACCTATCGTCTCTGGCACACGAGACACGTCCCAACCTGTCGTCTCTGTATACAGTCGCAGGTGTGAGCCTGTGTATTCAGCAGGATGTCTGCTGGAGGCTTAGAGTAAAGTTGGTATATATATATATAATGGCACTGTCCTAGCGGTAAACACTTAAGAAAGAACATGTCAAGCTATGTGCTGTATCCAGGGTTGGGTTGTAACGGAATACATGTAACGGCGTTACGTAATCAAACACAAAAATCAACTGTATTCACCTCGCGTTACATTTTAAAAACAAAGTGAATACATTTTGGATTACTTATTGGAATTATTGGTGGGAAGGTTTCCTCACAATATTTAATATTCATTACTAAAGGTACAGCCGAATCATCACAGCGCACAAAACCTTTTACCGCCGCAGATGGACCAAAAAAGGGAGCGTTTGAAAAAAATTCGCGGGTCCGCTCAGTGGAACAATAACAACGAAACATGGAGGAACGAAAGTCTGCGTTTAAGTCGCGTCATCAGCCTGCGGTCGCTCTTTAGCCTTTCTAATGATTCTGAAGGTAAACACAGTGAAGGCTGCGCGCTCGTCTTCTCAGAGGCGGAGTTGACCCTCCCGCTGCCTCCTGGCGCTGCAGAGAGGTCATGAAGTGAAGGAGGTGTTGCTTCTATAAACAGCTGTGGGCAGCAGATACTGTGAGAGTCACGGACATGAATTCATAGATCAAGGCAGACTGGTGCACTCTCACTCCTGTTTTGCCGATCCGGTGCTTAAACTATAGCTCTACACCCCCTGGCCGAAATGTCCTTAACATGAAGTCAGAGTTCGACATTTTAATTCATGTCTTGCCGACACTGGCAGGACAGAAGGCGACACGCCCGTTCTAAGCCGTGTCCTTCACTCCTCACATCCCAAGCTGCATCCCCAAAACGTGTATTATGTTGTTACATCGTTTCAGATGTGATGTTTCAATTGTGCTCTTGATACGCCATTAAAACACGTTCAGTTTCCTTTTGCTTATTGTGTCTCCTGTTCACCAAAACATACCCATCCATGATGGAAAAAGAAAGTAATCCAAAAGTAATCTGATTACGTTTTTTAAGACGCGTAACTAACTGTATTCGGATTACTTTCAGAGCCATGTATTCAGTAACTGATTACATTTACAAAGTAACCCTCCCAACCCTGGCTGTATCAGAAACAATGCTCGGTGTGTTTTGGGAGTAATATGCTGTGTGTTTACATTAGCAAGCATGCTAACACTCAGAGCTAACGCTGTGAGCTACTGGAGAGAATATGTGTAACGTAATGTCCTCGTGGCAAACCCTGCGAGACAGAAAGGTTTGAGCTCCATACTGTTTCAGAAATAAAGCTTGAAGTGGTTAGGAGCGTAACATGTCGTTTCGCTGAGATCTCCCCGTAGCAGGGGAAAGCTGCGTGACGCTACAAAGGGGCGTGGCTAAAGCAGAATCAGCCGGTTTGCAACGGGGCTGCAAAAGAGGGGTATGAGGCGTGGCTACAATGGGTGATCTGTTTGGTATTTGAAGCAACAACCTTCAGACATGTTTTGTATAGGTCTGGCCCTACAGTATATGTTTCCAATACAGCATGAGAGGTCCACTTTAAATAAGCTCAAGGACGACATTGTGACGATATGAATAATACAGTCGTACCGAAGAGAGGAGAACTCACCAGGTCTCAAAGAAGTAAAAAGACACCAGTAATGTGAACAAACTATTCTATTTCTTTCTTCCATGTGTATGTAACGTCCTCCTGGTGCAACATGCTCTTTAGGTCTCTCTTCCGTTACATAAAAGTAAATTATTTCCATTGTTAAATTATATTTGTTGACGTTTTTTGTTTTGTTTTAGGACCCCACTGTGATCCCCCATCTAATGTCTCTCCTGAGCCGCTCCCAGAGAACGCAGGAGTACATCACACAGATCTTCTCCCACTGTTGTAAGGTATTTGTTGGTATATCTTCCCACACACACACACACTCTCACACACACACGCACACAGTGGAGTCCATGGCTCTTGTGTCCAGACGGAGATTCATTGTGTTTCGTCTGCAGACCCCGGAGCACCAGACGGTTCTTTTTAACCACGGCGCAATCCAGAACATCGCCCCTCTTCTTATCTCCCCCTCTTATAAGGTACGTCTCTCTGGCCGTTTCTCAATCGCGAGGACGCTTGCTTGGTAGCACATGTCTTCCGAGTCACTTGCTTCAGAAGCTAGGCAAGCACACTTCCTGGCACTCGGAGAACGAAGAGTGGAACAGGCGAGCAGGTGTGCGTCACACGAGACGCCCCGCCTTACATTTCCCGCCACAGATTTGGGGAAATTGGTCCGCGCGCAATGCATTGTGGGGATTTTAAGACAGCGGAGTCTACACATGTGCAGCCTGGAAATTTCCCCCAAACCAAGGACGCGGCCTCGGTTTAAATTCCAAGTATGCTGGACATTGGAACGGTCCTGCTGCTACTGCTACTTGATGACGTAGCATCCTTGACATATTGGCTTGGAAGCCAGTTTCCTCGCGATTGAGAAACGGCCTGTGTGTGTAATGTAGATTTACCCAGAAGGCCTTTCACTCACGGGTAACTCTGAATATCTTCCTCTCAGGTCCGGATGCAGGCGTTAAAGTGTTTCTCAGTCCTGGCTTATGAGAACACTCAAGTCTCCATGACACTGGTGAATGGTGAGCGTCTATTTTCACTTCTTCTCTTGTCCCTTCAATTTTTGTTGATTCGCTATTTCGTTGTCGTCCTTCTCCAGTTTGCTTCGTCTCATTTACATTTCCCTCCCATCTTCTTCCTTCTACTTTCCTCATATTTGTCTCTTTACTTTTGTTCTGTCACTGTTTTTCTCTTCTGTCCACCTATCTTATTTTTTGTTATCTTGTTTCATAATTCTACTTCCCTTTGCACTTTCCGTCTCCTCTCCACTCGTCCTCTATTCTCAATATCTTACCTAATATTTGCTGCTCTGACCGGCCGATACTCTCTCTCTGCCGATCGATCGGTGCTCTCTAAAAATGCCGACCGCATGACGTAAAATGATGATGTAAAATCCATGACGCTTTTCTGTGTTCTGCCGAGTATCGACCTCTCACGCGCTGAGGGTTACAAGCCGCATTCTAACAGTATTCCTGTCTCATATTTTTATATCTGTCACACTTTAAGCTGGAGTCCCTCTCTGTCTCTCCCTCTGTCTCTCTCTCCGTCTCTCTCTCTCTCTGTCTCTCCCTCTGTCTCTCTCTCCGTCTCTCTCTCTCTGTCTCTCTCTCTGTCTCTCTCTCCGTCTCTCTCTCTCTACCTCTCTCTCTGTCTCTCTCTCCGTCTCTCTCTCTCTACCTCTCTCTGTCTCTCTCTCTACCTCTCTCTCTCTGTCTCTCTCTCTCTGTCTCTCTCTCTGTCTCCGTCTCTCTCTACCTCTCTCTACCTCTCTCTCCCTCTCTGTCTGTCTCCGTCTCTCTGTCTCTGTCTCTCTCTGTCTCTGTCTCTCTCTCTGTCTCCGTCTCTCTCTGTCTCTCTCTCTGTCTCTCTCTACCTCTCTCTCTACTTCTCTCTCTACCTCTCTCTCTCTCTGTCTCTCTCTCTGTCTCTCGCTACCTCTCTCTCCCTCTCTACCTCTCTCTCTCTACCTCTCTCTCTCCCTCTCTCTCCCTCTCTCTGTCTGTCTCCGTCTCTCTGTCTCTCTCTCTCTGTCTCTCTGTCTCTCTCTCTGTCTCCGTCTCTCTCTCTCTCCCTCTCTCTACCTTTCTCTCTCTCCCTCTCTACCTCTCTCTCCCCCTCTCTCTCTCCCCCTCTCTACCTTTCTCTCTCTCCCTCTCTACCTCTCTCTCCCCCTCTCTCTCTCCCTCCCTCTCCCTCTCTCTACCTCTACCTCTCTCTCTCTCTACCTCTCTCTCTCTCGTCTCTCTCTCTCTCTACCTCTATACGCTCCACTTTCTCACCCCAGTTCTCCTCTGTTCTGTCACCAGTGCTGGTGGACGGTGCGCTGCTCTCTCAGGTATTTGTCAGAATGATGCAGAGGGATCAACCCATTGAAATGCAGCTGACGGCAGCCAAATGGTGAGTGAAGTAAATCATTTAGAATATACGACTCTGTTTCCTTTACACGGTTTCTTTGAGTGTGACGTCTCCTCCTTTTGTCTCAGTCTAACGTACATGTGTCGAGCGGGCGCCATCAGGACGGACGACAGCTGCGTGGTCCTAAAGGTCAGGACTTTCTGACACTTACATTGTTACTATTTTCCTATTAAGTGAAGATTTGTTTCACCTACTTTTAATACATTCTGTGATTGTAAAAAACATTATTCTGATTGTTATTATGATGATGGTATACCAGTCGAGGCACTAAAGATAAGAAGTACTTTATTGATCCCAAGTTGGGACATGGCATGGCACAATACAATTAAAAGAAATAAACATTTAAAAATGTCAATATATGAATAGCAATAAAAAAAGTAGAAACATGTTAAATTATAAATGTACAGTGACAAAATATAAAGCAGGATATTATATAGACATAAGTATGTGAGTAATGGAATATTAAATATTAGATTTCTTCCTTATTGTTACAGAAAATATCACTGGTCTTTTTGTCAATCTCAAAATTATGACTTTTTCTAAATACTTAAAAATGTTACATCTCCCTGGTCCCCGGCTTGAGCTTCATCTCAGGATCCGTGTATCTGTGATCCTCTCCAGAATGGAAGTAGTCCTCACATACAGAGCATCAAGTAGTTCCTGAGCAGTGTCCTTCACATGCTGATATCCAAGAGAGGGAGTCACACAGTCACAAGATGCAGGAATAGAAAGCAGTCTTCAATGTTTACTTCAGATTAGCTCCACGTCAGAAATGAGCATGCTTGTCATATGTCTCAAACTATGATGAAAAATGTTCGTCAGCGACCTTTTTTACATGACTAAGACGAGACGATGACGAGCTAAAAATAGATTCTTTATAACGAAGACTATGACGAAATGTATATTTAGTTTTCGTTGACGGGACTAAGGTGTTAATGGTGGACTATCGGACATTCAAAATGCAGCATATTTTCCCCCCAAGACATTTTTCAGATTAGCTCCACGTCAGAAATGAGCATGCTTGATGTCTCTCTCCATAGAGGCTGAATCCTCATGTTCATCACATAGCTATCATCTGCCTCAAACAGTCCTGATGCTCTTCCAGGTCATCCATGTTCACAGCTACACTTGGGATACCTTTGTTATCATGTTACTCTCAGACTGGAAGAGGACATTCAGTATTTTCCCAACACTTATCTAACGTTACTTCCTGTCTTCCTTGCAGACGCTGCCTTGCCTGGTGCGGATGTGCAGTAAAGAGCATCTCCTGGAGGAGAGGGTGGAGGGAGCGGAGACGCTGGCCTACCTGATGGAGCCCGACGTGGAGCTGCAGAGGATCGCCAGCACCACCGACCACCTGGTGGCCATGCTGGCCGACTACTTCAAATACCCTAGCTCTGTGTCGGCCATCACTGACATCAAGAGGGTGGGTCAGCGGCCTGAGTGGGCCCTCTTTAAGGGATTAACACGGTTTAAAAGGGGCAGATATCTGTGTATAGTGCAAACAAGACTTAAGTTGCACCAACAAGTATTCATTTAATCTAAGATTCGTTCTGATCAGAATTTAGAAAAAACCATTTTAAAATACTTTAATCCAGAACTAAAGTACACAGTTCCCTGTTGCCCAATTAAAAACACATTTCCTTGAGTAAATCCAAGTTTTTGATCTTAACCAACATGCCGTCTTTATGTGATTAACAAGGTTTAAAAGGGGCCGATATTTCAGGTTTTATTACACAAACAAGACTCAAGGTGCACCAACAAATGATTTATTCTAGGATTAGTTTAGGAAAAACTATTTAGAAATACTTTAATCCAGAACTAAAGTACGCATTTCCTTTGGTAAATCCAAGTTTATTGATCCTAACCACCGGTTCACTGTCCTCTCTGTCCTCTGCAGCTGGATCACGACCTGAAGCACGCTCACGAGCTGAGACAAGCTGCTTTCAAACTCTACGCCTCGCTGGGCTCCAACGACGAGGACATCCGCAAGAAGGTGAGCTTTCCTCAGGTGTATTTTTCTGTTTGGATATTTATATTCTTATCCACCTCTTCTCTTTTCTCTTGTCCTCAGATCACAGAGACAGAGAACATGATGGACCGGATAGTCAGCGGCCTATCAGAGTCCAGCATTAAAGTCCGTTTGGCCGCCGTCAGGTGCATACAAAGTATTTTTGTCCCATCTCCACAAAGCATTTACAGATTAGTTCCTGCAGATCTGTTAAAGACATTGAACTTCAAATAAACATGCCAAACATTTCTTCAAAGCAATCTTTCAAAAATACTTAAATATCTTAAAACATGGCAAGCAGGATTTTATGAATCAATTTGTATTACCTTGTATTGTAATGCCTCAAAATAATAAGTATAATCTATATACAGATTCAACATTTCATATGTTTTACTATTTAAGCTTGTTTTCTGTTGGTATATCTCTTTGTGGATATTATAAATGAGGTATTTACCCTAAATGATCTCTTTAATATAAAAAGAAAAGGTTCAAATTAATGAATTACGATGACACAAAGTCCTAATGATACTTTTACAAAATGCTATGACGTTAACTATTCCCTGTCTTTGTCCGTTCGTATTTCTTTCCCAGGTGTCTTCACAGTCTGTCGCGGTCGGTGCAGCAGCTGAGGACGAGCTTCCATGACCATGCGGTGTGGAAACCCCTCATGAAGGTCAGTGGAGTGGATTTATAGGCGAATACGTTACATTTCAGTACTGCAATACTACCTGGTACAAGTGTTTGTCAACGGCTTTAAAATCAAAACTGCTCCACCTGTTAAAAAGCTGCTCAAAGATTGTTGGTCACCCTGTCAGAGACTTTCTGACTCAACAGACCATAATAGCCTGAGAGGCTGTCCAACAACATCATCTGGGACCCAAAGCATGTTCTAACAGAATATGAACTGCTGCCATCTTATGGAGATTGAATAAAGTCAGACTGAAGCATCCTTTGTGCTCCGGTCTGTCCTCTCGGTGAACACAGAGCTGAGTCCAGATCAGATGCACGCTGAAGGCGCTTTGAGCAGCTTTTCTCTCACTGATCGTGCTGCTATGTTCAATGTTTGTTTTTCATGTATCGTGTCTTGATATGTGTCTGTTGATGTTACACATGGAGCTGCTGTGATGCAAGTTGCATTTCAGACTTGATCTGAACATTAAAGTATTGTCGTATCGCATTTGTATACTCCTATAAACACATAGTGAGATGTTGTGTTGTGCTGTGTGTAGCTGCTGCAGAACGCTCCGGATGAAGTCCTGGTCATGGCCTCCTCAACACTATGCAATCTACTGCTGGAGTTCTCCCCCAGCAAAGAGGTACGTTACATATCTGTAGTCAGAGGTGGGAAGTCGTGGAGTACAAATACTTTGTTACTGTACTTAAGTATATGTTTCTGGTATTAGTACTTTAGTCCACTAATTATTTTTCTGACGGCTTTTTACTTTCTACTTCTTACATGTTGAACACAAATACCTGTACTTTCTACTTCTTACATGTTGAACTCAAATACCTGTACTTTCTACTTCTTACATGTTGAACACAAATACCTGTACTTTCTACTTCTTACACGTTGAACACAAATACCTGTACTTTCTACTTCTTACATGTTGAACTCAAATACCTGTACTTTCTACTTCTCACATGTTGAACTCAAATACCTGTACTTTCTACTTCTCACATGTTGAACTCAAATACCTGTACTTTCTACTTCTTACATGTTGAACCCAAATAGTCTATGTTTTGTATGTATCTCTTACGTTGCACTGTAACCTCAAGAAAATGGGACATAGTAAAACAGATTCCTGTCGATTTAAAATCATCATTTGATGTTTAATATGAAGGTCATTTGTTTCTGTGATGCAGCCCATCCTGGAGTCGGGGGTGATTGAGCTGCTCTGCACTCTGACGCAGAGCGACAGTCCTGCTCTGAGGGTCAATGGGATCTGGGCTTTAATGGTAAGAAAAGGATTTAACTATTTTTACACTTGTTCTTACAACCATCCTCTTTTTTCGTTATGTTCCTCTCTTTTCTCTCCCTTCTCCTCTCCACTTGCCCTGTGTTAATTAAATCTCTCTCTCTCATCTCATCTGCAAAAAACTTGAGCAACAGTGTTGTGTTTTGTGCTGCGGGACTTTTATATATAAATAAATGTACCTTACGTTGAAGCCCTTGCCAAAAGAGTTCACAAAATAAATTCAAGAAATATGAGAAATCTACTGGAATGGACCTTTTGCGTTATATAGTTGAAATGTCTCGCTTTATCAAAAATCCCAAATATATTTACTTTTGATATCAAATAAAACTGCTTTTTGAAAAGCTAAAACCAGCATTTTAGTTGGCAAACAAATTAATCGCTAAAAGAAAAAGCCATTTGCCTTTCTTTTGAGGAATTGATTAGATCAGTGGTTCCCAAAGTGGGGGGTGCGGCCCCCCTGGGGGGCGCAGAGGGCATGACAGACGCGCGAGGACCAGGAAAAATGGTTATTAAAAAAAAATCATAATTTGGAAAACGATTGATTAAAAAATAATTTATATGATGCAATATTACGTCTGGGTCTCTGTGTTTCATTAAAGCTCGGCTCTGTGTGTGTGTGTGTGTTTGTGAAACGAGCCATTTTGTGTGCGAGCGAGAAAGAGAGCGCACCGGTACCGGAGATCGTTGTTGTTAGCTTCTGGTGCTAGCGAGCTACGCTAACGGATATAAGGAGTTGTTTCAACAACAAGGTGGAGGAGAGTCCTCTCCTGTCAGACTGAGAGGCTCAGTGAGCTAAAGGATTGGTTACTGTAAGGGAAACTTCTGCAGCAATGGAGAGTCAGGACTCAGAGAGACACACACTCTCTCTCTCTCTCGATAGACCTTTTAACTCGATAGACCTTTTAACTAGTTTACAGAGAGTTCTGGGAACACTGGAGATAGCCCCGCATCTGGAGACACTCAATCACTTGTCTGACTCTTAGGCTCTGTGACCGAGAGTTGACCGGTCATAGACTGAGAAATATCAACATGACCGCATTAGCACATTCCTTACGGGAGATAACAGAGTCAGGGTTGGTCGTAAACGTCAACAGGCGGAAAGGTTAAATATCTTAGGGAATAATTCTGTCTTTGCTCCCAACAGTCACCATTAATGTAAACAATTATTTCCGAGGCACACGTTTATATGATCGTTATAATTATAAAAAAATAAGAGAATAAATGCGAAAACAGGTGTGAAATACTATATGACATTAAAACAAGAATAAAGTTTAAAAGGGAGTGATTTGTAAAATATCCATAAAGAAAAAGTCAATCTGTTTCCAGTTCTGTTTCAAATGGGTGTTGAGAGAGGTATCATAGATCTCTTCATGTTGCTCTCAAAGTGCACCAGATCGATGCTTTCAACTTCAATATTTAAAAATCAATCTTCCCGGGGGAGCATGCCCCCGGACCCCCCTATGTGAGGTCCACACACCACCTATAAAAATAGCACTTTACCCCTGCTTACACCTATATGCCGTGAGCTGATATCGAGCCTTCATTGTAACAGTTGTGGGTACGTTGTGTATATGTGTGGGGAGTGTTGCATTAGAAAGTTCCTCCGTAGCGCCCGGTACATTGATGGGAAACCCTAAATGTTTGAGCACCCTCTATGAAACGTCAAGCTACCCCACAGCAACCCCCAAATTAAATATCTGACGCCGCCGACTATTTGTGTTGGCGCCCCATGCCTGACAGAAAAGGTTTGAGACACTGGATTAGATGATAACTGTTTGCAGCTGTGGTCTGAATGCTAAATTAGCTTTTAATCTGAGCATTCATTACACTCCGTCACTGTTGTCTCTCTCAAATTGTAAAAACATCACATCCAGAGGGGGAGACACAAATCCCCCACTCCGGATTGTATATGTAAGATTGTCGTGAGTTAAAATATACTAATTATAATAATAATGCATTTTATTTTAGGCGCCGTTCATGACACCCAAGGACACCGTACAGTTAAAGCAGATCCATCTTACATGTTCACACAGTGGGTCATACTGCCAGATTTCTTTAGTACTGAACTCGGTGTTTGTGTGTGTGTGTGCGTGTGTGTGTATAGAACATGGCGTTCCAGGCGGATCAGAAGGTGAAGGTGGAGATCGTCCGGTGTTTGGGAACAGAACAGTTGTTCCGGCTGCTATCGGACCCCGACAGCAACGTGCTGATGAAGACCCTCGGGCTGCTGAGGAACCTGCTGTCAACACGCCCAGTAAGACACACACACACACACACACACACACACACACACACACACACACACACACACACACACACACACACACACGCCCAGTAAGAGACATACACACACCCAGTAAGACACACACACACACGCCCAGTAAGACACACACACACGCCCAGTAAGAGACACACACATGCCCAGTAAGACACACACACACACGCCCAGTAAGAGACACACACGCACGCCCAGTAAGACACACACACACGCCCAGTAAGAGACACACACGCACGATCGGAGACGTATTAGTACAATGCATTAGTGATGGAATACTAGCCTTCTTATCTCCAGCACGTTTCTGGAACATCTTACCAGTGGTATCGTGTTGCTGTGTTGAAACATGGAGAGGTTTTGCTCCTGGGTTACAGCACAGTAAAGGAAGCCCTGGGACAAAAGTGAGACATTTTAATTCTGCTGATCCATTTTCTTAGGTCTTTCTCTCCGGTGTTAACGACTTGTACGAAAAACAAATCATACGTAAAACAGGGGAGAATGTTTGTTGATGTAATTCTAGCCAGACACTTTTTTCGATCAGATTTGTTTTCACCTTTGTCTCTCAGGGCTTCTTTCAAAACCCCGAAATCCTTTGTTACTCGTCCACATGATCTTTTCCCTATTTTTCTCGACCACACAATGTTGTACTGTACGAGGATGTTTTTGTCCTTTTGCGTTTTTGTCTTTTTCTTTGCTCAAAGTTATTAAGAAAGATATGTCCTCTCTTCGATGCAGTACAAATATGTATGTATCTTAAAGGTCACCTATCATGCTATTTCTAGGCAATAGCACAGGTCTCAGATATATACAAATATATAAAAAACATGTCTATGAAGTGTTTTGCTCAAAATACCAAACAGATCACCCGTTCTAGCCATGCCTCATATCCCTCTATTTCACTTCCTGTTTCTAAAGTGCTGATAAAAAATAAATTGATTAAATAAAAAAGGGGGGGTCTGAGCTCATGCGGGACCCGGCAGCTACCGTCTAAACTAAATGCTGCCGTGATGAAACGCCATATCATGGGTTATCAAGGATCTGAAACAGTCTGGAGCTCAAAGGCTTTCTCTCTTGCCGGTTACACCACAAGGTGAGTTACTTTCTACTTCCTGCTTCTTCACACACATGCTCTCCAGCACAGGTTAGCTCTGAGTCTTAGCGATGCTAATGTAAACACCGACCATATTACGTCCAAAACAGGCGGGCATTGTTTCTGATAGCAACGTTTCTGATTGGGCCGTGGGTCCACATTTCAGATATTACGACATATCGGACGCAAATCTGGATCAGCTCCGTTGTTCCCCGTTTTTAGAGATGTGGTTACGGAGGAAAAGAGAGGGTTTTATTTTCTGATGCTGCGTGAGTTCCCCGACGCACCGGGGACACATTTATGTATACAAGACATCAAAAAGTGCATTTTGCAGGATAGGTCCTCTTTAACGTAATACCAAATTATTCCAGCATATTTTAATACCAGTTTAAGAGTCCATTCATGATTAACTGGGTGCTGAGTTTGCATACATCCTTCAGAGATGTTGCCTCCATGCCTGCATACTGAATCTCTCCTGCTTCCTCTCTTGATTCGCCAGCACATCGACCAGATCATGAGTTCTCACGGGAAGCAGATCCTGCAGGCGGTGACCCTCATCCTGGAGGCGGAGCACAGTGTGGAGGTCAAAGAGCAGGTGAGCGCTCAACCCCTTCATGCTTACAAATGCTTTTCATTCAGAATTTATGATTTAAAAAAGCTGCACATTTTAACATTCTGCAGTCTTTATTAATCTGCAGTGGTGGCTGTAGACATGGGAGAACATCAGTGAGAATCAGTTGGCAATTAAGAGTGTTTCAAGGAATATAACGGTGCAGAACAGTCTATACACAAGTAATTGGAATATTGATATATGTAAGTTGCAAACCGATGAATGTTATGGATGTTCTTTCAAAACGTCAGGTGTTTAACAGTCTTATGGCCTGTGGGGTGAAACTGTCTTTGTTTTGCATCACAACAAAATACATGTTGGTCACTGATGTAACGTTTTTATGTCCTGCCAGACGCTGTGCATCCTCGCCAACATCGCAGACGGCAACACAGCCAAGGAAATCCTCATGACAAATGACGACATGCTGCAGAAAATCAAATACTACATGGTACTTTTTTATAAACTCTACTCTAGCTGTTAGGAAAATCTCACTCGTCCCCGGCTTGAGCTTCAACATCAGGACAACTAGTTCCTGAACAGTGTCCTTCACATGCTGATATCCAAGAGAGGGAGTTACACAGTCACAAGATGGAGGAATACCGGTTCTTCTAAGTAATCATACATCCAGTCATTTACAAAATACTGACTTTTTCTCAAAAATCTCAAAATTCTGGAGAAAAAAATGTTTACTTTTTTTCTCAAAATTCTGAAATTTTCCTCAAGATTATAACAATTTTCTCAAAATTATGACTTTTTCCCCCAAATTATGACTTTTTTTCTCAAAATTATGACATTTTTCTCAAAATTATGACAATTTTCTCAAAAATTTCCAAATCCAAATTTGTTTCTCAAATTTCGAGAAAAAAAATGTTGGTTTTTTTGAAAATCTCAAAAATGTCAAAATGTTGACTTTCTCTAAAAATTCTGACTTTTTCTCAAAACCTAAAAATTCAATGTTTACTTCAGATGAGCTCCACGTCAGAAATGAGCATGCTTGTCATATGTCTCTCTCTCCATAGACGCTGAATCATCATGTTAATCACATCATCCGTGTGTGTTAATCACACAGAACCCAATGCGTCCAATTTTCTGGGTCCTTTTCTTCCTTCCTCCCGATAGCAAAGGGTGTGCCACAGGGTTCCATATTAGGACCCATTCTTTTTACCATATATGTAAATAATCTATGTTATAATTTAGCAAATGCTTCTTACCATTTTTATGCAGATGACACTGTTATTTATTGTTCCTCCGCTTCTATAGAGCAAAGTCTAGATTTCCTCCAGTCTGCCTTTGATGTCATACAAACCCATTTATATCAACTAAAGTTGGTATTAAATGCTGAAAAATCCAAAGTAATGATATTTTCGAATGGCAAAAAGTTACCATCTGTTCTACCCAATATTTGTACTGCACAAGGGACTGACATTGAGAGGGTCACTACTTACAAATATCTGGGATTTCTTATTGAACAGAACTTGTCTTTCAAGTTACACACGGAAAATGTTGTCTCAAAGCTAAAAATAAAATTAGGTTTCTTTTTCAGGAATAAATCCCGTTTCTCTTTTCAGGCAAGGAAACATCTGATATCTGCAATGTTTTTTTACCTGTATTAGATTATGGTGACCTGCTATACATGATGCCTCTGACCAGTGCCTAAAGAGCTTGGATACTGTGTACCATTGTGCCTTACGATTTATCACTGGATGTGGATATCGAGTACACCATTGCACTTTATATGCTGCTGCTAATTGGCCATCTTTGTCTGCTCGCAGACTTTCCCATTGGTTGGGTTTTATTTATAAATCTCTGCTTGGGTTGGTTCCCTCCTACATTTGCACATATATGTGTCAAAAAGAAAGTCCATATGGCCTGCGCTCCCAAGATTTTATTCAGATGCTGGTTCCTACAGTGAGAACAAAACTGGGAACAACAGCTTTTAGATATGCTGCCCCCACAGCTTGGAACAATGTACAGAAGGAGCTGAAACTCTCAGATTTAGTCACTATGGGGGAATTCAGGTCCATCTTAAAGGACAGAGAACAAGACACCATTGGTCGATGTGAGTGCTCGTATATCCTGAAATCGTTTTAAATGTTGCCAGTTTTTGAATGATTTTAATAGTTTGTTTTACTTTGCATATTGACTGGCTAATGTGCCATTTTATTTGTGTTTTACAGCTGTATTTGTCTGCCTTTCATGTCTGTGTTTTATATGTTGTAACTTTGTACATGCTGCCCTTCTTGGCCAGGTCACTCTTGGAAAAGAGATTTTAATCTCAATGAGTTTTTTTACCTGGTTAAATAAAGGATATATATACATAGCTATCATATGCCTCAAACAGTCCTGATGTTCTTCTAGGTCATCAGACATCCTGTCATGTTCACAGCTACAGTTGGGATACCTTTGTTATCAAGTTGCTCTCATGCTGAAAGAGGACATTCAGTATTTTCCCAACAGTAGCTCATCCATGCGATCAGACCTGATGCTGGTGTTGTTGCAGCATGCATACTGATTCTCTGAATGGGAATCAGAGGATGCAGGATGTTGTATCTGAACACTAATCTGCGTGTTTTAGTAGTTAGACTTCTTGTTGATGCTTTCCCTCCCTTGTAATTGTTGTTCTTCTTCTGTTCCTGCAGGGCCATTCGAATGTGAAACTGCAGCTCGCCGCCACCTTCTGCATCTCCAATCTGATCTGGAACGAGGAGGACGGTAAGCTCGGGACTCATGGGTTTAGTTATGGTAGCACTTTATAATAACCCCTTGTAAATAAATGGTGAATTGAGAGTTAATAATAATCATTTTATTGCCAAGAACCAATAAAAAGGTTATTTATAATATACTGATTTATGCTATAAAGAAATTGTTTACTAGTTTGTTATGTGAACTCATTATATCATAGCTGTTAAAAGACAAGGTATTGAATTATTGAATGAATATTTAAACATATCTGGTCCATGTGTCAATGTTTTTTAATGTTTTAATTATTACAAATAATGTTTTAATTGGACATTTTTATTATATTATTTAAAATGTGTAATGTGTACAACAATAAACTGTCTAAATAAAACACATTTAAGTATTTCTATTAAATACTTAACTTGATAAATTAGCATTTCACTGTTTGCTAACAGTACCAAATCCGTTAAACAATTTTTAAATGATGGTTTATAAGTTCACAGTACCTGTCTCATATGTTGAAATTGTTGATCTGAATCCCTGTTACAGCAGAGAATCATCCTGGACTCTAGGGGGCGCTGTGCTAAGCCACCTTAGCTACAATGCTAATGTTGCTAGCAGCAGAACGCCATGTTTCAGAGTTTCAATTTAAGGCCTTTTTGTAATTTGTTTTTTCTGGAAAATCAGAAACTCAAGTAATTGTTTTTCATCTTTCAGTTCAAGCAGTGGTCAGCAGCGATTGTTCCCCAAAAGGTCAGCACAGCTCAGGTCAACGTTTAACACATTTTAACTTCTTTTAGAGCAAAAGTGACATCTGTTAAAGCCCGCGTCACACTGTCCCGAAATTGACACCAGATGGATAAAGGAAATGTTCAAATTCGGCTGTGATCGTAGCAACATCGGGCCGTTCGTGAGGGCATCGTAAGCCTTCGTATGACCGCCAGTGGAGTTTCTCAGGCTCCGGCAGCAACTTCGTGAGCGGTGGCAAAATCTTTGGCATGCCAACAAATTGCCGAAAGACCTTGAGAAGGTTCTTTTTCGTGTTGAATTCGTGTGTCAATGTTGCCCTTCGTACGGCCATCGTGAGGGCATAGATGAGAATAACACATGCGTCACTTCCGGACAAAAATTACGGCTCCGCCCACTTTTGGAGGAAAACAAAGCTGTCATTTGAACGGCGGTCAATTCAAATTCTGAAGTTTTTGCCAATCCGATCAGAAATGTAAGAAAACTGTGGATTTTCTGATCTTCAAAGAACCCGATTACGATGGCCAGTCAGGCTAACAATTACATTCAATCATTGGAAATCGACGATCGGGCTCGATATATTGTTCAATATAGCAGTAGGCGATCGATGTCCATAGATGAGTAACGTCTACGTCACTTTACGGCCCCGCCCACTTTTGGGGGAAAGCAACGCTGTCATTTGAACGACGATCGAGCCTGAAGCCACAGAGCTCCTTCGTTCTTAGAGGAAATTCAGAAACACGTAACTCTGGATTTGTTTTAATGTTAGAAGAGCAGTAAACGACACAGCAGCTTGTTGGCGTGATACAACTATGATGTTCCGCCTCGCTCACGAGAGTAACAGCTGGCGAAAATTACGGCCTCGCCTACTGATTTGAATGTAACCATATATCGAGCCCGATCGTCAATTTCAAATGATTTAATGTAATTGTTTGCCTGACTGGCCATCGTAATCGGGCTCTTTGAAGATCCACAAATCCACGGTTTTCTTAAATGTCTGATCGGATTGGCAAAAACTTCAGAATTTGTATCGACCGCCGTTCAAATCACAGCGTTGTTTCCCCCCCAAAAGTGGGCGATGCCGTAATTTTCGCCCGGAAGTGACGTAGATCATTTATCTTGTCAATTCGTGTCATCTTCGTCTGATCATCGGGCTTGTGTTCTGTGAAACTGAAAAGGATATTAAATAGTTTTTGTTACTTTCGTTGCAGTTGTATGTCTTGAATGTAATTTAGATTAACTTCCCGTTTTATTTAGATGCTTTTATTTTGAAGGCGAGTTTAAGCTTTTGACAGGAAGTTGTTGTTGCTATGGAAACAACATGACGGAGAAAACTTAATATCTTCTACATATAAAGACGGAGAAAGTAAAGAACATAGTACTTTAACATTGTGGTGCTTTCGTTGCAGTTGTACGTCTTGAATGTAATGTAAATGTTGCCTTTGTGTGGTTCGGGGCCATCTTCGTGCGAAATTCACAATTCCATATTCGTGTGTCCATCTGGTGTCAATTTCGGGACAGTGTGACAAGGGCTTTATGAACAAGAACATTTAGACTATACTGCAATGAATGCTTAATGATTAACAAAGCCATGTATGCCTTTAATTGAATGTCTTTTACGTGTCTTTTATGTGTTTCAGGTTCTCAGGAGCGTCAGGATAAACTGAGAGAGATGGGCTTTGTCGACATTCTGCACAAACTCACCCAGGCCTCGGACCCCAACCTCTGTGACAGGTGGGCTAGGAGAGCAAAATCAAGACGGTTATCAAAGCCATAGTTTGTCTTTTTACAAAATGAGGGTTGTACAGTATGTATGGAGATACTTTGTAGTCAGTGTATTACCTTCGGCCAATAGAGCGGTGCAGGGATGACGTATTTACCCGGAAGTAAGCTGCTGGTTCCCTCGACAAAAGAGCAACGGGATTCCTCCGTAGGATTTTGGAAAATTGCTCCAAATAAGGTCTGAATCATAAATCTAATGTCCAGAAGCAAAATGCTACCGTAATGCTATAAAGGAACGACAGCCGAGTCCAGCATCACGACTTCAACGTCACGCCGACTTAAGGTCCATATTCAAACACACAGATTCAAAATGGAACGAGTTGAAGCGTTTGGTTGAACAGTCTGCAGGAGGCAGGGACTTGCTTTCAAGCAGAACAGAAACTAACTTAGAGGAGTGTTCACGTGTTCGGCGCAATGACGTACAACGGCCTGGACAACTTCTGTAGTCCTATTCAGCTCTGTAAGGAAGTCTGAAGGAAGGGGCAGATTTTTTCCGGTTGTTTACTTTCAAATTCTTGCGCACTCGAGCTGGTTTCTCCATTCTTACCTACCCCACCTTTAAGTACAGTAAGAACGTATTTGTTCTCCACTACTTTCCCCCTCTGCTTTTTAATAACTGGTCTGATTGTGTCCCTGTCTCTCAGGGCGAAAACGGCGATGCAGCAGTACCTCGCGTGACCACAGGGGGCAGAGATCCTCCACTGCCTCGCTAACAATCGTGGGGAGGAAACCGGCCATCGGCTCTTTTTTTTCAGTGCACAGACACCTTTTGTGGACCTGTGGCTGGCCTCCCCCCCCTCCCTTCCCCCCCTCCCCCTACACCACCACCACCTCACTCCAGACCTCACCTCGGAGACTCTGTGGTTGTTGGGAGATTAACGGTTAGGAGGGGTTTGCGTGTTTGTTTTCTTTCAACAATGAAGTGATATTTTTCCTTTTGGGACTTTGTGAGTTTTGGTTGGCGTGCGACAGCCTGTTGGACTCCTTACGATGGAGATGGCGCTCTGAGAGAAATGGACTACGAGGTTTTTGAGCACGGCTGTCGGACAGCAAAGCTTCCCGGTTTTATTTCCTTTTTAATTAATATTACTATTAATACTAATGTTTCCTTCAGGCGCCGCAAGCAAGGACACATTTGGAAAAATACAGACTTGCCTATTTTGGAATTTTGGGTGTTTTTTTCATTTTTTTGTGGATACATACCTCGTAAATATATAAATATATATAAATATAAACATAAATATATATTTTTGGATTTGTATTTTCCCCTGTTTTGTTTTCATTCATGCTCTCTGAACCCTGGCAGTGAATCCGCTGCAGTCTGATTATGGAAATGACTTTGAACGTGGATTTTTTTTTGAGGTAAATAAGGAAAGGAAATGTGATTCTCCTTGAATTTCTGTTTTTGATTTTCTCACCGTTGTGGTTCTGCGTGCACTGTCTTCTGTCCAACATCCTTATAGTCCCAATGGGAAATGTAGATCCAGAGAGCTCACTCTGACCTGCCCGGTTACTAACTAACAGGCATGAGTTCATACAGCGGAGATGAGAGGGTTCATGTGTCCTCACTGCTCTGTTTGTCAAAAGGGATTTCTCTCTCTCCTCTGTCCTCGCTTCTCCAAAACACTTCAGAGTGGATGTAAGGCACGTCCACAGCAGCAGAATCAAGTGCTTAATTTCTCCCTCTCATATATATACTTTCCTCTCCCATCAGGATCTTTCTCGACTGTTGTTCCCTGACATTTCAATCCTTACTGAAACTCTGATAGAATGAATGTTACCATTGAAAATATATGCAGACTTGAAGAAGGATCTCCTCTTGTGTTGTGTCTTATTTCTTCTTCTCTGATAAATGTCTAAAATGCTGTGTGGTGTGTGTGTGTGTGTGTGTGTTTACATTTGAAGTGTGTGTGTGTGTAGTACTAGCTTAAACCTCAGTCTAAAGCAGGGGTCGGCAACCCCCTGGCACGGCACCGTAACCAGTGGCACACTAGGAATAAGTGTGCAAAATATTACAATTTTATTTTATTTTCGGATCCTGAACGAGACCGCCGCCAGAGCGCGTCTCCCCGTTACCTGCAGAAGGAAGCCATGCACGCAACGCAGCCCTGCTCTCTTTAACTCCAGGCGACTTTCTGCCGCTTTCCTGGGCTGACGTCACCCGGAGGAAAGCACTTCACTAACTGCAGCACCCAGAAGGAGCTGTACAAATGCCGCCATCTGTGTTCTGGAGAATCACAGAACGGACGATCGCCCTTATTATTATGCCGTTTGTTTGTTACATTCGGCATCATGTAAGTTGCGCTGACAGGTCCACACACTGCTTCCCCGCAGCACTCCAGATCAAAAAGGTTGCCGACCCCCGGTCTAAAGCATACATATACAGTACTCTGCCTCATGTATTTCCACTGTGAGGAAGTCACAGAGGTTAATACAAGTTTCTCGGCAACATATTAACCCAGGGCGCCTGAGGGCGTTCCAGATCGCCGGGGGGGGGCAGGGTGTGACGGACCTTTGAGTTTTTGTTTGGGGGGTCTCCAGTGGTCTCTTCCAGCAGTCCGTCGAAACACCCAAAAACAGCAGTGTTTTGGGGATATAGGCCTATATGACAAAACACAATGAAACACCTAAGCTTATATATTCAGAGTTCATTCATCAATTGACGATACCAAGGGGCTAAGTATATATTGTTTAACAAGAATTTATATCTTGCGTGCAAAACCTTGAAAAATATAGATATTGAGTATTTTGTGCGATTTTTCCCAAGCTGAGCTCGCCCTCCGGCCTCATCCAGCGCGCCCTCCAGTCTTTAGTCACACCGCTATGGTGTAGTTATGCATTGAATGAAAAACTTGGGTCGCAGGTTCCTCAATAGTGCATTACAAGACATCTATCAATATGTGTGCATACCTCCAGCAATGTTAACTATGTTGAAGCACTTATTTTAACTGATATTATACATAATGTATTATACTCTTATAAGATGTATGTAGATATTTCATCTCCGGGCCTTGTCAGGTATTGAACAATCAATAAATAAAGAACACAGAATTGTTGAATATAAAACATTTATTTGTGTGATTATACTAAATGATTTACAAATAATCACCACTGCATATTTAACTGTTACACATGCTGATGTAACGCAAATGTTCCAACTTGGGATCAATAAAGTATATCTTATCTTAAGCTGATCGATGGCTACTGCCATATTTGCAAAATATGCCTCTGAACCTTGACAAGTGCATGTTTCAGGCTTATCATAATGTAATGTAATGTAATGTAATGTTATCCATTAACAACAGGGGTCACACACATAAGTCCAGCTGTTAAATAAAGCTCTTCTGACCTTAGCTGGCGTGTGGGTATATATATTAATACTGCCCATTATGGGCACAAGCAATTTACACCCATTTATTAATTATATGTTTTAAATGTGAGTGTTTCCTGTCCCCTAAACCTCCAGGGATGTACACAGTTTAATACTGGCAACTTCTTATTATGGGAAATACGAAAACGTCTTTTAAAACTACAACTCCCAGTAGAGACGTGCCATAGAGAACATGTTGCGAAACAGAATAGCCAGCATGTGTAGTTCTGGGGACAGGGGTGGGGGAGGGGGGGGACGCGGTGGACCCGTTGAAATCCAGTTTTGGACAGTCTGCCGTGGTTCCATCCCATTTCAAGTGCTGTTCGAGGCTCGGTAACCCTCGGAGCACACTCTCCAATCACAGAGCTTGATGACTATCACGGGGTTTGTCAAACAGAGCACATGGTGTAGTCCAAACGATAGCTGGGGATTCTGGGTAGTGTAGTGTCTTTTGCCATCCTTTACTCCGAAAAAATATTTGTTTCTCCGAATCGAAGGGGGAAAATACAAAAGCATTGCACACAATTTAAACCAATCAATGTTGTGTAATTAACAAGGATAATCTGGTGTTTTTGAGTGGATGCGTAGTGCAGATATCACTGCAAAATCAATCGACAGTAAGAGGAATACTTACTTCCGAGTGTACAATTCTCCGTTATCCAATGAGAATGGACGCTCACATTGCCTTTAAGGGCAGTCGACACAAACGAATGCCGTGCTTCATGATGAAGCTGCTCCCGGAACGCTGAACATGGACGCTAAGCCCCTTGCGTTGGATAAAGCCGACACAGGGGACTTGACATAACGTCAACATAGGCCGACCTGGGAGTGAGGATGTGTTGCTTCATCAGCCAGCATCCTTGGTATCTGTTGCTCACCGAGTTGATTCTCGCTAAGTAGTCAATATAAGGCGTAGTCCTCTTGCCAAATAGTGAGCCTGTGTTGACGTATGAAAACTATGTTAGAAATGGTTTATAAATGGTTCTTAATGATTCATAAAGTGTTTACAACCTAATTATTAACCCTTTTATTATTATTATTATTATTTTATTATTATTATTAACACTTAATAAATCCTTTATAAGGGTAGTCTTAAAGGGAATTAGGCCTGGGAAGTCCTTCCTGTTGATGTTTGAGAAGGTGTGGAAACCTTTCGAAAGCACTCATAATTGGAACATCTCTCCAGAGCAGCATTGAGAGTTGTTAACGGACCTTTTGGTATTTATTTTTCAGAGAAAGACGTCTCACCCGTCGCTGAGGCACAAACCGAGGATAATGTTTCCTCTGAGAGCAGCACAAAAACCAGACGTCTTACAAAACAACACTTCTTTATTTGAACAGTATGTAATCCTGGCAAAGTGTGTATGTAACAGCAGTCTTTAATTATTAAAACATCTGAAAGCCAACAGCCTCCATCAGGGCGGGCATCCATCCGTCAGCTCCCTTCAGCCCTCACTCCGCCGCCCCACAGCTCAAAAGCAGGCACATTCCTCATGCAAAAAAAAGCTGGGACATGCACTTTAAAACCCCTTCAGTGTACCCACAGACAACAACACCCCACCCCCAAACCCCCAGAGTCCTGCTTTGTGTTTCAGCCTCAAGAATCCAGGTCTTTTGCTTCCGTTGCAGAAAATAGAAATCAGAAACATGACTGTCTATACTACAAGTAACCGTATGGTGCACAAAGCAAGTAAACAAACCCCTGTAGTGATGCATCCTGGGTATTGTAGTTCTGAGGGTTCAAGTGGTGTGTGTGTGTGTGTGTGTGTCTTACTGGGCATGTGTGTGTGTGTCTCTTACTGGGCGTGTGTGTCTCTTACTGTGTGTGTGTGTGTGTGTGTGTGTGTGTGTGTCTCTTACTGTGTGTGTGTGTGTGTCTCTTACTGTGTGTGTGTGTGTCTTATTGTGTGTGTGTGTGTGTGTGTGTGTGTGTGTGTCTCTTACTGTGTCTGTGTCTCTTACTGTGTGTGTGTGTGTGTGTGTGTGTGTGTGTGTGTGTGTGTGTGTGTGTGTGTGTGTGTGTGTATGTGTGTCTCTTACTGGGCATGTGTGTGTCTCTAACTGGGCGTGTGTGTGTGTGTCTCTTACTGGGTGTGTGTGTGTGTCTCTTACTGGGTGTGTGTGTCTCTAACTGTGTGTGTGTGTGTGTGTGTGCCTGTGTGTGTGTCCTTTCTGGGCATGTGTGTGTCTCTAACTGTGTGTGTGTCTCTTTACTGGGCATGTGTGTGTCTCTAACTGTGTGTGTGTCTCTTACTGGGCGTGTGTGTGTCTCTTACTGGGACGTGTGGGTCTCTAACTGTGTGTGTGTGTGTCTCTTACTGGGCGTGTGTGTCTCTTACTGGGCGTGTGTGTGTCTAACTGTGTGCGTGCGTGTGTGTGTGTGCGCGCGTGCGTGTGTGCTACATAACAATCGGGAAGGTAGACCTTTCTCTCCTAGAAATATTATAATATTTCCTCGTCGTCAATAAAAAATAAATAAATTCACAGCCTGAATAAATAAATAAATAAAGGTGCGTCAGGTCGGAAAGACGGCTCCGTGCTAATTTTGATCCGAATGCTAACCAGGGAAAAGGACGTTAGGGAACTGTAATGCAGAGAAGGCACGAATGGCTGGATGGCTAAAGCTCAGGAGTGATGTCTGCTGTACAATCTGAGAGGCTGCTTGTAAGCAGCAAAGGAGGTGGGTTATACTCGGGGGCTGCTGCTGATGTCCGTCCATAACTTGTCTTCGGCTCACCCAGCACGCTTCGGGTCTCAAAGAGAAGCTCTCCGACGTTTCACTCGAATGTCTACTTTAAACTTCGTTAGCAGGCAAAATGTGGATGTTTTTTGGAGAATGGACGATGTGTGTGACTGACGAGACGGGTGGATTTGAAGTGTTTTCCTCCACCACCCTCGAGGCAGATTTCTAATTTGAAATGCAAAAATTAATGAAGCAAACTGGCTCTGAAAGGTGGGTTTACATTCCCAGTCGCAGTGTGGTAATTATATCAATGTGTGTATGTGGGACGGTTGCTAATGCTAATGCTAATGCTACTGACGTGTGTATAAGACATGTTGTGCTGTTCTGGGATCAGTGTAGAAAAGTCCTTCACACTGATTGGCTGACAGCTGCAGGCTTTATGTCTCCGCCTTGCAGGTGTTTCTATTTCCTGTGTGTGCTGTAAGCATTTCCTGTTTGACAAACCACTTCCTGTGTGTGTCACTGCCCGATCTGTG
This sequence comes from Champsocephalus esox, assembly GCA_036324585.1. Lineage (NCBI taxonomy): Eukaryota > Metazoa > Chordata > Actinopteri > Perciformes > Channichthyidae > Champsocephalus > Champsocephalus esox. Next base: position 5,330,737 of record CM070482.1, on the reverse strand, counting down.
CTGCGCATGTGCGAGATGGTCCGCCATATTGGACAACTCCGGACGGCAACCCAAGTAGGACACTTGACACAGTGGCTTTTGGCAAAGCTAAAAAAGAAAACTAAAGAGAGATGAGTTGTTGTTATGACAACGTGACTTCACTTTCATTTAACAACTCTTTTTATTGGGTTCTTTAATTTGGGGTTCAGTACGCTGTCAGAATAAGAGAGTTTTCTTTTTGAGCTTTGCCAAAAGCCACTGTGTCAAGTGTCCTACTTGGGTTGCCGTACGGAGTTGTCCAATATGGCGGACCATCTCGCACATGCTCAGTACAGATCGGGCAGGGGGACGGATCGGGTAGTGACTGTGTGTCCTGTAAGCATTTCCTGTTTGAAAAATCACTTCCTGTGTGTCCTGTAAGCACTTCCTGTTTGAAAAATCACTTCCTGTGTGTCCTGTAAGCATTTCCTGTTTGAAAAATCACTTCCTGTGTGTCCTGTAAGCATTTCCTGTCTGACAAATCACTTCCTGTCTGTCCTGTAAGCATTCCATCACTTCCTGTGTGTACTGTAAGTATTTCATCACTTCCTGTGTGTCCTGTAAGTATTTCATCACTTCCTGTCTGTGCTGTAAGCATTTCCTGTCCGACAAAAAATAATCACTTCCTGTGTGTCCTGTAAGCATTTCCTGTCTGAAGAATCACTTCCTGTGTGTGATTTCAGTCACTTTCCCTGATCTGATCTCATGTATGCTACTTTGTTTCCTTTTCAGTCAGTTTTAACAGTTAATAACGCCGGCTCCTCTTCATCGATGAAGCTGATGTGCTCTGTGGAGTTCCTCCCCTCCTCCCCCACCTGTCTCCCCCACATCTCCTGCATCTCCAGCTCCTGCGGGGGGGGTTTGGTCAGCTGTGAGTTGCACCAAGGGGGGACGATGTCTCCCTGCTTTCTCCTAACAAAGTCCAGAGACATGGGCCGAGAGGCGGAGACCGTGGAGTGGTCGCCTGGAGAGGATGTGAGGGAGGGGGGTGCAGAACAGTGGGAGTATGTTGGGCGTGGGGTGTCCTGGGAGGGAGGAGGAGGTAGGAGGCATGGGGAGAAAGAGGGTGAGGAGCAAAGAGACATGGAGAAGGAGAGGGAGAGTGAAGGGGAAGGAGGCTGGTCCTGCAGAAAGGGGAGATAGATCCCGTTAGCAGGGGAGGGAGGGAGGGGGAGAGGACCCTCAGGGACGACTGAAGGACCCTCAGGGAGTCCTTCCTCAAGGGAGGGAGGGTTGGGGTTGGCGCTTTTAAGTTTTGGAGACAAATGAAGCCTTTTTGGTGAAGGGGGAGACGGTAAGAGGCATCCGGGCAAATCCACACCCTCGATGTCTCCCCCGTCCAACAGGGAGTGAGAGTCTGGTCTCGGCGAGGAAGAAGAAGACAGGGGAGGCGGGACCAAGCAGGTGCTCGTTGATAATTGGCTGGCGCTGCTGCTGGGAGGCGGGGTTAGATTT
>CM070482.1:5301764-5321764 GCA_036324585.1 Champsocephalus esox | reverse complement strand
TAAACGGGGAGATGGGGACCCCCCCCGATTACAGACGGGTATTTCGCACACTGCTTATAACTCTTGTAGTACAACGATAACTGTGGTTAACTTGTACCCAGGCTGCGTTTTGGAGACCGCCTATTTTTGTTTCCCTTATTCTTTTTATCCCACGTTAGAAGCGAGGTTTTCTTTTGGTTATTTTGTTTCTTAGTTTGTCTACAAGTTGTAAACTCTGATTTAAAGAGTCTCCCTTAGTTCCTTTGCTAACTTATTCAAACCGGTGCCTTTGTGGCCTTTTTGTTTGGATTGTGGCGGTTTGTTCATTAAAAAAACGTCCTATTTACCAATTCCAACTGGTTATATGTTACCTCCCACTTTCCACGAGCCGGGACGAAACAATGTCATATGTGAATGTGGTCTTCTTTAGAACATGCTGGATCATGTTGCAGTGCGTTGAGTAAAAGCTCCTGCCTCCCGGAGTCACGTGCACAACGGGATAACGCTCATGTCTCCTGAGGGACATGAATCATTGAATCCTGTTTCACCTCCAATCTACATTCGAGGAGGTCTCTATATCTCACTGGACCGTACCTGTGCATGTCTTAGTGAAAGTAACGGTGGAATAAATAAATAATTAATATGAATGATTTCTCAAAATCCTTTTTATTTTGTGTTGTTGATATTATCACGACATGTCCTCTTACCTAATCCTCTTCTGTTTTTACAAGAAACGTGTGTTGTGAGAGAGACTAAGTCGTGTTTTAAGGGTGTGCATACTTGCCCTAAATGCGTAATCTGCCATCAATTATTTCTTATTTGTGTATTTCTCTGCAAGGTCGTAATTCAACAAAAACATAATGATGATAAAGTATCAACATTTAACTTATTATTGTTGTCACACCAAGCCTTTTTAGTCTTTTGCGCAACACGTGTTACAGTGTGTAGTTGTGTACAGTCGACTGAACCAAGCGTGTCCCCTCCTTCAGCCACTTCGTCCTCTCAATGCCTCTCCAAACTACGGTAGGTTTTACAAGTCATACAAAATGCTCTTACTCCCTTCCCAATCCTCAGTGTGGACAAAGAAGGGTTGAAATGATTTGTAGAATTAAAAGTATTCCCTTCTTATTCCCACTTTAAGACAATTTGAACAAATCCAACCCCCCCCCCAGAGTCCTGCACAGGTCTGATTTCCAAGAGCCGCTCCCGCCCCGCACCCGCGACGTGCAATACCGAACCCGCCCCCCCCGCACATATTGCCAATTAGTTCCGCAACCCGACCCGAACCTGCATATATCGGCCATGAGCAGTGAAAACGTGCAATTATTAACACACTCAGTTGCATATTTGTCTCAAAAAGCGTGGGATGTTGGTTATTTCCTCCGTCTCGGAACCAAAAGCCTCCAGACGTTGGATTTCGCTCTTGAGGAAAATTGAAAATTCTGTATTTTCCATAGAGAGCTTCACCTCAGTCATTTCTGCTGCTGAGCGCGCCCAGCAGCAGATTGATGCGCTGCAGAGGTTATGGTTATGCGCGGGCGAGAGGTCTGAGGATTTAAACATTAAACTAAATTATTATTATTTTAATATATTTATTATGCAATACCCGCGACCCGACCCGCATCATCTTTGTTTTACCCAGAACCGAACCCGGAAAAAAGCGTTTGAAAAGATACCACCCGCGAATCACCTTTTTTGCGGGTCACCCGGCGGGTTCCCGCGGGTACCCGACCCGATGCAGGACTCTGCCCCCCCCCATTATCTAGCCACTGCCACACGGGGGCAGTCTACATTGATTATTGAAATGAACTACACTTTATTGTTTTCTTAAGGCTCTCCTATTATACTATTTTTAGGCATATATACACGTCTATGAAGTGTTTTGCTCAAAACACCAAACAGACCACACATTCTAGCCTCAAACCCCTCTATTTCAGAAGTGCATACTCTCTCCAGTACAGGTTAGCTCTGAGTGTTAGCGATGCTAATGTGAACAAAGACCATATTACGTCCAAAACACGTCAGGAATTGTTTCTGATGGCAACGTTTCTGATTGGACCGTGGGTGTAAAGCCCGCCCACATTTCAGATGTTACGTCATATCGGACGCAAATCTGGATCGGCTCCGTTGTTCCCCGTTTTTAGAGATTTGGGTACGGAGGAAAAGAGAGAGGGTTTTATTTTCTGACGCTGCGTGAGTTCCCCGACACACCGGGGACACATGGTGATGTATACAAGACATCAACAAGTGCATTTTGCATGATAGGAGACCTTTAAGGGCCAGTTTGCAAAAGTTTCATCCAAACAATCCAATCCCAACTCTTTAAGCGTCGTTGAGCATTAGGAAAAGCGCTATAAAAATCCCATATCTTATTATTATTCTTATTATTATTATTATGGACTCTTAGATGAGTCCTTCTCTCTGTGTTACTCACGTCGGCGCCGTGGCCCTCCCTCAGGTTGTAGGTGAGGTCGTGCTGGATCTCCGAGATGAACTTCTGGGCGTATTCGGGGTAGAGACGCAGGACCTCGCGCAGCCCCTTCAGGCTGATGTACTGCAGGTCGCAGTACGTCAGCGCCTTCACGTTGGCGTTGGTCTTAATCACCTGCTCCTTCGTCAGGGAGTCCGAGCCAATCAGATCGCCTTTACCTGCGCACACAGAACACCAACATTCATGTCTTTGAAGCGGTGAATCAGAGAGAGAGAGAGAGAGAGAGAGAGAGAGAGTGAGAGAGAGAGAGAGAGAAGATACCTGCTCTCATTCCTTCCACCTGCGGGAATCCGAGAAGTCATTTCGACCGCACATCATCAAAGACAGAGAGAAGATCAGAGGAAAGGAAAAGCAGAATACTTTCAACGGAGACGAGGGCGATTACACTTTTCTGTCAGATGTATTAAGACTTGTTCTGGCGTCAAAGCAGCTCCATTTGCAACGTCAACAAAGCCCCCGAAAGACAAGAACCTACATTTACCATAAGACTTTAATCAATGTAAGAGCCTTGAACGTACATTACACCCGTGGATTAAGAATACGTGGTTGTCACGGTAACGAGAGAGTCGGTATCAGCTTTCTAAATGTTAAAGTTGGCCTTAACCATTTATCTTTGTTTCGGCCTCGAGACTACAAATGCAAGCAGGGCAGAGTTTAATAAAGACGCTGTATGTATGTATATCCATTTATTTTTCAGAACATTAGAGACTTAAAAACTAACGATATCTCAGTGTTGGCTTCTCTTAATTGGTCTCTTATGGCTCGTCCAACCCTATGTAAAGCCAATACTACTTTGCTTGAATAATTGTTTTAATTAAACCGCTGCAAGTTGCAAATTCAATATTCTTTACGCATCATGGCAAGTATTCTTATATTCTGCCGCTCTCGTGCGAATCCATTGTAGCACATGTTATGATGATCATATTTTGCAGGGACACTTACGGCCCGGCCACACAGCGGCGATGGCACTTTTCGCCGAACTGCATTGTGGGAAGCAGAGCGGAGCTTTCCCAGGCTGCTTTGAGCAATGTTCAACTTTTGAAGCTTCTGAAGCTTTCGGTGGAAGCGTCAGCCAATCAAATCGTATGCCGGTACAAGCTCTAGCCAATCAAACCGCTGCTTGTGTGTCGGGGGCGGGAGATTCATGTGATTGGTCGAGCTTCAGACACGCCCGCCGGCAAGCTTTTTCCAAAGCCGCGGTGTGGACGGGCCGTTACAGCCAACCCCGATGAGGAGGAGTCTGTTGTCGGTAAAAGTAATGCAAAGAAGCGTGTCGGCATTTCACAGAACAACTAAACAACAACGTGTTGTAGGGAAGATAACAACAACCGACTGTTCAACCTGTGTACTCTTCAACAGTGAGGACTCGAGGCAGTCTGCAGCAGGACGAAAGAACTGGCACACAGCATGATGTCAAAAACCAAAAGCAATCCAGGACAATAATCTGTGAGGTTGTTTGACGGACAAAGCCTCCCTGCAGCATTGAAGAAGGCATAGGGGTGTAACGGTATCCGTATTCGTCCCGTACCGTCACGGTTCGGACGGCACTTGTACTTGAGTAAAAGTAGAAGTACTCAGATCTTGTACTTGAGTAAAAGTAGAAGTACTCAGATCTTGAACTTGAGTAAAATTAGAAGTACTCTGATCTTGTACTTGAGTAAAAGTAGAAGTACTCAGATCTTGTACTTGAGTAAAAGTAGAAGTACACAGATTGTGTACTTGAGTACAAGTAGAAGTACTCAGATCTTGTACTTGAGTAAAAGTAGAAGTACTCAGATATTGTACTTGAGTAAAAGTAGAAGTACTCAGATCTTGTACTTGAGTAAAAGTAGAAGTACTCAGATCTTGTACTTGAGTAAAAGTAGAAGTACTCAGATCTTGTACTTGAGTAAAAGTAGAAGTACTCAGATATTGTACTTGAGTAAAAGTAGAAGTACTCAGATCTTGTACTTGAGTAAAAGTAGAAGTACTCGGATCTTGTACTTGAGTGAAAGTAGAAGTACCAGAGTGTAGGAATACTCTGTTACAGTAAAAGTCCTGCATTCAAAATGTTCCTCAAGTGAAAGTAGAAAGTATTCTTATCTAAATATAGTGAAAGTATCGACAGTAAAAGTAGTCGTTGTGCAGATTGGTCCATTTCAGAATAATATATTTTGCACACGGCTCCTCCGCCTCAACCTTCTCCATCGAAACCTCTTCGTCTGCACCCTCATTTCTGCAGCTCCTCCCCATCTGAGCCTCTCCCGAATTACATTTGGTCCAATGATCTTTTCACACGCGCAGCCCGTCTCATCACCAACATGTCTGCTGCTCCTCCACGGCTTCTTCCTGTCGTTCCCACACCTCCGTTGAGCTGCCATTGTCTCCAGCTGTCAGATGATTGGTGGAGAAGGACAGAGAAGGAGACTTTCCCTCAAAATCCTGTTGCGATCAAACACATATCTTATAATAATACCATTACCCAAATATAAACTAGTACAAAACTACTTTGTATCTCAAAACACGTTGCATGGCTCCTACATTTGTCTCTACTTATAAATTAACCTTATGGTCTTCTGTGTATCTTTGACACTCTCCTTGTATGCACTTGTCTTGTAACTCCTATATCACGAAATAAAAAAGATCCAGTTGAACGGAGCAGGAGGTGAGGACTGAGAGTGTGTGTGTGTCTTCAATGCGTCTGGGTATTGGTGAAAGAAGCGTATTATTCCGATAAGTCAAAATGTCGAAGTCAAAATGTTCAGCCTTCAGTTTTCTGTGCCAGTGTTTGTCTCGTTCTTCTTTAGGCCTTGCTCCTTTTTAAATCTGATATGTCATGCATCAAATCGGCTTCCTTTTGAAAAGATCTGGCCACAGTGGCACAAAAGAGATATTCAGCAGAGGAGTGAAAGGAAGTACATTTCGATAAGTACTTTTAGGCAACGTTTTAAAATATATTTATCTAGCACGGGTAAGAGATACCGACACCGAGGACACGACAGTATGATGAGATTATAATACTAGCTGATAAGCACGAAGAGAATATTGAAAAAAGAATACAAAAAGGAAAATAAATGTACTAAAAATGAAATAAATAAAATAATGTAACTGAAATAATTAAAAAAAAAGTTAAAAAAAATAAACAGAAAAAATACTAAAACCAATAATATGTTTTACTTTGTAAAGGCTTTGCAATATACATGTTTACTTATTGTGTGAACAATAACGTGTACACACTTTTTCTTTGTGCTGTTGTAATCATGTAAATCTCCAAAGGATAAATAAAGGATTTCTGATCTGAACAGAATAATTATATACATTTACTTTTACTTAATTTCATAATTGATGCATCAGCAATATTGCAACTCTCCCTTTGCTTGCAGTACACACGCGCATTTAACTTGAAGGGCACCTATCATGCTATCTTTAGGCAAGAGCATAGGTCTCAGATATTTAAAAAACATGTCTATGAAGTGTTTTGCTCAAAATACCAAACAGATCATTCTAGCCACGCCTCATGTCCCTCTATTTCACTTCCTGTTTCTAAAGTGCTGATTTGGGGATAAAGCTTTAAAGAGGAGGGGTCTGGGCTCATGCGGGACCCGGCAGCTACCGTCTAAACGAAATGCTGCCGTGATGAAACGCCATATCATGGATTATCAAGGCTCTGAAACAGTCTGGAGCTCAAAGGCTTTCTCTCTTGCCGGTTACACCACAAGGTGAGTTCCTTTCTACTTCCTGCTTCTTCACACACATGCTCTCCAGCACAGGTTAGCTCTGAGTGCTAGCGATGCTAATGTAAACACCGACCATATTACGTCCAAAACAGTCGGGCATTGTTTCTGATAGCAACGTTTCTGATTGGCCCGCGGGTCCACATTTCAGATGTTACGTCATATCGGACGCAAATCTGGATCAGCTCCGTTGTTCCCCGTTTTTAGAGATTTGGGTACGAAGGAAAAGAGAGAGGGTTTTATTTTCGGACGCTGCGTGAGTTCCCCGACGCACCGGGGACACATGTTGATGTAGAGAAGACATCAGAAAGTGAATTTTGCATGATAGGTCCCCTTTAAGTACATTTTGAATGCAGGACCTTAACTTGCAGTGCTGTATTTTCACAGTCTGGTATTAGTATTTAGTTTTAATGAAATGGATCTGATTCTTCTTCTATCACTGACCATACAAAGGCCTAATGAGGGCGACATAATGAAGTCTCTTTTAATATAAACCTGCTTTCTCTGCAGTCACCAACAACTTGGCCTGGCAGGGGGTGTAATGAAATAAAAGGTCAATTTCTTTTTATACTCGTGTCAAACAGCATTGATTTAGTGTTACGTAACACATCCCTCCATACACTACACTGATGCGGTGCGATGGTCAACGTAAAGGTCAATTAAAAATCTAATTTACAGGCGGATGTGGCTTTAATGACCGATAATTAGTCATGCTGTTGTTCGGCTCAACAGGCTCTCCGCCTCACACAGCAGCATGGTTCATATAGCCTTTACAAATCACATCTTGAGTGGACGTTGGGATCCAGTGAGCGTCCTGCAGTCATTTCAAATTAAAAGTAGACATTAAAGGTCTCCTATGATGCTATTTTTAGGCATGTATTATGGGTCTCCGATATATATATTAAAACATGTCTACGATGTGTTTTGCTCAAAATACCAAACAGATCGAACATTTTAGAAATCCCCTATCCCCTGTTTTAGCTGTTAGAGAAACGCTGACTTTGGGTCCGTAGCTGCTGGCCCCGCCCCCTTTGGAGCACGTAGGTACACCGTGGGTGTTTCTCAATGTCGAGGAGGCTTGCTTGGTAGCACATGTACCTCCGAGTCAGGTACTTCAGAAGCGATGCAAGAATCCTTCCTAGCCTCGGAAAACGAAGAATGGTGGAACAGGCTAACGGGTGTGCGTCATATGCGAGGCCCCGCCTTACATGGAGCGCGATTTCCGCCAAAGATTTGGGGAAATTGGTCCGTGCGCAAAGCATTGTGGGGATTTTAAAACCGCGGAGTCTACACATGTGCAGCCTCGAAATGTCTCCTAACGAAGTACGCCGGGCTCGGTAGAATTACAAGGAGCCTGGACATTGGAACAGTCCTTCGGCGGGATTCGATGACGTAGCATCCTTGAAATAGTGGCTCTGGAGCATCCTTCCTCGACATTGAGAAACACCCTGTGCGCTACAAAGATAGAGGGTTTTATTTTTCGGACACTTTGTGAGTCTCACGACACACCAGGGACACATATCTATGTATACAATACATCACAAAGTGCATTTTGGATGACAGGTCCCCTTTAAAGAAGAACGCGCGGTACGAGCTGCTCCTTACGGGAACTGAATGAAATACTGCACACGTTACACGCTTTGAGAGCGGCACTGACATCTTTCTGGAGTCGCTGGTGCTTGCGATACTCAGGAGGAAACCCTGACAGATGACAGCTGCCATATTCACAGCAGAAGCCTTGAAGCTAAACTAAGTACCAGGGGAGATGGGAAGGTGGCAACATGTGACACAAAATGTTTAGTTCAGATGAGCTCCACGTCAGAAATGAGCATGCTCATCACATAGCTATCATCTGCCTCAATCAGTCCTGATGCTCTGAGAAGTACTCAGGTCTTTTTCTTGAGTACAAGTAGAAGTACTCAGATCTTGAGTAAAAGTAGAAGTACTCAGATCTTGAGTAAAAGTAGAAGTACTCAGATCTTGTACGGAGTAAAAGTAGAAGTACTCAGATCTTGTAGTTGAGTAAAAGTAGAAGTACTCAGATCTTGTACTTGAGTAAAAGTAGAAGTACTCAGATCTTGTTCTTGAGTAAAAGTAGAAGTACTCAGATCTTGTAGTTGAGTAAAAGTAGAAGTACTCAGATCTTGTACTTGAGTAAAAGTAGAAGTACTCAGATCTTGTTCTTGAGTAAAAGTAGAAGTACTCAGATCTTGTTCTTGAGTAAAAGTAGAAGTACTCGGATCTTGTTCTTGAGTAAAAGTACTCAGATCTTGTACTTGAGTAAAAGTAGAAGTACTCGGATCTTGTTCTTGAGTAAAAGTACTCAGATCTTGTACTTGAGTAAAAGTAGAAGTACTCAGATCTTGTTCTTGAGTAAAAGTACTCAGATCTTGTACTTGAGTAAAAGTAGAAGTACTCGGATCTTGTACTTGAGTAAAAGTAGAAGTACCAGAGTGTAGGAATACTCTGTTAGTAAAAGTATTGCATTCAAAATGTCCCTCAAGTGAAAGTAGAAAGTATTCTCATCTAAATATAGTGAAAGACAGTGAAAGTAGTCGTTGTGCAGATTGGTCCATTTCAGAATAATATATATGATGTGTTTTATAATGATTGATCATGAAAGTGTTCTCAGAGCTGGTGGAGGTGCAGCTAGTCTGAAGTACTTTGTAGACCGCAGGGTAGCTGGTGAAGGTGCAGCTAGTCTGAAGTACTTTGTAGACTGCAGGGTAGCTGGTGGAGGTGCAGCTAGTCTGAAGTACTTTGTAGACTGCAGGGTAGCTGGTGGATTCACTCCAGGTGGAACTAACGTCTGATTCAACACTTGATTATATCTACCATCATTCATCCAGATCTGTAGAGTAACTAAAGGTACTAAATACATGTAGTGGAGGACAAGTACAAAGTAGCAGGAAATAGAAATACTCAAGTAAAGTACAAGTACCACTTAAGTACTGTACTTGAGTAAATCTACTTGGCTACTTTACACCTCTGGTCATTTGTATTACGTCTGAAAGAAAAGATGGAATGAACCTGCAATAGAGAGAGTTGTGTTCGTGTTAAAGTGAGATGTATATTTAACACGGCCGCCTCCATCTCTGCACGTGTTCTGTTCAAGTTCCAAAACAGAGCATTACGTCTCATTAATAAGCTCTTCAGTGCACTTGGGACTCTTTGTTTGCTGTCATGAACAACGGTTCAGCACGGAGACGGATTAAAGTCATCGATATCATACATTGTGATGTTCTTTATAAGAAGTGCTTTTTTTTATCTCTGAAAACAAATACAAAATCAATTACTTTCAAAACCTCATCAAACATTAATTTGGTGACTCCTCGTTCCCTAGGACCCCTAAAACAAAAACTAATTATGCAAACATCATTTATTGGATAACGATGAGTTCAAGAATAACAACGTGGCTATTGCCTTTTCAATCGGAAACAAATCCAGTCAATAAATCGTGATTTTCCTTAGTATCTCTCTGCAGGGAGCTATAGTTCAGCTTTGATAACATAGTGTGTGTGTGTGTGTGTGTGTGTGTGTGTGTGTGACTGCTCATTCATTTAAAGAGGCCCTATTATGCTAATTGTAAGCTTTCATATCAGTATGTAGTGTCTCTACTTTAAAGAGTCCTCTCCTGCTGATGTTCAGGTGTATATCAGTATGTAGTGTCTCTACTTTAAAGAGTCCTCTCCTGCTGATGGTCAGGTGTATATCAGTATGTAGTGTCTCTACTTTAAAGAGTCCTCTCCTGCTGATGTTCAGGTGTATATCAGTATGTACTGTCTCTACTTTAAAGAGTCCTCTCCTGCTGATGTTCAGGTGTGTATCAGTATGTATTGTCTCTACTTTAAAGAGTCCTCTCCTGCTGATGTTCAGGTGTGTATCAGTATGTGGTGTCTCTACTTTAAAGAGTCCTCTCCTGCTGATGTTCAGGTGTATATCAGTATGTAGTATCTCTACTTTAAAGAGTCCTCTCCTGCTGATGTTCAGGTGTATATCAGTATGTAGTGTCTCTACTTTAAAGAGTCCTCTCCTGCTGATGTTCAGGTGTATATCAGTATGTAGTGTCTCTACTTTAAAGAGTCCTCTCCTGCTGATGTTCAGGTGTATATCAGTATGTAGTGTCTCTACTTTAAAGAGTCCTCTCCTGCTGATGTTCAGGTGTATATCAGTATGTAGTGTCTTTACTTTAAAGAGTCATCTCCTGCTGATGTTCAGGTGTATATCAGTATGTAGTGTCTCTACTTTAAAGAGTCCTCTCCTGCTGATGTTCAGGTGTATATCAGTATGCAGAGTCTCTACTTTAAAGAGTCCTCTCCTGCTGATGTTCAGGTGTATATCAGTATGTAGTGTCTCTACTTTAAAGAGTCCTCTCCTGCTGATGGTCAGGTGTATATCAGTATGTAGTGTCTCTACTTTAAAGAGTCCTCTCCTGCTGATGTTCAGGTGTATATCAGTATGTACTGTCTCTACTTTAAAGAGTCCTCTCCTGCTGATGTTCAGGTGTGTATCAGTATGTATTGTCTCTACTTTAAAGAGTCCTCTCCTGCTGATGTTCAGGTGTGTATCAGTATGTGGTGTCTCTACTTTAAAGAGTCCTCTCCTGCTGATGTTCAGGTGTATATCAGTATGTAGTATCTCTACTTTAAAGAGTCCTCTCCTGCTGATGTTCAGGTGTATATCAGTATGTAGTGTCTCTACTTTAAAGAGTCCTCTCCTGCTGATGTTCAGGTGTATATCAGTATGTAGTGTCTCTACTTTAAAGAGTCCTCTCCTGCTGATGTTCAGGTGTATATCAGTATGTAGTGTCTCTACTTTAAAGAGTCCTCTCCTGCTGATGTTCAGGTGTATATCAGTATGTAGTGTCTTTACTTTAAAGAGTCATCTCCTGCTGATGTTCAGGTGTATATCAGTATGTAGTGTCTCTACTTTAAAGAGTCCTCTCCTGCTGATGTTCAGGTGTATATCAGTATGCAGAGTCTCTACTTTAAAGAGTCCTCTCCTGCTGATGTTCAGGTGTATATCAGTATGTAGTGTCTCTACTTTAAAGAGTCCTCTCCTGCTGAGTAAAGCTGTGATCTGAGGAGCTGGCCGGGCTCCGCTCCATCCAGCATTAATAATCAAGGTGCTTAAATTATGCAAAACATATTCATTATTAATATCAGCACAGCACAGCATTCCATCTATTGCTGTGTGTGTGAGATCGAGATCAGATATGGGCCGAGGCTTGGCATTTGAGGATACATCTACTTCATCACACACACACACACACACACACACACACACACACACACACACACACACACACACACACACACACACACACACACACACACACACACACACACACACACACACACACACACACACACACACACACACACACACACACACACACACACACACACACACACACACACACACCATGTATACATCACTTCAGGGGACATTACATTGACTTACATGCATTTCCTGGAGACTTATCCTAACCTTAACCTTAACCAACACATGCCTAACCCTAACCAAGTCTTCACCCTAAAATGAATGATCCCCCTTATGGGGACCTCCAACTTGTCCCATAAGGGAGGCGAGTCCCCACACGTGACTATGTAAACAGATGTAGGTCCCCACAAGTATAGTAATGCTAGGCCCACACCACACCACCACACACACACACCACACACACACACACACACCATTAATTCAATACACATTGACCTTTTGAGAAACATACTGACGAGACGTGTACAACATCGTCCGCCTTCCTCCGTCTTCTCTTCCGTCTATCACTTTGCACACACACACACACACACACACACACACCACCACACCACACACACACACACACACACACACACACACACACCACACACACACACACACACACACACACACACACACACACACACACACACACACACACACACACACACACACACACACACACACACACCACACAGGACATGAGATTCATCCTGCGACTCAGGCAACTAAAGGCATTATTTCCGAGCTGCATATTGTGACCATATTATTTCCAAATTGCTAGATTTCTTTCTCGTGTAAATTGTGTTTAACTTCGAGCGCTCAGTATTGGATCTGCTGTATATTAAAATGCAGTGTGTGTCTGCAAACACACTGAGGCGACATGGGGATTACCACAGAAGGAGAGTTAATGAAGCTCCACTCACTCCCTTTAGATTCCTGTTGTCGATACGCAGAATGTTAATGAGGGGAACAGGCTGCAACCAGTATCCTGACGTTCTGAATACAACTAATTAAAATGACATTAAATGTTCCTGTCAGGCTGGATTGCCATGGCGATCCCTGCATTTGAGGTCAACAAGACGTCAAAACAAATCCAATCCCGTCTTTACCCATAACCGAAACTAATGATAGTAAAACAGATAAATAACGCCACCTCTCTTACTTCTTTAGCATTTCAAATCAAGCATATTTGGGTTGGAGCCCTGGCTCAAATATGCTGCTGTTCTCCTCGAGGAGACTGTCAACTCCATCACTGGAATAAAGTCAGCCGAGCAACAGAAAGAAAAACTAATTTAATGAATGGATATGACAGAGGAGATGAAGTGTGCTTGGTAATAAAGTATAGAAACGACGTGTAATGGGATATTCACTGCTTTCTGATTCCACACACACACACACACACACACCCCCACCCTCTCATTGAGTCCTGGGTAATTGTCTATTAAAGCTACGGCGTAATGTATCATTTTCATCACATCCTGCATCACACATGTAACATCATTTCACTCTAATAAGGTAACCAGCGTTTCATTATCAGCTTCAGCACCACGCCCTTCCATCTTGGAGGATAGTTAAGACGGACTTTTATTAATCCCTCGTGAGGAAACTGTTTCTCTGCATTCGACCCATCCTAGTGTTCGGAGCAGTGGGCTGCCATTAAACGGCGCCCGGGGAGCAGTGCGGGGAACGGGGCCTTGCTCAGGGACACCTCGGTAGCACTTGGTCTTGCCGGGACTTGAACTGGTGACCTTCCAGTTGCCAAGCCGAGTCCCTATGGACTTCCCCACCACCGCTCCTAAGTGAATATGAAAACATCGTGAATAAAGAAGCAGAACATGGCCAAAGGAATCTGCTTTTTGAAACTCCGCTTTTGCACGTACTGCACAGGATTCCAAGTGTTCCAATTCATAATATTACTGCGTTCAAGCTTTACAAATGCGTTCTGTTTAATATCTGGAATATCGTGGTGCGTTGGACTCACAAAGCAAGACATTGAAGAACATCCACAGCACACACATGACCGTGCACGTTCACTCTGACGGCATCGCTCGTCTCTCGTGTCAGAGGGCCACGAGTGTGTTGTTGCAAAACGGGATGAAAATACGAGCAATTTAATATAAAAAGGAAGAAAAACAGGAAAAACTCATCTGTGTTTTCAAGCTCTCAGCTTTTGCACGTACTGCAGTATTCCTAGTATTTCAATTAAGAGTAATGTTACCAAAAAGCTGTTCAATCTTTTCAAATGCTTTCTGTTTTACATCAAACGAAATGGAATTTATTTTAAGAACGTAATCCAGTTACGCTGTCGTTAATGTTGACGTTTTCACTGTCAACATGCCATTTAAAATGTTTTCCTTTAGTGCAGTGCTTCTCAAAGTGTGGTCCGCGGACCACCGGTTGTCCGTGAGCGCCCCCTAGTGGTCCGTGAGTATATTGGTAACATTTCACATTTTAAATAAATAAGTTAATTTAAGTTTTCCGCACTCTCGCGGAAATATCTCCGCAATGGAGCGAGGTTACGTTTCACTTTCGATTGCATGATATAGCCCAGCGCAACACCTTCGTCACACATGTTGCCACTTGTTTGTACCAGTTTCAGGCGATTTGTAATCTGTTCTAGAAAAACGATGTGTTTTTGGATATTTGTGGAGTTAGGTGGTCCGCGAGTGTTTTTTTATTGGTTAAGTGGTCCTTGGTGTGAACAAGTTTGAGAAACACTGCTTTAGTGCATCTACAACGTGCGCTTTCACTCTGTAGGCATCGCTCGTCTCTCCTTTCAGAGGTCCACGAGTGTGTTGTTGCAAAACGGGATGAAAATACGAGCAATTTAATATAAAAAGGAAGCAACACATATTAAAACACGGGGCGTGCTTTCAGCTTTCACACACTGCACATTATTCAGAGTGTTAGGTTCGTCCTGCTGCTCAGAGCTCAGTGGCTCAGGGGGTAGAAACATGGACATAGTCAGAGGGAGGAAAGGTCTCAACGAACAGAAACCTCACCTGGGGAGAGTGGGAGGAGGAGAAGTGCTTTTGGTGCAAACACTCGTAGCATTTGATCCACTAGTTTGAAACACTTGGAGCGTTCCAGTTCAGCAGAGTATTGTATCAAATGACCCTGACAGTACGTCCACACGGCAGCTTCAGAAGAACCTTCCACTTCCGCTTCTCTGCCCGTTGACTTTGAATGGGGATGACGTCACTTTGCCTCACTTTTCGCCGAACTGCATTGTGGGGGAGCGAAGCGAAGATTTCCAGGATGTCCAGGATTCCAAAGTTGAGCAATGTTCAACTTTTGAAGCTGAGCTGGAAATGTCAGCCAATCAAACACGTGTATGCAAATCTGACAGTAGAAGCGCTAGCCAATCAAACCGCGTGTAAGCAGGGAGAGCCAGACCGCAGCTCATTTCCTCATATTCCAAACGAGAAGTTACGGTAGCAAATCACCCAGTTCTTTACGACCAGAACTATTACCGGGATACAAACCGGAGGAACCAGCATGGAGGGAGGTGGCAGAGGCAGTGGGGGAAACTGGTAGGGTTTCGCCTGTTTGGGGAGTTTATATATATATATATTGCTCGCATAAAATCCCCGGGTTTTTTGCTTTGTATGTCGGGGGCGGGACATTCATGTGATTGGTTGTTGGTCGCAAAAAACCCCCAAGCTGTCAGACACGCCCAGCTCCAAGATGTTCAAGACTTTTGAAAAGCTGCTGTGTGGACGTCCCGTGAGTGTTAACACACATCTTTACACCCTGGAAACATGCCAGCAGTGGCCAAAGTCAAAAGTCGCCCTTTTTGAAATCATACATGCTCACGTCCGATGCATTTCCCCCTCCTCTTCCAGTCTGTGGCTATACGTATCGCTTATCGTCCCGTGTGTGTACATGTGTTGTTCGGTGTTTTGTGTTAAACTCCATGAAGAGTATTTGTTGAACTGAAAACAGAAATGCGTTGGATTGGATTTCGCTCCGTAACTCACCCAGTATGGCGAGCACCGTGTTGTCCTTCAGCACCTCCATGGACCCGGAGCACACGAAGTAGATGGCCTGCAGGGCGTCCCCCTGGCGGATGAGGAACTCCCCCGGGGCGCAGAAGGAGGTCCGGATGATGAGGGAGAGCGAGCGCAGACACCCCCTGCTGGCTGACTCGAACAGCGGCAGCTGCAGCAGCTCCTTGTTCAGGTGCATGGCGATGTCCGCACGCAGCTCGTCGGGGAAGTCCTTCAGCAGCTGGGAGAGGGAGGGAGAGGGAGGAGGGAGGGAGGGGAGGGAGGGAGGGGGGGGCGGTCAAATCATCACATCGTCATGTAAAGGTCCCCTATACGCAGACTGAAGAGAGTGGGCTGCTCAGATATATACAGAGCCTGCCTCTATTGCTGAAACACCAAACAGTCATTGCCATTACCCATAATCCCCTCTGTTTCAGCCCTGTTTCCAAAGTGCTGATTCTCTGTCTGTTGCTTTAGATGAAGATAAGGAGCCCCTCCCCCCACGCCCCTCTGAGAGACATCTGGTTACAAAGAACTCAATGGAGCTCTAGAGGAGATTCAGGTGATAAGGGGGGGGGGTACCCTGGTTGCTGATTGGCTAACGGTTACACAAGACAACACATCGTTATGACATCACAAAGTGGCCACAATCTGATCAGCCCATATTCCATCAGCCCATAAGGCTTGAACGTGATTATGAATTCAGTATCAACAGTTCAATATCCACACACTCGTTATCTCCGTGTGGAGGTGAATGTAAGCGTCTCCTTCTCTCACCTCGCTGACGTCGATCCCGTTGTTGACGGACCAGGTTGTCTGGAAGCACTCGAGCATGCGTTGCTCGAGGGCTTTGGGCAGCCGGTGCACCCGGATGAAGTCCTTCAGGTCTTTGGTGCGGGTGTGGTAGAGCGAGCGGCGCGAGTACATCCTCTGAATGATGGCCGTCACGTTTCCAAACACCACGGCGTGCATCAGCGCTGAGAGAGGAGAGGAGAGGAGAGGAGAGGAGAGAGGAGAGGAGAGGAGAGGAGAGGGGAGGGAGAGGGAGGAGAGGAGAGGAGAGGGGAGGAGAGGAGAGGGGAGGAGAGGAGAGGAGAGGAGAGGAGAGGGGAGGAGAGGGGAGGAGAAGAGAGGAGAGGAGAGGAGGGGAGAGGAGAGGAGAGGGGAGGAGAGGAGAGGAGAGGAGAGGGGAGGGGAGGAGAGGAGAGGAGAGGAGAGGAGAGGGGAGGGGAGGAGAGGAGAGGAGAGGAGAGGGGAGGGGAGGGGAGGGGAGGAGAGGGGAGGAGAGAAGAGGAGAGGGGAGGAGAGGAGAGGAGAGGGGAGGAGAGGAGAGGGGAGGAGAGGGGAGGAGATTAACTTTGAAACAGATTTAAAAACAGAGGAGTAGAAGCAGAGATGGCAGAAGTACACACATCCTTTACTCAAGTAGAAGTACAGATACTCGTGTTTAAAAATACTCTGGTGAAAGTAGAAGTACTGACTAAACTTCTTTACTCAAGTCAAAGTAAAGAGGCTTTGAAGTGTACTTCAGTAAAAAGTACCCATAGCTAGCAGCTGCTTTAAAGAGTACCTGACCTCCCTTTATATCAATAGAACGATAATGTCATTGTTAGCTAATGAATGTTTCCATGGTGACCAACGGCAACATGACAACGTTTCCATTGGTCCCTCTTCTTTAGAGAAGACCAGGAAGTGATGGATACACGGATCGTGTTCCAACCAATAGGCACGCAGTGACTCTAAAGAATAATGACCACGCACCAACACACACTCAGACTAAAGGACTCTTAGAGATGTCGGTATTGCTCAGTTTCAGATGGTGAAGTAAGTCCAGTCCCAGCCTCTAGACTCAATGCTTCCATCGATCAGTAACATCCCATAATGCCTCGGCACAGCGGGGATCTTCACACGACGTCCTTATAAGCCCCAAGAAGATAAAGATCATGTGGCTTAAAAGGACTTAGCTGCTCTTAAATCACTATGAAGACGGTCTGAGTGGATCACTGACTCTGCAAGAAGGACTTAACACACGGCTGACATTGAAATCATCTCCATGTTGAAGAAGACCTTTTGTTTCAAGGGAAATAATGATGTTCAGGTGCATATCAGTATGTAGTGTCTCTACTTTAAAGAGTCCTCTCCTGCTGATGTTCAGGTGTATATCAGTATGTAGTGTCTCTACTTTAAAGAGTCCTCTCCTGCTGATGTTCAGGTGTATATCAGTATGTAGTGTCTCTACTTTAAAGAGTCCTCTCCTGCTGATGTTCAGGTGTATATCAGTATGTAGTGTCTCTACTTTAAAGAGTCCTCTCCTGCTGATGTTCAGGTGTATATCAGTATGTAGTGTCTCTACTTTAAAGAGTCCTCTCCTGCTGATGTTCAGGTGTATATCAGTATGTAGTGTCTCTACTTTAAAGAGTCCTCTCCTGCTGATGTTCAGGTGTATATCAGTATGTAGTGTCTCTACATGTCTCCAAGCTCTAATGTTCTTTTCACCCTCTGTCTGAAACCAGAGCCCAGTCTGCTCTGATTAGTTAGCTGGCCGGCTCTGTTGTGAACCGTTTAAAGATGTCCCGCCCCTTAGCCTATCACGTAGAATGTGTTGGAGCACTAGCCAATAGGAGTGCAAGTGTTACATAGTGATGTCACCATGCTCAGAAAGTAAACAAAAAACCCCCCAAAATGCCTAAAATGGCTTCTTTAAACCGCATTAATGTCCCAGGTCTATAATAAAGGGGACATTTTCACACTCTTGGACGTGAGCGAAGCTACCCAGCACCAAGCCAGCTACTCTCTGTTATCGTGTACTTTCTGTCTCGACGTTTACACGGCCCACTGACACCCAGAACAACGACATTAACTCAGGGTGACTTCCCCTTGAGGCACACTGACCCACCTCACATCCACTCTGGAGTGAAGATGTATACATGTCTCTGTGTCTGAGCTGAAGGGCACACGCTGCGCAGGGAGCTCTGAGAGAGAGAGATTAGTGGGGCTTTAGGGTCCTCTCTTCCCTCGTCTTCTCTGTGTGTTATTCTAAATCACCCCAACACGATGAAACGCCGACTCCAACAACCCACTTTAATTAAAGGATGAGGAAAGCTCTATTCTAGGTCAGGGGTGTCAAACTCAATTTCATCGCGGCCACACCAGCATTATGGTTGCACTCAAAGGGCCGGTTGTAAATATACATATATAAATACATAATATACATGTTTTATATGACATTATCGCCTCTGCATTGGATTATTATATTATAGGGTAATAACTTCATAAATAACTACGTCTGAACGCAGGGCAAATAATTGCAAGTCTCTTCAGTGTGCATGTCACAAAATCAGATGCATTGTGGGACATGTAGTTTATGGGCAACCTGCTTCTGTAAATCGGCCTGTAACCGTATAATATATTCTTTGCAAGCTCTTGCGGGCCACATAAAATGAAGTTGCGGGCCGGATGTGGCCCCCGGGCCTTGAGTTTGACACCCCTATGAATCTAGGTTATGGTATTGTTAAAAACCCCATGGAAAGATGAAATATATTCTGCCTCCGCCCCAAGCTGAGCGTCTGCTTCCGAAGAACAGCTGCGACAACTGGACGAGCTATTCGTCACGGGCAGAATATATGACTTTCAGCTTCTTAAAGTCTGCTTTCCTCCGTTTCATAATACAGGGAACATCTTCAGGACTGACGAAACATCTGGAGTCCTCGCCTTGGACTTTAAGAGACTGGGATGGTAATTCATATAAAGATGAATCTGCAGCCACATTCTGGAGATAGATCTTTAAAATGGGTCAAATATATAATTTACTAATTAGATTATATTTGATTAGATGTACTTTATTGATCCCAAGTGGAACATTGTGTTTTTTTTCCCGGACCAACTTTGAATTGAGTTCCCCATCACCTTCACCTTCACACAGATACACACACACACACACACACACACACACACACACACACACACACACACACACACACACACACACACACACACACACACACACACACACACACACACACACACACACACACACACACACACACACACACACAACACACACACACACACACACACACACACACACACACACACACACACACACACACACACACACACACCGATTGTATACATTAAAGCACAGTTTTATGTCGGGGCCTTCCCACATGAGTTAAACATATATAATAAAATAAAGTGAATATATAATCAGTGAAAATATATTAATCTATATATTATCTGGAATACAGCTACTTCGCGAGCAACTAAAGAAACTCCTAAAAGTGTGTACTTATTTCCTAAAACTGAGATAGTCCTCTCATCTGTGGATTAATACATATGTGATGCTCTTATATATATTATATATATATATATATATATGTACACTTGGTACATGTGGGACCGAATCAATGCACCTGGGATGTAAACACTAGAAACTGAGATCCAGCAAACCTAATATTGAAGATATTATATTAACATTTAAAAAGGTGTACCTCCGGGTTCAGGCACGACCGCTCCTTTCTGGGAAATAACAGATATTATTATCCAGGAAATGCTGTGCACCGA
>CM070482.1:5239264-5279264 GCA_036324585.1 Champsocephalus esox | reverse complement strand
GTGTGTGTGTGAGAGCATGCTTGTGCTTGTGTGTGTCTTTATGTGTGTGTGTGTGTGTGTATGTGTGTATGTGTGTGTGTGTGTGTGTGTGTCTCTGTGTCTCTGTGTCTCTCTCTCTCTGTGTGTGTGTGTGTGTGTGTGTGTGTGTGTGTGTGTGTGTGTGTGTGTGTGTGTGTGTGTGTGTGTGTGTGTGTGTGTGTGTGTGTGTGTGTGTGTGTGTGTGTGTGTGTGTGTGTGTGTGTGTGTGTGTGTGTGTGTGTGTGTGTGTGTGTGTGTGTGTGTGTGTGTGTGTGTGTGAACAGAGCCCCGTGAAGCACTAAACCAACAACATTAGGGGATTTACCACCCGAGTAGTTTCCTAATCACTTCGTCATTAGCACGACTTAACCTCGACCTGACTGAGCCGTCGCTCTGCGTGAATGTCAGGGCGGGAACACAGCACACACACAGCAGAGGGAGTCTCTTTGATGTTGTCCGTGCAGAGGGGAGCGTGAAGGCCACGACTGACGTGGTTTCATAACATCTAACGTGAAGGCCATAACATCTAACGTCTAATCAAGTCAGAGATGGAGAAAGGCTGCAGGGCTTTCTGTCAGTTTTCCTATGATTTTAATTTAGGGATGCATGATATTGTTTTTTGAAACCGAGACCGATAACTTCCTGCTTCTGAAGACCGATAACCGATAATAATATAATATGTATATATATTAAATAGTGCTGTCAAAATTATCGCGTTAACGGCGGTAATAAATGTTTTGAATTAATTTCGTTAAAATATTTAACGCATTTAACGCATGTGCAGAATGGCCCGCCCCATACGTGCCACCAGTGGCAGCGCCAGGGTATGGCTGTGGTAGGCTACACCCATACCAAGAAATGGCTCAGCCCCACCATGAACAATGATGTTAAAGTAAGCAAAATAAAGTCTGCCAACTCGCGCGGGGTAAATTGCACAGACAGCAGTTAGTCAGATTGATTTCAGTAGCCACGGTTTTGAAAACTTTTGTCACGTAGTGATCGTATTCTCAATAGAACATCTTTGATAACGGCGTGGTGTTGTTGCAGGAAGTCCCGACGGAGAATACTTTTGCTGTAGTACAGGGGTGCACATAACTGGTACGCAGGTTATGGCGTAATCTGAAATGCGTACCGTCACTTGTGTCACAAAGCGCATTTGCGTACCGACGTACTTGTGAAGCTTTTCCAGAAGGCGGTTAGATCACCGGACGACAGAGTCGGTCTCCGTGTGCACAGACAGGCTGCTGTTAACGTCGGTCTGTACAACGGAACTGTGCCAAAACTACGCCAACCGGCTGCAGAGGGAGACTCCCCCCTTCACTGGAGAACTGCGCTAAAACAGCTGATCACAACGTTCACTCTGTGGTCACGAAGTACTCCACTAGCCCCCCCCCTCTGTCGACTTTCCTGAAGTACTCCCCCGTTGATAGAAATCAACACGTAATGAATTAAGACCCCACGGGTTGATGATTGATAGGTGTGTGGGTTGTCTTTCATTTTGACACGCAGAAAAATGTTATAATAAACAAAGATACTGTATGTTAAATGGATATATCCGCCTTCTTTCATTTATCTTTCCATTCCCAACAATATACATAAATAAATGGCATATTTTGGACATAGTTCGAATGGTGATTAATCTGATTAATTAATTTTTAAGGTGTGATTAATCTGATTAAAAAAGTTAATCGTTTGACAGCCCTAATATTAAATGTACCTGTAGTTTTTGCACACCTGGTGGTAAAAAAGAGACTAGTAGTGAGCAAAGGACACGAGCATTGCTACTATGAACAAAGCAAAGCCAAGAACAGTTTTGACTTCAAAGTGACCATATCTATTTTCCCAAATAAAGTTCTTGCCTTTTTCAAAAGCCTCGTCGATAGGTAAAAGCCAAAAAATATATTGTATATTATCGGTGCTATTAATACTTTTGTCGGGATGACGTCATAATTCCTAATATCGTGCACCACTATTTTAATTGATATGAATATCAGTAAACTCGTCATGCTCGTCCTTCATGTGGGTCCTGTAGCCGCGGCAGGGGGGCTGGATGTGTGCATATAATATTCTTTCTGACTGCCTTTGTGAATCAATAACTATGACGACGGACGGTTTGACTTCCCCCATGAATGTTTTATTGAAAGGCGTCATCAATAATTCAGGCTGCGGACACAACAGTGATTATCAATGAGCAACCTTTAACTAATGTTTTACATCGATCAGTATTTCATGTTGTGATAGACTATAGAGATCACATCTGTGTATTATGTTTACAGATTTGAACTATTGGAACAGGTGTGGTTATAATAAGGGTATAGCCCACGTGCTAAAACGTTATCATTGATTCCTTTTGCTTCACCGTTTGAGAAAAGTATAAATCGCTATGAATGGAAGGGACACATTGAAGCTTCATTGATTATCGATAGCTGTTTTTTAAATTGCTTTCTTCGGGATAACATGGACCGTGTGATGATTAGAGCAAAACTAAAATAACATTTTAAGGTCCATCTTAAAGCAACACCGTATACGAAGATACGATGAGATGAGATGGAACTTTATTTAAAAACAGGATTCACAAAAGGTACAAATTAAAGATAAATTAGAATAAAAATGTAAATAATCATACAAAAATAAAGTAACTGTTGAAACAGATATCACGGTAAAACATGTATCATTGGACATTTATACCTCTTTGGATAGTTACATATATTTACATACGAGTGTAGATGTGAGTGCAGATGTTAAAGTGCTGATTTCCGCTCTCTCTCTCTGTGTGTGTGTGTGTGTGTGTGTGTGTGTGTGTGTGTGTGTGTGTGTGTGTGTGTGTGTGTGTTGATGAGCTGTCCGTGGTCCTGAACTCATGTCTCCCACTACAGTATTTACTTATCAGTGATATGTTGGTGCACTATCAAGTTATCGCTATAGCTTCCGTGTTCTGTGAGACGTGATCAATCCACTGGTATAGCAGCAGAGGAAACGCACTTCTCAATAAAGGAATATAGTCAAATGATACCTTTTGCATTTTAAAAATGTATTAACGGTGTCAGTTTTTCACCTGCATGGCTGCCTCGACGACACGAGGTAATTGTGACGGGATCAAAAGGGCTCGTAGAAAAGAGGATGGATGGATTTAAGAAACGCAGGACTTCCATGCAGGAACCCACTGCGCGTGCCGCTTTGAAACAGAAGGTTGACACATCCTACATTAGTACGGGTTATCTTATATAATATAACTGTGTTCTGTGAAATGTAATCAATTCAATGACTGGGTGTCTCTACCGGATGAGGTCATTTAAGTAAAGGAGGAAGTCAGTCGACGTAGCATAATGAGTATCCGATTCTACAGAAAGGAGGTTTAGGTAGATGGATGCTAACAAACAGGACTTTCAGGCATGCAACCACTGCGTGCGTCCCGCCATTCGACATCGAATCATCCTCAATTACGTACAATAAAGGATTCTGTTCTGTTCTAAGTCATGTTCACCATGTGTGGGAGTTTCTGGGAGTTCCCTGAATGATGGAAAATGGGTAGCTTTCTGTCCAATCAATTACAAAAAGACAACAGAATGACTTCTGCTCAGTTATCTTCCGGTGTGTTTGGGCGATGTCTGCTTCCTGCCCCTGCCCCACACGTTGTGACCCGCGCGCCCTCTTTTGACACACATCGAGATGGATGAGCACAGAGGCCAGAGCTCATGGAAAACTCCTACTTGAGCACGAGCAGGTCAGATTGCTTTCAGGTGAGAGTGACAGGTGTTGACGATGATAAAAATAGCCTTACTGTTGCATTTAACTCTATATTAGATTCTGTTGGTTTCTGTCAGAGTGTAAATAAACCAACCCACTGCTATAATCACACTCTCGACCTTGTTCTGACTTATGGTATTGAAATTGAGCAACTATTAGTCGAACCGCATAATCCTGCTTTATCCGACCATTTCTTAGTAACTTTTGAAGTACTGTTACTAGACTACAAAGCATTAGTCAAAAGCTCTTGCAGCAGAAACCTATCCGTTAGTGCTATAGCCACATTTAAGGAAGAGATTCCACCAATACTTAACTCGATAGCATGTCTGCATGTAAGGGAGGAAACTTATACAAAATGTACACCACCCCAAATTGATCATGTTGTTGATAGTGCTATAGATGCGCTGCGAATAAAATTAGACTCTGTTGCTCCTTTGAAAAAGAAGAAAATAAAGCAACATAGATTAGCTCCATGGCATAATGCCGAAACCCGCAAAAATAAAGCAAAAGTCTAGACAAATTGAAAGGATATGGCGTTCCACTAAACTTGAAGAATCTCGTTTAATCTGGCATATTACTCTCAATGAATATAAGAAAGCACTGCGTAAAGCGAGAGCAGCATACTACTCTTCATTAATAGATGAGAATAAGAATAATGCAAGATTTCTTTTCAGCACTGTAGCCAGGCTGACAGAGAGCCACAGCTCCATTGAGCCTTCTATTCCCATAGCACTCAGTAGTAATGATTTTATGTGCTTTTTTAACGATAAAATTGTTACTCTTAGAAACAAAATCAATGACCTCTTGCCTTTGACCATGAATAGAATGCTTTTCAGCCATAAACCTTGAACAATTACATTCAATGATTCTCTCTTCTAAACCATCAACGTGCATGTTAGACCCAATTCCAACTAAGCTGTTGAAGGAAGTTTTTCCATTAATTAGCACTTCTTTATTAAATATTATGAATATGTCTTTATTATCAGGCTATGTTCCACAATCATTCAAAGTAGCAGTGATAAAACCGCTTCTTAAAAAGCACAACCTCGATCCAGAGGTTTTAGCCAACTATAGACCTATTTCTAATCTTCCGTTCCTCTCAAAGATTCTTGAGAAAGCGGTCGCAAAACAGTTGTGTGATTACTTAAAAAACAATGATTTATTTGAAGATGTTCAGTCTGGCTTTAGAACACATCATAGCACAGAGACAGCTCTGGTTAAAGTCACAAATGACATTCTAATAGCCTCAGACAAGGGACTTGTCTCTATTCTTGTTTTGCTCGATCTCAGTGCTGCATTTGATACTATCGACCATGATATCCTATTGCAAAGACTAGAGCACTTAGTTGGCATACAGGGAACTGCTTTAGGCTGGTTTAGGTCCTATCTATCTGAACGCTCTCAGTTTGTACGTGTCAACGATGAATCTTCCACGCAAACCAAAGTTAGCCATGGAGTGCCACAGGGCTCAGTGCTCGGACCTATTTTGTTCACATTATATATGCTTCCGCAATATTATAAGGAATCATTCTGTAAACTTTCATTGTTATGCGGATGATACTCAACTATATCTATCAATCAAGCCTGATGAAATTAATCATCTAAATAAAATTCAAGACTGCCTCAAGGACTTAAAGACGTGGATGACCTTAAACTTTTTGATGTTAAACACGACCAAAACTGAAGTTATTGTACTTGGCCCGAAGAATCTACGAAACTAATTATCTAAAGATATACTAACTATGGATGGCATTAATTTGGCCCCCATGCATTTGTTACTTCTAGGCTGGATTATTGTAACTCATTATTATCAGGGAGTACCAAGAAGTCAGTCAAGTGGCTTCAGCTGATTCAAAATGCTGCGGCTCGTGTACTAACCAGAGTTAGGAAAAGGGACCGCATTACTCCTGTTCTGGCTGCCTTACACTGGCTCCCTATAGAACACAGGATAGAATTTAAAATTCTTCTTCTCGCCTACAAATCCCTTAATGGGCAGGCGCCATCTTACCTTAAATAACTCATTATACCCTACTGTCCTACTAGGGCATTGCGTTCCAAGAATGCAGGGTTGTTGGTTGTTCCTAGAGTCTCTAAAAGTACAATGGGAGCCAGAGCTTTTTCTTATCGAGCTCCACATTTGTGGAATCAGCTTCCAGTTTGTGTTCGGGCGGCAGATACCCTATCCGTTTTTAAGAGTGCGCTTAACACCTTCCTTTTTGATAAAGCTTATAGTTAGGGCTGATTAGATTCAGCCCCTAGTTTTGCTGATATAGGCTTAGTTTGTCGGGGGACATCTTACTTCTTCCTTCTCTCTGTCTGTACCTGTGTCCTCTCATGTTCCGATTAACCCAGCTTCCCCACATGTCTTTCTTTGTGGTGTCTATATACGCCGGGATCCGGAGTCATGGATGATCCTGCGGTCCTGTGTCCTGGATCGCGAGCCCTGGATCTTGAGTCGTGGCTGTGGTCCTGGATCATCGGTCCTGGATGGATATCCTCGTGGATTCATCTTCCTATTATACACACATGCATTTCCAAACATTTGGACTACCTATGTTGCAAATGTATTATCTTTTCAATTTACACACGGCATCTATTGCACGTCTGTCCGTCCTGGGAGAGGGATCCCTCCTCTGTTGCTCTCCCTGAGGTTTCTCCCATTTTTCCCTTTAAACTGGGGTTTTCTCTGGAAGCTTTTCCTTGTACGATGTGAGGGTCTGAGGACAGAGGGCCTAAGGAAAGAGGGTCTAAGGACAGAGGGTCTAAGGACAGAGGGTGTGGTATTGTCATACTGATATTCTGTACACACTGTGAAGACCACTGAGACAAATGTAACATTTGTAATATTGGGCTATATAAATAAACATTGATTGATTGATTGATTGATTGATTGATCAGGCCGCGTTAGGCGCGCCTCCTGTGTGCTTGTCAGCCGTGACGGAGGCAAGTAGACACATTTGATCGTGGAAACAGCAGCACAGAGGCTCAGCTGCTCACCATTTTACGGCTGAAGCAACAAATAATAACACAAAAGAAAAGGAGCAGATTCCAGCTTCCACCCCAGCTTCCACCCCAGCTCCACCCCAGCTTCACCCCAGCTCCACCCCAGCTTCCACCCCAGCTTCCACCCCAGCTTCCACCCCAGCTTTCACCCCAGCTTCCACCCCAGCTTCCATCCCACCACCACCCCAGCTTTCACCCCAGCTTCCACCCCAGCTTCCATCCCACCACCATCCCAGCTTTCACCCCAGCTCCACCCCAGCTTTCACCCCAGCTTCCACCCCAGCTTCCACCCCAGCTTCCACCCCAGCTTCCATCCCACCACCATCCCAGCTTTCACCCCAGCTTCCACCCCAGCTTCCACCCCAGCTTCCACCCCAGCTTCCACCCCAGCTTCCACCCCAGTTTTCAGTTATGCAGTAACGTAAGAAGCTGCTAGATGCGTTTTACCACAAGGTGTCATTGATGTGGTTTTAAAAATGAAGATATTAAGAAATGAAAGAAAGGCTAACGTATAAGTGAGGTTGTTTTTGCTTGACTGTCTTGACCTGCTTGCCCCTCTGAAGCCGACTAAAGCTGTTGCTCTCAACGTGCGTGAAAACATTTCTCGCGTCTCTTTTCTATCCAGCACTGCACCTCCACGGCTCCACTGCCACATTCTCATTGACACTCCTGCCCTGCAGACAAAACAGTTCCCCGGCCGAGTGCCTGCCACTTGACTGACAGACCTTATGTACAAGCCGATATCGTCGTGTTATTGTAAATCACAGTGGTGTCACGGAAAGGTCAGACTGCACACCGAGTCTCGTCTGAATAATAAATCCAGAGACCGCTGACATGAAAATTGACTGCGGCGTTACTGTCTGTCATTATGTCTCTGTCATAGGTGGGAACAAATCAGAGAGAGAGAGACAGAGAGAGAGACAGAGACAGAGACAGAGAGACAGAGACAGAGAGAGGCAGAGACAGGGAGACAGAGACAGAGAGACAGAGACAGAGAGAGAGACAGAGAGAGAGACAGAGAGAGACAGACAGAGACAGAGAGAGAGAGAGAGAGAGAGAGAGAGAGAGAGAGAGACAGAGACAGAGACAGAGAGAGAGAGAGAAAACAAGATTTCTACGACCAACAATCCATGAGTGAGGCTTCAAAGCTGTCGTCTAAAAGCCAATACGATGTGAAGTGAGTGTCGACTTCTTATTGACCGTCTATGGATTACAGACGGATGGAATCGGAGGGATGCTATCTGTCACACATTCAGAATAAGCGGAGAAGTTACAGGTGTCCACATCGTGTCCCTGAGCCGAGAACGCATGCTTATTATCCGACTGGAACACCACCTGATGCTCAGCTGGGATAGCAGACCGGTGTCGCTCTTTGCCTCCTGCTCTCTTCACACACCGCCTGTTCCTGATAGTCGTATTGTGCTCCAGATGTTCACATCACCCTCCAGTGGGAGAGGCTGGATGGATATCAACAAAGCTGCGTTTTATTAAAGCCATCGGTCGTGTAAGTGGCTACTGCCTGAGATCGCATGCTTATTAAATGCGCCAACTGCTAGGACTGTCTGAGGGAAGACAGCTTTTAGATGCGCAGCTCCTCTGTCTTGGAACAGTCTGCACATGAAATGGAAACTGAGCAATCTGGTGCCACTAAATGTTTTTAAAGCTCGGTTGGATGCTACTCAACTCGTACCTGGTAGTGTGGATAGTTATTGTAAATTGTAATCCATCAATCAATCAATCAATCAATCAATCAATAGGATACAGCTGTAATAGGCCTAAGGCCTTTTAGTCGCTCATAAATAAATAAGTAGATCACTGTTCTTTATTTACTATGGATGCTGGCAACAGTCACATCGTCGGAAGTGAAGGTGATGTTTGACCACTAATAGTCGAGGCGGGACTTAAGACAGTTAACCGTCTTGGATGTGATAACGCTTTCTGGCAGATCATTCCACAAGTCAACCACACGCAGGCTGAACAAGCTGCGGCGGATAGCCAGTCTTGAGTACTGTTTCTTCAACTTCAGGCAGTGTCCACGAGTCCTGGTGTTATAATCCCGTTGTAGTGGGCATGATGTTTTGTAGATGCTGTGGAGATATTTGAAAACTTCGATCACATCTCCCCTCGCCATTCTATAATACATACTCGGGATTTTAAGACTTTGCAGTCGTTCTTGATATGGTAGGTCCGTTAGTTCTGGAACCAGCTTTGTTGCCCATCTCTGTATTTTCTCGATGGGCTCAGCATCCTTTTTGTACATGGGGGACCAAGCGACATTCCCATACTCGAGGAGTGGCCGTACAAGAGAGATGTATAAACTACGTACTACGTCAGAGTCCAAATAAGTCTATGATCTGCTAGGATACCATTCGCTTTGTTACTTGACTGGCGGATATGGTCACTAAATGTCAGGGTATTGTCAACAGTCACACCAAGGTCCTTTTCATTCCGAGTCTCGGATAGGTTTATAGTGTTTTGAATTATCACCCATATTACACTCATATTTTTGATTCAGAAAACCTAAGTGCATTACTTTGCACTTTGCTGCATTGAATTTGAGCTGCCAACACTCGGACCATCTTTGCATTTCTCAGAGATCTGACTGGAGTTTTTCTGCCTCCTCTTTACACTTAATTTCCTTGAAGACTTTAGTATCATCTGCAAACATCTGGACCCTGGAGCTCACATTATCGGGTAGGTCGTTGATATAAAGGACAAACAGTGGAGGACCCAGGACACTACCTTGTGGAATTCCACTGAGAACTGGGCACCATCCAGATGGTTTCCCGTTAACAAAGACTCTCTGTCGCCTGTTCTTGAGAAAGTCTGAGATCCAGGTGAGTATGTCTCCATGGATACCATATAGAGCTTCTTCAGTAATCTTTTGTGAGGTACAGTATCAAATGCTTTCTGGAAATCCAAATAAATGGCATCGAGACTTCCTCTCTCGTCCAGGGTACGAGACCATAGGTCAAGGCAGGCCAGGAGTTGGGTTGAACAGGATCTGCCCTGGGCGAAGCCGTGTTGGCGGTCTGATAATAGGTTGTTTGAGTCAAGATGTTCTATGACGGGATCACGCACCAAGGATTCAAGGAGTTTGCATACTACTGCTGTAAGGCTGACAGGCCTATCGTTTCCAGGATTGCTTCGGTCAGGTTTTTGAATATAGGAGTTACATGACCATCCTTCCAAGGCTGTGGTACCACACCTTCATCAAGCGATTTTTTAAAATAGTAAGTAAGGGTTTATCTAGTTCGTCACACAGTTCTTTGAGAATCCTGGGATAGATGCCACCCGGTCCTGATGCTTTTGAGGCATCTAAGTTCAATAGTTTTTTATGGATGTCCTTAGATGTGAAGTCCAATTTATTTAGTGTAGTGTTAAATGGTCTGTCCTGGAAGTCTGGTATTGATGAGGTATCCTCCTTTGTGAACACACTAGCAAAGAGGGAATTCAGTGTATTGGCTTTGTCCTTGTCATTTTGAGCCAGGCTGCCATTAGCCTTTTTCAGATCTCCGACTGTGGCATTGGCTTTTAGCTTGCTTCTGGCATATTTATAAAAAGCTTTCGGATTCTCTTTGGCTTCCTTTGCAATTTTTATTTCATGCTCTCTTTTAGTTTTCCGACACTCCCATTTAACTTGGTTGCACAATTTTGCATAGGAACAACAGTCACTCTCTGTACCAGATAACCTTTGTAAGGTGTAAGCTGCACTTTTTGATTTGACGTTTGATTCTATCATTTATCCATTCTGGAGTAGAGCGATTTTTCTTACATTTTCCCGATGACATAGATAGATAGACTTTTATTAATCCCTCGTGGGGAAATAGTTCCTCTGCCTTCGACCCATCCTAGTGTTAGGAGCAGTGTGCTGCCATTTTGAACGGCGCCCAGGGAGAAGTGTGGGGAACGGTGCCTTGCTCAGGGACACCTCGGTAGCACTTGGTCTTGCCGGGACTTGAACTGGTGACCTTCCAGTTGCCAACCCTATGGACTTCGCCACCACCAAGATGTGCCTC
This sequence comes from Champsocephalus esox, assembly GCA_036324585.1. NCBI lineage: Eukaryota > Metazoa > Chordata > Actinopteri > Perciformes > Channichthyidae > Champsocephalus > Champsocephalus esox. The sequence goes on along the minus strand of CM070482.1, from coordinate 5,268,477 downwards.
TTGCAACTTGTTAGGATTTTTTCTTCCACGGCCTCCCACTGTGCTGAAGCTGACTTGTTTCCAAAGGTCTGTGTGCAGTCTGTCCCAATCATTTCCTGTTTCAGGCCTTCATCATTTCCTTTATCAAGGATGAACTTGCGGTTTGGATTATCGCATATCTCATGGTAGCATAGACATTTGAAAGATAGGCAGTCATGGTGACTTTTTCCTAGTGGTGCTTCATGGCTTAGATCCTCAACCATTCCCTCCTCATTTGTGATAATTAGGTCAAGCACATGTGGAGTTTGGTTTCCTCTTGCATGCGTTGGTTTTGTTACATGTTGAAATACGTAGCAGTCTCTCAAGGATTCAAGGAACATGGATTTTCAGTCTCTGGTGCCCGTATGGGTTGCCAACCAATTTCAGGATAGTTAAAGTCACCCATAATTAAAACGTGGCTGCGGTTTAGTGAGGAAGCTTCTTCAACTAAACTTCTAGTTTCAGAGTTGCCGATATGTTTGACAGTTTGGTGACCGGGAGACACATCCAACCAGAAGACGGTCCGTATTGCGGAGTTGAATTTCACACCACACAGATTCTGTAGATGTAGTTCTTAGGTACTGCTCTGAGGTAGGATTTAGTGTAGATACAGACACCTCTTCTACCCTCATCTAGATTGCTGAAAATATCATATCCACTGATGTTCGATTCACATAGCTGGATTGGTACTTGTGGGTTTTTTGGAAGTGCTTCACTAATAGCTATCATTTCTGGGTCATATTTATCAATGTTTGCTACCAGTTCATTTCTCTTATTCATATCAGAATCTGCATTAGTGTAAAGACATTGAGCCCGTAGAAAGTCCTCTACTACTCTGAGTTTTTATTATTTATGTATTTGTAGGTTCTGTCTTGTTTTAATTTTGTTTTATTTTTTGTCAAACAACTTTCATGTCCTTGTATTTTGAACCGCCACATGTTCGTTCCGTCCTCTTCCATTTTCATTTTTTCTTTCTTGACAAGGTCGTTCCTCTGTTCCCGTTCTTCTTTGGAGAGTTCGTTTGCCACACTTATTAACTTTAACTTTGCTGATGCGTTCTTCAATTTGTGGAGACTTGAAATTATTTTCCGTTTCTCGAAAGTGGAATTTGTGGTAATCAGCATTGGTCTGTTTTTTGTTCCGGTTCTCGAGTCCCGAGGCGAATCACCTTCGATGCCAAAACCCCTTCGATTCCCAACTCGTATTTCATCAGATCGTTTATCGTATCTTCATCATGCCGTTTCCTGGCATCTATATTTCCGTCCTCACTTTTTTGTAATCTGTGTCTAACAATGTTTTTCTCTCTGCTCTCGTCTGACCGTTGTTCTCTCGTAAACTCCCTGATTGCCGATTTGACTAGTACCGTATCGTGTATTGTTTTCTTCCTGACAACATCTGACCAAGTAGGTGAAGTATCATCCTCAGTTACAGAGTCACTGTCTCCCTCCTTAGGTGGGCTCGCCGGTATGTCTTGGGAGATGAGCTGTGCCATAAGCTCTCTGGTGTAGTGTTGTTGTTTCTCTGCTTGCTTAATTATCATCTCCTCCAGTGCGTCCAATATTTGTACTAATTCAGGTGAGGAAATTGTTTCTTGTTTTCCAACAGTTCCTCTGATTTTGAATCCTTCAGAGCCTTGCGGGTTTTATCCTGGCATTGCTTACTACACAGCCACATCACGTCGTTAGGTTCAGACATGTGTGTCTATTGCAATTGATGCTGTAATGATGTCCTTTTTATTGTTCTGTTGTTTTATGTTTTTATGTTTCATGTGGAACCTACTTGAGCAAGTCTCCCTTGAAAAAGAGATCAATGATCTCAAGGGATTTACCTGGATAAATAAAGGTTTGAAATGAAATGAAATGAAAGAAAACATTAGGACAAACATGGACATTCAAAATTCATAATTAAATAAATAAATACAAATAGGCATCTGTGTGACGCTCCTATGATGTGTTAATGTGTGCAATAGCTGCTGGGATAAAACTGATTTTATCGCGCTTCGTTCTACTCTTTGGGACGACTAGCCTCCGGCCCGAAGGAAGAAGCTTGAATTCTGAGTGCAGACGGTGGGTGTCATCGTCTAACATGGAGCTGGATAACCGCTGTAACTGCCTGAGGTACAGGGTCTCCAGGTTTATCACTTCCTGAGGTACAGGGTCTCCAGGTTTATCACTTCCTGAGGTACAGGGTCTCCAGGTTTATCACTGCATGAGGGACAGGGTCTCCAGGTTTATCACTTCCTGAGGTACAGGGTCTCCAGGTTTATCACTTCCTGAGGGTACAGGGTCTCCAGGTTTATCACTGCCTGAGGGACAGGGTCTCCAGGTTTATCACTTCCTGAGGTACAGGGTCTCCAGGTTTATCACTGCCTGAGGGACAGGGTCTCCAGGTTTGTCACTGCCTGAGGGACAGGGTCTCCAGGTTTGTCACTGCCTGAGGTACAGGGTCTCCAGGTTTGTCACTGCCTGAGGGACAGGATCTCCAGGTTTGTCACTGCCTGAGGGACAGGGTCTCCAGGTGTGTCACTGCCTGAGCGACAGGGTCTCCAGGTTTAGTCAGGTTCCCAAACCATGACATTAGTGAAAAAGACAGAATTGACTCGATGAAAGCACGATAAAACCTGATCACGGTTTTGTGAATGTTAAAATATGACATGTCCTCAGACAGTACAAACGCTGGTGCCCCCTTTTGCACACCGCTTCACAGTTTGGATCAGAGCTACACTTTGAGTCAATAATCGTCCCGAGATATTTGTATGATGGCACAAATTCTACTTTCTGATTCTGCATTGTTCAGATTTCACGGTCTCTGCTTTTAACCCATAGTGCTTTCAAACAAGACGAGGTAAGTGAACGTGCGGAAATAAGAGAAAATACACTTCTCCTCTCACTAAAGCACAAAGAGAGGCTGCAATAAGATCAGCGTTTGGGAACACTCAACATGTTTCCCCGGGGGCAGAGATTACAGCGTGATTGAGAAAAGAGATGGAGCATCCAATCTTACAATTTGCCCAATGCGATCTGGTGTCTGGCGCAGGCAGGATGTTTTATATTACAGTGAATTAAAAACGTGTTCACGAGAAGCTCTCCACCCGGAGGAAGTGGACCATAAAGTGACCTCCCCCCATTAGACACTACAGATAGAGCTGCGTGCACAGTTTACTGTATATTATAATAATAATAATAATAATAATAATAATATATGTTGTAAAGCGTATCCCTCCATCTTGTGACTGTGTGACTCCCTCTCTTGGATATCAGCATGTGAAGGACACTGCTCAGGAACTAGCTGATGCTCTGTGTGTAGGGATGGGTATCATTTGAAATATATCGATTTCGATTCCGGTTCTGCTTATCGATTCCGGTTCTGCTTATCGATTCCGGTTCTGCTTATCGATTCCGGTTCTGCTTATCGATTCTGGTTCTGCTTATGTATTCTTACAAATGTATTGCACAATAGCTGTGCTTTATTTTAACTGAGCTACGCCTGTGGCGAGCTATTAGCAGGCCTGTGCCTTGTCTTTTTATTTTTTAGTGTAGTGGAGCCTCACTTCAGAGCGTTTACCGCGACCCATCTTTGGTCTTATGAAGTGACTGAGCTCGTGAACTGTCTACGGGAGGGCGAGGGGTGCCTCGCTGCGGGGCAACTGTGGACCTCTGTCGCCTGTCAGCGCAACTTACACGATGCCGTTTAAAAAAAATAAGGGCGTTGCCGGCCGTCAGCGTACCGAGCCGGTCGTCAACGGCCCGCTGCCGACCGGCCGTTCTGTGATTCTCCAGAACACACAGATGGCCAGTCCGCTATGTATACCACGGGTCACCGCATCGCTGTGGCGCAGACGGACCCGGTGGAATACAGAGGCCGTTTCTCAATCGCGAGTACACATGCTGCAGAGCAACTAATTCAAGTATACTACGTCAGAGTGGCGCAGAATGCTGGGCATTTAAACAGTCCTTCGGCGCCACTCGATGACGTAGTATACTTGAAATAGTTGCTCTGCAGCAGCTTTACTTGCGATTGAGAAACGGCCACAGTCTACCGCGTTTAGGAACCGTTAAGCAGAACCGAAATTGTGTATTTTATATGGGTACCCAGTACCCGGCATTCTCTTATCGGTTCTCATCTGGAACCGAGTTTCAGTTCTCAACCCTATCTGTATGGGATGACTACTTCCATTCTGGAGAGGATCACAAGTACATGGATCCTGAGATTGAAGCTCAAGCCGGGGACGAGTGATATTTTCCTAACAAAAACCTTTGAGTCTTTGTATCTTGAATCCAAAGTGTGAGTACTGACCGATATCCCAGAGTCCAGCGCTTTCGATCTCCTTGCGTCCGATGAAGTACCAGACGCAGGCCATCCAGTGGGCCAGCAGGGCGAACATGGACATGAGGAGCGTGAGAACCACCGCGCTGTACTGGGAGTATCGCTCCAACTTCTGCAGGAGGCGCAGCAGCCGGAGGAGGCGCACCGTCTTCAGGAGGTGGACACCAAAGTACTGAAAGAGAGGGAGACAAGGTTCAAGGTTCACGGATGGTTTATTTGTATAGCACATTTTAAGACACAGAGGCAATTCAAAGTGCTTCACATAGGCATTTAACACATAATTAAAAACAAAACAAACGCACAAACAAAATTAAAAAAAGACAATTAATAAAAGTGATACAATTGTGTTTCTTGCATCACAACAGCTCCACGTGCAAGACACATGATAATACATGTAACTAATACTTGTCAGATCAACTCTAAAATGTTCTAGCTTCACAGCAGCTCCATCAAATATAAGTACTGCATGGAGAGGGAAACACACTACAGACCTTCAGGGATTCTTAGATATACAGGAAACACTCTGCATTAGTCCAAACTAGAGATGTCCCGATCCGATCACGTGATCGGGGATCGGAGCCGATCACGTGATCGGGGATCGGAGCGATCACGTGATCGGGGATCGGAGCCGATCACGTGATTTACCAAAAATCGGGGATCGGGATTTTTTTTTAAACAAAATTTTTTTAGAAAATATTTGTATTATTTTATTTAATGTTACAAAACAAAAATGACCATGTTCACGTCTTAAAGTCATCCTGAGGACTTAGCTTTGGTTTAAAATTACACAACATCATGTATGTGTTGCTTCCTTTGGGCTTGTTTTCAGACCTGGTTGCTTATTCCTCTCAGAGCAATAGAGTGGGCGCAGTGCAGTGTCTGATAGCAGCAGCAAGCTAACGAGAGGCTACGTCCAGCTGGGGACTCGGGAGTCGGGACGGAGCAAAGGTCAGGAGTTTGGAAGTATTATGAAATTGAAAGTGAAGGCAGTGTAACAGCCAGATGCAATGTTTGCAAGAAGGAGACTTTCAAAAGGAAAGAGAAACTGCCCCAGAACAGATAACAGCCAGATAGCTGAATTCATCGCGTTGGATGACCAGCCGTTATCTGTTACCTTTCTTTCTCTTAATGCATTGCATAAAGATCGGATCGGGAAAAATCGGTATCGGCAGATTGTCAAAATCAAATGATCGGAATCGGATCGGAGCAACAAAAGGTGATCGGGACATCCCTAGTTCCTACACTTTCATACAGTACACATATTGTTTGTCTTGCATCACAGCAGCTCGACGTGCAAGCCACATGAAAATGCATGTAACTTACCCCGAATGTAAGGAGACAAGCATGTCATAAAACTAACAAACATCATAAAGAAATCCAAATGTTTTCATAAAACGAAAATGACAAAACGTAAAAATAAGGAAACACAAATTGATGTTTAATCAGTCATTCAGTCATTTAATAAAAACTTCAATCAAATCGAATTATATCGTTTTAAAAATAAAATTGTAACGGGTAATATTTAGGACATGAACCAAGTTGAAATATCTTAGTGAGGGTTTGGTCTAGTATAGATTCTTTATTTGATTCCGCTCAACATGTGCTATGCATACTCTGTAGTGTGCATACTCTGTAGTGTGCATACTCTGTAGTGTGCATACTCTGTAGTGTGTGGACAGTTTAATTAAAAAGATATAAAGGGCTCATTTTGAATGCACGAGCAGGTCTCACACATAGACCTTGTTTAAGATTACAGAGGCCTACAAAGACGCCCTAATGATCCTTCAGTGCGAGCTCTAACAGCAGATTGTCTCGCTGCCATTTGTCTCTCTGTTAATCATCAATTTGAACGAGATGTTGATCTAATACATTCACATGGGAGCCGACAGCATCATGCACTCATTGTCCCCTTCTCCTCATTCGGCCTGCTGCCACAGACTGTTCTCTAACTCTGTTCTGTCTGCACCATGACATCAAGTCAAATTCCTCCTACGTGTCAACCTACCTGGCGATAGACCTGAGATGGAGTGTGTGTTTTTCTTTTCCCAGGAATAGAATATATCTTTATTGTCATCATACAAAGTACAACTAAATGTATTCGGCAAATCTCACTGTAGTAAAAAATAGACAAATAAATAAACCAGAGAGGTAAAAGCAGAGGTAGTAGCGATGACAGCGCAACAAAATAACATTCAATGGCAATGTGCATTTAACACTTACAGTATAGTGGTTGCAGTCTGTGAGAGGTGGAGTGTATGTGTGTGTGTGTGTGTGTGTGTGTGGTCTAGCATTACTATACTTGTGGGGACCTACATCTGTTTATATAGTCACTTGTGGGGACTCGCCTCCCTTATGGGGACAAATTATGGGGACCATTCATTTTAGAGTGAAGACTTGGTTAGGGTTAGGCATGTGTTGGTTATGGTTAAGGTTAGGATAAGTCTCCAGGAAATACATGTAAGTCAATGTAATGTCCCCTGAAGTGATGTATACATGGTATGTGTGTGTGTGTGTGCGTGTGCGTGTGTGTGTGTGTGTGTGTGTGTGTGTGTGTGTGTGTGTTCACAGTTGTTGTAATGTGCTCTGAGGGGGGACAGGGGTGGGAGTGCTGGAGGCCACAGCTCTCGGATAGAAGCTGTTCCTCAGTCTGTTGGTGTGAGATGGTATTGTCCTGAACCGTCTGCCAGATGGAAGTGAGTCAAACAGAAGAAGAGGGAATCAAGAAGTGCGATTGGTCAATCTGTGGATGTAACCACTCACCACGCTGACGTTGAAGGCGTACAGAAGGTCAAAGGGCAGCGCGGCGATCAGATCCACGAACAGCCAGGTGGTGACGTAGTGAACGCAGATGGAGCGAGCGTCGTACACCACCTGACCCGACGTGCTCACAAACGTGGTCCGAAAGTTCAGCAGGATGTCTGCAGAGGACGAGACACATCAGGAACAGGTTAGTGCCGAGTTACTGCAAGAGGAATTACATTGTGAAAAAAAGAAGGTAATATTGCACTAAAGAGAAATAACTATTAATATTTTAAATTAAAAAAATTAGAATAAATGTTTGCAAGAAATATTAAAATATTAAAAAAAAGTTAACAAATACAAATTAATAAAACAATACAAACATGTAAATTAAAAATGTATTAAATATAAATACAACATGTATTAATGAAAAAAATGTTAGTCCCAAGTTCACATATAAGGAGTTTGTGCTTTAACACAGTGAGAGGAATTGCAATTTTTAAAAGGAGGAAATATTGATCCATTAAAATAAAAAAATATAAATGTCTTAAATAAAAGAAATGTTTGCAAGAAATATAAATATATATAAAAAAGTAAGTTCATATATAAAATAAAAGTAGAATACATACAATTCAGAAAATGAAAATATAATAAAAGGAGACGACAGACTTTCCCAAACTTAGCAAGAATACAGATTTAAAAACGAACAAAGCTGTTCTGCAAAAAGCACAACATGGCTATTGAGTAAAACAACGTGTTTTATTATAACAGAAACAAAAAGACACAAGCATAGGGAATACAAGGCCTTAAAGCGGTGCAGTGAGGAACTATACATATCATTTGTTGTTAAATTGCTAAAACATGACGAAACCGCTCCTAAGTTAAGTTAAGGTACGTGTCCCGTGTTTCTGGTCCCAAGCAAAGTCTTAAGGATGAAGTTTACTTCCAGGAGCGACCAAATGACGAACACCCTGACGGCACAGTTCCCAGACAGGAAACCCTTCAGCTGTGGGTGGCTCTTTTAATTTCATTGCCAAGTGTATTGATGGAGGGTTATGTTCTTTATTTTCCATGAAAGCAAATTGTCCATCAGAGGCCCGATGCTTTCTGGGAAACGAGTGAGCAACGAGACGTAATGGTCTGTCGTGAATATCCGTTCACTGCTGTGTACGCATCATTACAAACTTCTTAATCTAAACTTTTATCGTGACTGGATAGCCTCTCAGAGACGGGCTGTTTCATCGACTTCCTGTCAGGAGGCGGGGAATACATCCAGGGACGGAGAGGCGATCTGCACGATCGTTAAGTTGTGTTAATTACTCAAGTCGGCGGCACTGGTGTTGGATAACGAGAGGACTTATTGAACAACTTGTAACATGAAAAGCGGTCATTTGTCTCCTTCCTCAAACCATGTCAGAGGTAAAGGTTCCTTGTACAGGACAGTAGACACGTAATTAACTTAGTACACCTTTCTTTTTTCGAGGTATTTGTACTTTACTATCGTAGAATATATATTAGTACGACTTTTATTTGCTGTAGGGATCTGCAGCTAAAGACTATCATCATTATCGATAAATATTCCGATTATTTTCTGGCATAATCTATTAATCTTTTGGTCAATAAAATGTCCGAAAATAATGAAATATCTCCGTCCCTCACCCTCTAAGTCGAAGGCGCACGTTTTACAGGCTGCTTTACAAGCTTTAGTTACTTTTCAGATCGAGATATTGCAAACAAAACATGTGATTGAGTATAAAATCAGATTTAATGATGTTGGGTTGAAGATTTAAACACCCAAAACATATGGAGCATTTTAGATGTGCATCACCTGAACCAGCTTTAACATAAAAGTGTAATTGCTGTTTCTGCGTTCATTAGTTAATGCTTTACTAAAAAGATGGTCCAGTAATATAAAGAAACAGTCCGTCTCTGACAAATATACAAATAGGATCAAAACAAAAGGCATGGAGAAAGTGTGCAAGCCTTGACAAATAAATACTTTAACTTTTGCAGCATTTTGTTGATAATACTTAAGAACTTTGCTCAAGGGACAGTTTAGAATCAGGATTTCAGTTAAGGATTCGAAAATGTATTCGTGTTTATCCAACGACTTTAATCTCTTCAAAGTCAATCACAGCTATGCAACAAAAGTCAGGTCCATCCATTCAATCAATCCATATATCATCCAATCATCCATCCATCCATATATATATATATCATCCAATCATCCATCCATCCATATATATATCATCCAATCATCCATCCATCCATATATCATGCAATCATCCATCCATCCATATATCATGCAATCATCCATCCATATATCATCCAATAATCCATCAATCAATCAATCAATCATCCATCCATCCATCCATCCATATATCCATCCATCCATATATCATCCAATCATCCATCAATCCATCAATCAATCATCCATCCATATCATCCATCATCCATCCATATATCATCCAATTATCCATCAATCCATCAATCATCCATCCTTCCATCTATCATCCAATCATCAATCATCAATCAATCATCCAATAATCCATTAATCCATCAATCAATCAATCATCCATCCATCCATCCATCCATATATCCATCCATATGTCATCCATCCATCCATATATCATCCAATAATCAATCAATCAATCAATCAATCATCCATCCACCCATCCATATATCATCCAATCATCCATCCATCCATATATCATCCAATCATCCATCCATCTATCCATACATCCAACCAACCAACCAACCATGCATCCATCCATCAATGCATGCATGCATCCATCCAATCATTTATCTAATTATCCAACTTTCCAAATATCGATATATCTATCCATCCATCCACCCATTTTGTCATCCAACTATCCAATTAAAAAGCAGTATGTCCCTCACCTAGAATGAAGAGTATCTCCACGAGGATGTCGCTGACGCTAGGGGGGCTCCTGGGGGCGGAGCTCTCGTCCCACCCCCCCACCACGGTGAAGCACACGTTGTAGGGAACAGTGACCGCCACGTAGAAGGTCGCCAGGAGAATCAACCAATCCCAGCCGGCCTTGAAGTTGCCGTAGTGGAGGAGGATGAAGCGGGACTTCTGGATCGCTGCTACCTTATACTCTGGGATGGGAGGCTTGTCTCCAAACATGTTCTGATAGGATAACAGAGGAAGAGTTCATAAAACACAAAGGCGGGAAGTAGTGGAGTACAAATACTTCGTTACTGTACTGAAGTACATTTTTCTGGTATCAGTACTTTACTCCACTACTTATTTTTCTGATGACTTTTTGCATTTACTTCTGACATTTTGAACACAAATACCTGTACTTTTTACTTCTTACATGTTGAACCCAAATACCTGTACTTTCTACTTCTTACTGTTGAACTCAAATACCTGTACTTTCTACTTCTTACATGTTGAACTCAAATACCTGTACTTTCTACTTCTTACATGTTGAACCCAAATACCTGTACTTTCTACTTCTTACATGTTGAACCCAAATACCTGTACTTTCTACTTCTTACATGTTGAACCCAAATACCTGTACTTTCTACTTCTTACATGTTGAACCCAAATACCTGTACTTTCTACTTCTTACATGTTGAACACAAATACCTGTACTTTCTACTTCTTACATGTTGAACTCAAATACCTGTATTTTCTACTTCTCACATGTTGAACTCAAATACCTGTACTTTCTACTTCTCACATGTTGAACCCAAATACCTGTACTTTCTACTTCTTACATGTTGAACACAAATACCTGTACTTTCTACTTCTTACATGTTGAACTCAAATACCTGTACTTTCTACTTCTTACATGTTGAACTCAAATACCTGTACTTTCTACTTCTCACATGTTGAACACAAATACCTGTACTTTCTACTTCTTACATGTTGAACCCAAATACCTGTACTTTCTACTTCTTACATGTTGAACCCAAATACCTGTACTTTCTACTTCTTACATGTTGAACCCAAATACCTGTACTTTCTACTTCTTACATGTTGAACTCAAATACCTGTACTTTCTACTTCTTACATGTTGAACCCAAATACCTGTACTTTCTACTTCATACATTTTACAAACAGCTGGTTCCTTTAGTCTGAATGTGTGTTGGTGCGTGGTCATTATTCTTTAGAGTCACTGCGTGCCTATTGGTTGGAACACCATCCGTGTATCCATCACTTCCTGGTCTTCTCTAAAGAAGAGGGACCAATGGAAACGTTGTCATGTTGCCGTTGGTCACCATGGAAACATTCATTAGCTAACAATGACATTATTGTTCTATTGATATAAAGGGAGGTCAGGTACTCTTTAAAGCAGCTGCTAACTATGGGTACTTCCTACTGAAGTACACTTCAAAGCCTCTTTACTTTTACTTGAGTAAAGATGTACTGTTGCCATCTCTGATAAAACATTGCTCATGTTTTTACACCTGCACACACCCTATTATTCTCAACCTCTTCACGCTGATGTCGGCCTGATGAAACCCTCAGAAGTGTGATAGAAATTCCCGTCACGATCTCAAGGTTTCCAACCAGGTAAAGTAGTACTACTACTGTGCTGTGTGTGTGTGTGTGTGTGTGTGTGTGTGTGACATTATGATCTTTCTTTTCAATGCAACAAAACTGAAGGTTTTTTTTATGGCAAGACTTTTTGATAAACATTGGGAACATTAGTTTAAAATGGATGGTTATCTTGCAATAATTCCCCAATGACATACTACTGTATACTCTGTATGTTATGAAAGGCAATACCTATGTTTTGTGTACTTAATAATGTTTAGTTTATCCCGCATTTGGAGGCTCTTTATTGTAAAAAGGGGTTGTATTGCAAATATCACCAGGCAACACAAAAGGGCTTCACATTTACAAAGGTTATACAGCAAAATGTGTGTGAACAATATCTTTAAAATAAGGACTGAACCTATTTTTAATGGCTTTTTCAGAATGTTTCATCTGTTTTTAATATGCAAAACTAACCCTAGCAAATAAATACCCACAATAATGATCCTTAAAGCCATTCATTCCTCAATAAATGGGCGTCACCCGTGCAGTATACAAACTGCACAGGTCTGCATGTTTGTTTATCACTGACATCAGCAGGAAAGTGTTCCTTCAGCCCAAAGTCAGACAGAAGCTCGCTGCAGATGCCCTTCACTCCATCTGCCCACTCCACCGCAGCAGATATACAGTGTGGTGACAGCGGGCCATGATGATAGGTTAGAACAACAACTACATGTTGTTGTTAAGAAGTACATACATTTGTATTCCATCTGGATTAAAAAGAGTCTTTGAAGAATCGTTGTTGTTGTTGTTGTTGTTGTTGTTGTTGTTGTTGTTGTACGACCTGGGGGGTATACTACGAAGCAGGATTTTCCGCTTAGCCGGCTAAATTCAGGGAAAACTACGGCTTTTTTTTTCCCGGCTCTTTTTAGCGGGCTAGATCTCCATGGTAACTTATGCTGTGCGGCTAACCCGCCCCGGAGCAGGTTAGGTTGCAGGCTAAGAGTTCAACTCAGTGAGAGCACCGCCTGCTGACCAATCAGAGCTCAGTGTGCGGAGTTTAAAGCGATCAAGTCATATTACAGGAGAAAGGAAATACAGAAAAGCTGCCGTTGCAGGAAAGACGGCCGGCAAAAATCACCGTCTGTGTGAACGTGAACATTAATAGAATATCACCTCCATCTTCAGAGCAGTCTGACTATTATAACATTAGCGTTAAGAAAGCACTTAAATATCTGCCACAACATCAGTAACCGGATCGGAGTACATTAAGTACAGTCCGCGGCATATCACTTCATAATGTATCACATATCTCCTGATCTGAGTCAGCTGAGCCGTATCTGGCCGTGCAACACTCACAGCGTCACAGACTGGATGCAGAAGTATTATTTTAAGCAACACATAAGTTGACGAAACACTCGAGACAAATGTAATGAAAGTCAGATCGTGTGTTAGACGGGCAGTGATATCATAAACCTGTTAATGTACGCATTCAAACACTTGTTCTGTCACAGCTGTATTCACCTTGCAGGTGCAGCTCTGTGGCTTTGATCCTGATCAAGTGTTTAAGTCATGGATGTTTAAAGTTTAACTTCTTCATTTTTGACTAGTATTAAAGTTCACTTTTCATTCAGGAAGTATGACGCTGCGCTGTCAGTGCGCTACTAGATAGGACACGGCTGGCTGAGTGATCCACTTGATAACCCGCGTCGTAGGACCGTTTAGAGAGAGCGCGTATGTTTTGGATTCGGCCAACCGGCTAACTCAAACATATCCAGGTTAGGTTGAACCGGCTTCGTAGTACAGGCCCCTGAAGAGGTTTTAAAAAGTTGGCTTCTGCATTATTTATCCTTACCTCTGTGCATACAGTTATCAGACCAAAGAATAGTACTTAATAATCCAAAGGTAGACATAATGAGAGGCTTTGGCACGCCACACATCTGGCAACCGAGACATGTTGTTACTCCACAAATATACTTTTCTTATCCATGGGATATTTATTTATAAATATTTTTAGAATCAAATAAAACATTTAAAAAAGAATAGACAAACAAATTCGAATAAAAGAAAAGAATACAAATATATATTAAAATATATTAAATTAAACAGATGCAGGTGAACTCACGTTGTTGAGCTTCAGCTTGCTCTTGTCTTGTTTCTGCAGGTGTCCTGACAGATGATACAGAACCGCTCTGCTGCGCCGCCGGTTAGTGTTGAACCCTGCAGGGCGAGTGACCTGATGCACCTCCAGGCCCGTCTCCTCGTCTGCGGAGGACAGGGAGACATGTGGAGACAAAGTCAAACCACAACACTGTCAGAGAGTTTATTTAAAAAACGTGCATACACGTAGAAGAAGACAACGAAGGAGCATTTACAAGACAAATAAATTACACAATACACACACACACACACACACACACACACACACACACGTCTTGCCAAACTTCTTTAATCATGAATCCAGGGCGTGTGTGTGTGCGTTTGAGGGATTAGACAAAAAGAGAGTAATACATGTATCAATGAGCAGAGTTTAAACCAGTCCAAACTACGGCTTGTCTTATATCGCCCTTCTTAAATATGGTATACAGTACGTCAACATTGCAAACCGATAATACCGATAATGTCTTTATAAGCCCACTTTTCAGATAAATTCCGTCAATTAAAGTTGAGAACTTTGTCTAAAAAAAACGTATTTGCATAACGAGCTTGAAATACACCTTTCACATTTCGCCCTTTCTATCTGAGGCTTCTGTTTTAAGGGATGAGCTGCAACATAAAGAAATGTATCTCTATGGAAAGCTTTGTTTGTTCTCTTAAAGAATATTCAAGCAGTATTGACCTACATTTGATTGATTTTTCTAGCTTATAGCTGAACTCATGAGGCAACGTACTGTAACTCACCTCTAGCGAGTGGCCCTGTATACGTTTCTGTGTGTGGCCTCGGTGAGAAACCAAGCCGCTCTAATCCCAGAGCTTTGACACCGTGAGTGAAGCAGCCCAAAGCCTCAGAGCTCCCTTCCCTTTGTGTTAGACTCAGAGTGTCTCCTTGTGCCAGTGCGAGACTCCTCTGGACTCGGAGTGTCTCCTTGTGCCAGTGCGAGACTCCTCTGGACTCAGAGTGTCTCCTTGTGCCAGTGCGACACTCCTCTGGAGTGGAGGTGTACATATTTGATGTGCTATTGACCTGCTGACTGCCTTTGTGTCTCTTCATCGACTAAACAATGTATTCTCGAGGTAAAATACGAAGGTCTGGGCGGAGATCCAGGTCTGTGTTCACAGAGCAGAGACAATGATAACCCAACACCTCGTCCAGGTCCCTGTCGTCTATTGAATAACAGAAGATACGACCATCGTAAAGGTCAAATTGATCCGACAGCAGGTCCCCTATCGTCCTGTTTCTCATCAGTATATCACAGCTCTCAGACACAGTGGGGCAAACAAGTATTTAGTCAGCCACCAATTGGGCAAGTTCTCCCACTTAAAACAATGAGAGAGGCCTGTAATTTTCATCCTAGGTACACTTCAACTATGAGAGACAGAATGGGGGGAAAGAATCCAGGAAATCACATTTTTAAAGAATTTATTTGCAAATGATGGTGGAAAATAAGTATTTGGTCAATAACAAAAGTTCATTTCAATACTTTGTTATATACCCTTTGTTGGCAATGACAGAGGTCAAACGTTTTCTGTAGTCTTCTCAAGGTTTTCACTGTTGCTGGCATGTTGGCCCATTCCTCCATGCAGATCTCCTCTAGAGCAGTGATGCTTTTGGGGCTGTCGCTGGGCAACACGGACTTTCAACTCCCTCCAAACATTTTCTTTGGGGTTGAGATCTGGAGACTGGCTAGGCCACTCCAGGACCTTGAAATGCTTCTTACGAAGCCACTCCTTTGTTGCCCGGGCGGTGTGTTTGGGATCATTGTCATGCTGAAAGACCCAGCCACGTTTCATCTTCAATGCCCTTGCTGATGGAAGGAGGTTGTCACTCAAAATCTCACGATACATGGCCCCATTCATTCTTTCCTTTACACGGATCAGTCGTCCCGGTCCCTCTGCAGAAAGCCCCAAAGCATGATGGTCCCAGCCCCATGTGTCACAGCAGGTGTTCTTTGGACGCAACTCAGCATTCTTTCTCCTCCAAACACTTCTAGTTGAGTTTTTACCAAAAGGTTCTATTTTGGTTTCATCTGACCATATGACATTCTCCCAATCCTCTTCTGGATCATCTCATGCTCTCTAGCAGACTTCAGACGGGCCTGGACATGTCCTGGCTTAAGCAGGGGGACACGTCTGGCACTGCAGGGTTTGAGTCCCTGGCGGCGTAGTGTGTTGCTGATGGTAGCCTTTCTTACTCTGGTCCCAGCTCTCTGCAGGTCATGGACTCGGTCCCCCGTGTGGGTCTGGGATCTTTGCTCACCGGTCTTGTGATCATGTTGACCCCACGGGGTGAGGTCTTGCGTGGAGCCCCAGATCGAGGGAGATTATCAGTGGTCTTGTATGTCTTCCATTTTCTAATAATTGCTCCCACAGTTGATTTCTTCACACCAAGCTGCTTACCTGTTGCAGATTCAGTCTTCCCAGCCTGGTGCAGGTCTACCATTTTGTTTCTGGTGTCCTTTGACAGCTCTCTGGTCTTGGCCACAGTGGAGTTTGGAGTGTGACTGTTTGAGGTTGTGGACAGGTGTCTTTTATACTGATCACGAGTTCAAACAGGTGCCATTAATACAGTTAACGAGTGGAGGACAGAGGAGGCTCTTAGAGAAGAAGTTACAGGTCTGTGAGAGGCAGACACCTTGTTTGTTTTGTAGGACAGCCAACACATCGTTATGACATCATAACGTGGCCAAAATCTGATCAGCTCATTTTCAGACGGGTTTTTATATAAATGGATCAAAAAGAGAGAGAATCTTTGTTCCTGAAACTTTCAGAGTGTCTTTCCACAGAGGGGACACATGTTGATGTAGAAGAGACATGAAGAAGAGGGGACACATGTTGATGTAGAAGAGACATGAAGAAGAGGGGACACATGTTGATGTAGAAGAGACATGAAGAAGAGGGGACACATGTTGATGTAGAAGAGACATGAAGAAGAGGGGACACATGTTGATGTAGAAGAGACATGAAGAAGAGGGGACACATGTTGATGTAGAAGAGTCATGAAGAAGAGGGGACACATGTTGATATAGAAGAGACGTGAAGAAGAGGGGACACATGTTGATGGAGAAGAGACATGAAGAAGAGGGGACACATGTTGATGTAGAAGAGACATGGAGAAGAGGGGACACATGTTGATGTAGAAGAGACATGAAGAAGAGGGGACACATGTTGATGAAGAAGAGACATGAAGAAGAGGGGACACATGTTGATGTAGAAGAGACATGGAGAAGAGGGGACACATGTTGATGTAGAAGAGACATGAAGAAGAGGGGACACATGTTGATGTAGAAGAGACATGGAGAAGAAGGGACACATGTTGATGTAGAAGAGACATGAAGAAGAGGGGACACGTGTTGATGAAGAAGAGACATGGAAAAGAGGGGACACGTGGTGATGAAGAAGAGACATGAAGAAGAGGGGACACATGTTGATGTAGAAGAGACGTGAAGAAGAGGGGACACATGTTGATGGAGAAGAGACATGAAGAAGAGGGGACACATGTTGATGGAGAAGAGACATGAAGAAGAGGGGACACATGTTGATGAAGAAGAGACATGGAGAAGAGGGGACACATGTTGATGAAGAAGAGACATGGGGAAGAGGGGACACATGTTGATGTAGAAGAGACATGAAGAAGAGGGGACACATGTTGATGAAGAAGAGACATGGAGAAGAGGGGACACATGTTGATGAAGAAGAGACATGGAGAAGAGGGGACACATGTTGATGTAGAAGAGACATGAAGAAGAGGGGACACATGTTGATGAAGAAGAGACATGGAGAAGAGGGGACACATGTTGATGAAGAAGAGACATGGAGAAGAGGGGACACATGTTGATGTAGAAGAGACATGAAGAAGAGGGGACACATGTTGATGAAGAAGAGACATGGAGAAGAGGGGACACATGTTGATGAAGAAGAGACATGGAGAAGAGGGGACACATGTTGATGAAGAAGAGACATGGGGAAGAGGGGACACATGTTGATGTAGAAGAGACGTGAAGAAGAGGGGACACATGTTGATGGAGAAGAGACATGAAGAAGAGGGGACACATGTTGATGTAGAAGAGACATGGAGAAGAGGGGACACATGTTGATGTAGAGGAGACATGAAGAAGAGGGGACACATGTTGATGAAGAAGAGACATGGAGAAGAGGGGACACATGTTGATGAAGAAGAGACATGGAGAAGAGGGGACACATGTTGATGAAGAAGAGACATGGGGAAGAGGGGACACATGTTGATGTAGAAGAGACGTGAAGAAGAGGGGACACATGTTGATGGAGAAGAGACATGAAGAAGAGGGGACACATGTTGATGTAGAAGAGACATGGAGAAGAGGGGACACATGTTGATGTAGAGGAGACATGAAGAAGAGGGGACACATGTTGATGTAGAAGAGACGTGAAGAAGAGGGGACACATGTTGATGTAGAAGAGACATGAAGAAGAGGGGACACATGTTGATGTAGAAGAGACATGAAGAAGAGGGGACACATGTTGATGTAGAAGAGACATGAAGAAGAGGGGACACATGTTGATGAAGAAGAGACATGGAGAAGAGGGGACACGTGGTGATGAAGAAGAGGGGACACATGTTGATGTGGAAGAGACATGGAGAAGAGGGGACACATGTTGATGTAGAAGAGACATGGAGAAGAGGGGACACATGTTGATGTAGAAGAGACATGGAGAAGAGGGGACACATGTTGATGTAGAAGAGACATGGAGAAGAGGGGACACATGTTGATGTAGAAGAGACATGAAGAAGAGGGGACACATGTTGATGAAGAAGAGACATGGAGAAGAGGGGACACATGTTGATGAAGAAGAGACATGGAGAAGAGGGGACACATGTTGATGAAGAAGAGACATGGGGAAGAGGGGACACATGTTGATGTAGAAGAGACATGAAGAAGAGGGGACACATGTTGATGAAGAAGAGACATGGAGAAGAGGGGACACATGTTGATGAAGAAGAGACATGGAGAAGAGGGGACACATGTTGATGTAGAAGAGACATGGAGAAGAGGGGACACATGTTGATGAAGAAGAGACATGGAGAAGAGGGGACACATGTTGATGAAGAAGAGACATGGAGAAGAGGGGACACATGTTGATGAAGAAGAGACATGGGGAAGAGGGGACACATGTTGATGTAGAAGAGACATGAAGAAGAGGGGACACATGTTGATGAAGAAGAGACATGGAGAAGAGGGGACACATGTTGATGAAGAAGAGACATGGAGAAGAGGGGACACATGTTGATGTAGAAGAGACATGGAGAAGAGGGGACACATGTTGATGTAGAAGAGACACGAAGAAGAGGGGACACATGTTGATGTAGAAGAGACACGGAGAAGAGGGGACACATGTTGATGTAGAAGAGACACGGAGAAGAGGGGACACATGTTGATGTAGAAGAGACATGAAGAAGAGGGGACACATGTTGATGAAGAAGAGACATGGAGAAGAGGGGACACATGTTGATGTAGAAGAGACATGGAGAAGAGGGACACATGTTGATGGAGAAGAGACATGGAGAAGAGGGGACACATGTTGATGAAGAAGAGACATGAAGAAGAGGACTTTCATACTAGTGACCTTTAAGGGAGTTGTTTTCCGTGAAGCCGCCATCAAGTAGGAAGATCTTTTTCTCGTCCTCTCCATTTCCACTTTTCATTTCCTCTTATGATTGGTTTGATTGTCCCTCTGTCCGTCCGTTATACGAGGCCACGCTTAACCAAATCAGTTTCATAGTCGGCCGGCAAATTTGATTTGTACATCAGATCATGGATAGATTTCAAAAAGTGAAACTCACTCTCACTCTCTATGTCTTTCCGTTTGCACCCTCAAGTTTCAGGTTATTCACAAATCCAATATCAACCCAAGACAAGATGTTTATGTTCTTACCATTGTGTGTTATGACAGACGTTAATATGCTGCAGCGTGAATCTAATAAGACGATGTTTTTCATGACACTTCAAAGCAGAAACAATGGATGCAAAATGGCGGCTCTGTTATTCTGTAAGCTCCACCGTGTAAAATATCTCGGTGACATTATTACGACATATTCCAGCCCTCTTTATGTATCACTATCTTGCAATTGTATTACATTTGTATTTTTTGGCTTGATAGCATCTGTCTACCATTCATATGTTTAAGGCATACACTAAGGTATGTGTCTTTTATGTATACGCAATTAAAGAAACAAATATTTCAAACAAAGTAAGTCTGAAACAAATGATTAAATAAAAAATAGGAGAAACATCCAAAACATAATTGAAACAGTTCTTTCCACTTTGAAAGCGGAAGGAAGAGGCTGCATGTCGTTTCTTTGTGTGGGAACATGATTTAAGGAGACAAGGACGTCAATTATGACTCACCCAGCTGAATTAGCACAATAACACCATTATCAATGTCTCAAAAATCCAGCTTTTATGCCAGTATTATCTAATTAAACGTGCTTTTCCCTCCGTGACTCATAGCCAACTGACACCAGCGGATGTGCGCAGTTGTCCTCACTTAGAGACTATGATGGCTTCCCAACCACTTTGGTGTGGCTGTTCACTTTGGCGTTTGAGTAGTGGGTGTGGTCCCCCATTGGTTTGCAGACTGCCGTTTAAAAGCCTCCAATTCTGGCATTTTCTACGAAGCCATTTTGTTTTTCTGGTCCCATATTTAACAGGATTAAAGAGGATGGGGCCAAGTGGAACCACACAATCAGCAAGTCATTTTGAAGGCGACCAACATTTTCAAATCAACTTTGATTGACATGTCAAACACATAAAGTAGTGATCTGTCAATTACATTATAGCCCCACCCTAAAGCTTAACTTGCTTTATCGTCTAATTGAAAACAAGAGTGGACCCTAATTTACTAAATGAACATCATGCTGAATTTAAGTAGACTTTTAACTGGAGATTCATTTCCTGAGGTAAACAAATCAAGTAACAAGTGCAGTCATTTTCTCATAGACGTCTAGAGCAGTGCTTCTCAAAGTGTGGTCCGCGGACCACTGGTGGTCCGTGAGCGTCCCCTAGTGGTCCGTGAGTATATTGGTAACATTTCACATTTGAAATAAATAAATACATTTAAGTTTTCCGCTCTCTCGCGGGAATATCTCCGCAATGGAGCGAGCTTAAGTTTCACTTTCGATTGCATGATATAGCCCAGCGCGACACCTTCGTCACACACGTTGCCACTTGTTTGTACCAGTTTCAGGCGATTTGTAAAAAATGATGTGTTTTTGGATATTTGTGGAGTTAGGTGGTCCACGAGTGTTTTTTTATTGGTTAAGTGGTCCTTGGTATGAAAAAGTTTGAGAAGCACTGGTCTAGACAATCTGACTTTTGCATCCAGTGGAATCTCCCCCTTCTGGCCATAAGCAGTAATGCAGGATTAAGGCACTCTTGCATTGGTTTAGCTTTAAAGGTCCCATGTCATGGCCATTTCTACTGATCATAATTCCATTGTTGAGGTTTAGAATAGATTTACATTGTGCAATTTTCCAAACTCACATTGGTTTCTCACACAGCATCTCTGTATGTATAGTATTCACTCTCTGTCCTAAACGGCTTGTTGGAGCTCCCTTGTGAGCAGAGTGTGCTCTGATTGGTCGGGACGTTGTGAGGCTCGCTGCTCAGTGAGCTGGCTTACTGGTGTGGTTTCCGGGTCGGCGATACAGCGGGACGGCGCGAAACTCATCCTGAGCGCACACACACACACACACACACACACACACACACACACACACACCACACACACACACACACACACTCACAGGCGAAGTAAAAACAATAAGTGTGGCTTGATATCGAGTAAGAGAAAAGCTTGTAACGATGTGAGAACGGGTCTGCGGAGAGCATTTCTCCGCCATCCCAACTCGTCTGTTACCAACCAGAGGGCTCTATGCAAGTCAATGGGACTCCCTGATAGTTGAAAATGCACGCTAAAGGTCCTGGTGTGTGAGGAAGTCCGCGGATTGGTCCATTTTGATTCCC
This sequence comes from Champsocephalus esox, assembly GCA_036324585.1. NCBI lineage: Eukaryota > Metazoa > Chordata > Actinopteri > Perciformes > Channichthyidae > Champsocephalus > Champsocephalus esox. Next base: position 5,246,721 of record CM070482.1, on the reverse strand, counting down.
GGAAGAATTAAATGGAAAAAGAGAAATGTCCAGCGAGGCGTTCTGGGGCAGCAGACAGGGCTTCTCTGTGTTAGAGCTTTACTCGCTACAGGGTGGACTTTCATAACAAAAGCATGACATGAGGCCTTTCAATATTCTGAGGTTGCTGCTTCTTACTTCTTTGTGTCGAGCATACCATCTTCTTATTTATATTGCCCTTATCTCCCGACAGATACGCTTGTTTTCGTTTCGCCTGAAGTTCGATTAATACCACTCTCTTCTGCCTCCAGGAAGAAACTGGTCCAACTCAAGAGAATGTCTGGCCAACAATATGTTTCTTAAGATATGTTTAAAGACGTACTGTGTAACCTTAAGACAGAGTACCTGTCTGCAGCCACGTGTTCAGCAAACAGACGACAGAGTGGTTTTCACTTAAACTCTCGATTCTTATCGAAATGTCAAACCACTGCTCGAGGGAGATATAGATACACAGTTTGACCGAGGAGGAGGGAGAGGAAGCACACGGAGATAACGGCAGGAAGCTCAGGTCTCAGGGCCGTTGCTCCACACTAACACTATGTGTAGAAACAGGGCTGCCCATTTTCACCTGAGACACATCGACATGCGTCTCTGTCGGGAGATAAGGGAATGCAATATAAATACGAAGATGGTATTTACACGCCTCAGGGCGGGTTCCGGTGAGCGATAGTTCTCCAGGTTATACAGAGTTCTCTGGGGATGTGTGTGTGTGTGTGTGTGTGTGTTCTAGCATTAATATACTTGTGGGGACCTACATCTGTTTACATAGTCACGTGTGGGGACTCGCCTCCCTTATGGGGACAAAATGGAGGTCCCCATAAGGGGGATCATTAATTTTAGGGTGAAGACTTGGTTAGGGTTAGGGTTAGGGTTAGGCATGTGTTGGTTATGGTTAAGGTTAGGATAAGTCTCCTGGAAATGCATGTAAGTCAATGTAATGTCGCCTGAAGTGATGTATACATGGTGTGTGTGTGTGTGTGTGTGTGTGTGTGTGTGTGTGTGTGTGTGTGTGTGTGTGTGTGTGTGTTTTTAGCACTTCTTAACACGTGGCCATGGTCATTTATTATTGTGTGATTCCTATGATGTTTTAATGTTTTGTCAAGAACTTTGTGACTTTGTCTGTGAAGAGCGCTTTATACAGTACATACATTTCACTTACTTACTATTGGGAAAATGGAATGGCTATCATTATTAAATACAGTATGTGTCTGCTTTTAAATGACCTTTTTTGAGTGCTTATGGGGACAACTAAAGCTAGGGTGGGTAATGTATGTAATTATATTATTCTCTATATCCCTAAGCAATCATAAATTAAATGCACTACAAACCATGTGGTATCTGTTGCTGTCGCAGGACTGTAGTTAGCTCTTCTAACGTATCTTTAGCTGCTAGTTTGATAGCTTTCAGTCATTACATTTACACATTGGGCCAGTTTTAGAGACTTGTGGGGCTTTTAGGGTTGCTACTTTTATTTGGAAACAGGAGGCTGGGTTTTGGGATTGGAAACATTTAAAAAGCTTTGATTTAAAATATATATAAAAAAAGAAGGAGGCACATTTACTTTTTATTTCCAACTGAACAACCTCCAAACACAACGAACCTGTACGAGTTATTTAACTTTTGTATTTAACCAGATAAAAAGCATTGAGATAACATCTCATTTACAATGCTGACCTGGCCAAGAAGGCAGCAATGTTCTATCTCACACAGGCTCCGCCCTCTACTGGACTCTATGGGTAGAGGGCTCCGCCTGTACTTATAGCACTAGGGTTACAATACGTAACCCCCCGTTACACACATAGCACAGACTTGTAAAATACAGAGAACACAAGTAACCAAAAGAGGGAAAGCAGTCCCTGCATCGAGCACGTAGGACAGTAAGAAAGGCTCCTCTACTTATTACAGCACGAGCAGCTGGTGGAAAGGACCTCAGACAACTTCAACTTGAAACAGGCGATAGGGACAAGTGTCCTCAGTTTGAGGCGTGATTGAAGGTCATTGCAAGACCAAGGACCATAATCCTTTTCCCAGCCTCAGTCCGCACAGCAGGAACCTGGACCCGTATCAGGCTCTGGGTCTGAGGCTGTGAGAGTCACACACTGGAGCAAAGCTGGCACATAATATGTAGAGTGGAAGCTTTCCTAAAATGGCTTGGTACGTTAATGAAAACCAATGCTGCATCCTTCGCACACTAAGTGAGGAGCATCCAGCTAGGCTGTACAGTGTGCAATGATGAGTCCTATAGGGTGCCTTTGATGTGTATCGCAGTGCAGCGTGGGAGAGTGGGTCAGGTGGGCCACCACAGAGGGACAGGCTAATCTATAGGTGGTGTCCCCGTAGTCCAGCTGGGACAGGACAGGATATTGGAGCTACAGCTGCACAATACAAAGGAAAATATGCAATACATTTGTTAAATATCCCAATATTAGTTTGATAGCTTTAAGTACGAACAATATCCACGTTTTTTGAGTACTTTTATTCTGATATGTTGACGATTATAAGGATAACTTTAGGGCAGTTGCTTTGGAGTGAGGTCTCAAGGGACGGGCTGATTTCCCTATGAGATTGAGTGACTTTGGGAGCTAGTGTTGCTAACTACTTACATTGGGAAAGAGGTGGCAACACTGGCTGGGTTTTTAGGGATTGGAAACATTTAAAAAAGCTTTGAGTTACAAATATATATATATATATATAAAAAAGGAACATTTACTTTTATTTCCAACGGAACATCCTCCAAACATAACTAACCTGTACGAGTTATATTGGAGCTAGAGCTACAAGGGAAACCTAAATGGTGAAAATCCCAATATTACTAATAAATAAACAGACATACTGAGTATTTCCTTTCTGCATCAAAGCGCTAGTTGAATTGAAGAAAGATAGTGATTGAAGTTACCCATAGGCACTTTCAATAATTCAATGGTGCATGGATGATACAAATGATTTATATTAAAGCTCTAATTGGAAAGTATTTGTGGGAGTCCTGGATTAAATGCATCTTTCTAAAAGTAAAAATTAAGGTTTTGAGGAAACTAAACAAATAAATATGTTTCTTTCTTGCCAGATTCAGCCCCTATTGAAGCTAATGCTGCTAGCTACTCTTATTCTAAAATCACTGGCAACAAAACTGGCTTAATCTTGCCGTCTTCTCCATATTTCCATCCCCAGCTTTGAGGTCGCATTGAACTCCATGTCTGTTTCCGTCCTTCTCTCACTCTCATTGTTCTTTACAAAAGGCACGTCACGCTGAGAAAAGTGCCAAAAACGAGCCGCAGGTAAATAGTTGTTGTCATCTCATAAATGTCACTGTCTGTTCCTTCCTCATATGTTCTACTTGTTTGTCACTTTCCCCTTTTTCCTTTTGTTCTCACATCCTCACATGCTTCATTTAACAGAGTTATGTTAATATTTTTTAGACATGCCATTTAAATCCCCCTTTGTCTTTTCTCTCGCCTTTCATTTCCCACTGTTTCGTGGTTTAAAATGTAGCAGCTCATGTGTAAAACAGAGTTTGTGAAAGCAGGCGTCAATCATTTCCGAGGAGGAAAAGCAATGAGATGTTCAGCCGAATGAGAGAGCCTGTGCACGCGAGGGGGGAAAACACAGAAAGATCGAAATACTGTTTCCCACAGTCCCGAGGTATAAACAACTCACACATTAAAATGCAAGAAGACTCAATAATAAAAAAAACAAACACAAAATAACCGTTTACGTAAGGAAGCAGGATATATAAAAAAGACGATGTACAAATGGGAGTGCAAAAATGTCCATAGCAGCGTAAAAGTAAAACAAGTATATATCCTACAGACAGGGGCGGTTCTAGGGGGGGAAGGGGGGGCCTCTGACCCCCCTGTGGTCCCCCTAAAAATAAAAAGTGAAAAAATGATGATTTATTACCAGTGTTGGGCAAATTACTTTAAAAAAGTAACTAGTAATAGTTACTGCTCTCAAAAAACTAACTGGTTAATTTATTAGTTACTAAATTATAAAAGTAACTTGTAAGAAGTTACTTTACTTTAAAAATAATAGCAATACAAATACAAGTGTTTGTGTTGTTCTGTGGCACAGGAAGAGAAAAGACAACTCCCCATCATTGTAGCATAATGGAAACATTAACATTATGGATAGATTACCGGCCCTCAAGCGAGTACTGCAAGACATAGCCCAAGCACGCAATGGTGAGAGATCTATTGAGGCACGTGGTCTGCTGGCACAGTTGGATCTAGAATTAATTGTGCATCTTGTAACACTCCGTCTTCATCCCTTGACCTTTCAAAGGTTGTGGATTTAGTTGGATCTTTAGTTCAGACATTGAATGACTTCAGACAGGAGTCATTTTTTAATAACTTGTGGGATGAAGTGTTGAACATTTCTGAGCAATGTGATACTGCAATACAGCCAGCAGCAAAACGACAAAAACGACTGAGCTCTAAACTTGCTGAAAGCTTCGTCGACTACTGTTGGACAGAGAGAGACAGAACAAGATAAACCACGGGTTTCGTACAGCCTTTTTCTACCCTGTCATGGATCAGATGCTCAATGAGCTTAAGAGACGGTTTTCAAACACAAACGGTGACATGATGAATAGCATCCAAGCTCTTAACCCCAAAAGTGATGCATTTCTGAAGGAGACGACTCTGTTTTCATTTGCTCGGTTGTATGATGCAAATATTGAGGACTTTGGGCATGAGCTACATCAGTTCAGCAGAATTTTAGATAGGAAAATAAAGACTGGGACGCAGAGACCTGATAGTACAGTGGGGCTTGTTCAGTTCATTGAGCCTTATAAAGACGTTTTTTTTTAGCTCTTCAGACTTTGCAAAATAGCAGTCGCAATCCCAGTCAGTTCTGCTTCCTGTGAGTTTTTCTACATTGAAGCTGGTCAAAACTTTTCTCAGATCCACCATCACTGATGAGAGACTGAGCAATCTGGGTGTGCTTAGTATTGAGTCAAGGAGGTCAAAGGCTTTGAATCTTGACTTATTTGTTGATCGAAAAAGCGCAGGATTGTGTTGCTGTAATGTGAGATTGTGCAGACACCCTTATGTAAAGTAGAGATGTAACTGTTCATTGCCTTTATTTGTATATAAATATGGTGTTAGTGCAAACATTGCACTATAACTTAAGCCAGGGATCACCAACTGCATTTGTCCAAGGGCCGAAATGTAACCAATAGACACTATCGCGGGCCAGCGATTTTTATATAGCCCAGAATTTTATAAATAGTATTCAGATTACTTTTGGAATACTTGTTATTACATTACATTACATTTAGCTGACGCTTGTATCCAAAGCAACGTACAATAAGTGCGTTCGACCAACAAAATAAAAACTTGAAGAAAACAGAATCATAAAGTACATCAGGTTTCATAGAGCAAAAACATTTCAAGTGCTACTCAACTGGCTTTAGAGGAGCCAGCCCTTTATTAGTATATAAGTGCTTTGTTAGTACTTTCTTTTTCCATAACAGATGGGTATGTTTTGGTGAACAGGAGACACATATTTTTACTGTTTTCATGGCTTATCAAGAACTCAAACACAACATCTTGGTGTCATTCTGCACAGCTCTCTCATCTGCACCCCACATACAAAACATCACCCGGACTGCATTCTTTGTACCGTCTTAAAACCTTTCCTTGTTATGAATTGTAAGGTGTCCTTGGGTGCTTTGAAAGGCGCCCCTAAATAGAATGAATTATCATGATTATTTATTATCTGAAACGATGTAATAACTTTTAAAACTTTGTCCAGTCAGTTGCCCCATGCATTCAGCAGCAGCAGGCCATTCACTTTGATTTCATCCCGTTATGAAATGTCATCATTTCGACAATAAAGAAATGATACATAAACGTTATCTTGCACATTTTATCTAACCACCTCCGTTTCTAACTTTCAATATATTTTAAAAGAGATCTCTCTCTCACTGCGTGCGGGGGCGGGGCCTCACAGACACGCTGCATCTCTCTCTCGCTCACAGACATGCTGCAGCGCTGTGCAGTGTGCACACACAGTTCTGCCGGTAATGAATATTATATTTTGTGAGGAAACTTTTCCACCAATAATTCCAATAAGTATTCCAAAATGTATTCACTTCAGGTTTACGAAAGTAACTGTAATCAGATTACTCGTTTTTCAAATGTAATGCCAGCTGAATACAGTTAGTCTACTTGACTTTTGTATTCTGATTACGTAACGCCGTTATGTATTCCGTTACAACCCAACCCTGCTTCTTGGCTACTGTCCCGCAGCTCCAGCCTCTCTGTTGGACTCTGTCGCAGCGGGGCTACTGCTGTGGTGCGGAGCGCATTAACCAGACTCTTCACAACGAAGGATCACTTCTTCTTCAGGGGAGGGAAGGTTTCGCAGTACGCAGTCTACTGTCCCGCAGCTGCTGCCTCTCTGTTGGACTCCGGTACTGCACCTTCCTCACGAGACATTGTAAACAAAGAAATGGGTGGGGGGCGAACGCAGTAACCACTCCGCCGTCACTCCCGTCGTGCGGGCCGGATGAGAATGTCTGGCGGGCCGGATGTGGCCCGCGGGCCGCCAGTTGGTGGTTACTGACTTAAGCTGAAGCTAACAGTAATAACTATAAGATATATCTGAAGTAAATAAGTGCACTGAAACAAATACCAATAACTGTATTGCATTGTTTTCTTATGCGCAATTACTTCATACCGTCTAGTTCTCTTTTTCGTCCTGCATTTATTGTGCCCCCATCAGAAAATAACTGGCCCCCCCAGTGGCCCCCCCAGTCAAATTGGTCTAGAACCGCCACTGCCTACAGATGCAGCATCTTGGCAAATTATATTTTATATTCTCATCTTATCATCTTAAAGGTCACCTCCCTATAAGGTCAGCTATTTTTAGGCAATAGCATAGGTCTCAGATTTCTAAAAATATATTAAAAACATGTCTATGAAGTGTTTTGCTCAAAATACCAAACTGATCACCCATTCTAGCCATGCCTCATGTCCCTCTATTTCACTTCCTGTTTCTAAATTGCTGATTTGGGGTTTAAAGCTTTAAAGAATAAAAAATAGGGGTCTGAGCTCATGCGGGACCCGGCAGCTACCGTCTAAACTAAATGCTGCCGTGATGAAACGCCATATCATGGATCATCAAGGATCTGAAACAGTCTGGAGCTCAAAGGCTTTCTCTCTTGCCGGTTACACCACAAGGTGAGTTCCTTTCTACTTCCTGCTTCTTCACACACATGCTCTCCAGCACAGGTTAGCTCTGAGTGTTAGCATGCTAATGTAAACACCGACCATATTACGTCCAAAACAGTCGGGCATTGTTTCTGATAGCAACATTTCTGATTGGGCCGTGGGTCCACATTTCAGATATTACGTCAAATCGGACGCAAATCTGGATCAGCTCCGTTGTTCCCCGTTTTTAGAGATTTGGGTACGATTTGGAGTTCCCCGACACATGAT